>CM045730.1:39175528-39258028 GCA_024760905.1 Plotosus lineatus | reverse complement strand
TGTTATCAAAGCAGGGAAGTACATGAGGGATCCTAAAACCCCAAGATACATATTGTTCTGTCAGTAAGAGTTTAGGTGATGCGGAACTTTTGTTGCAATTATAATAAATAAATAAATACATACCTGTGTGTACTGGCCCTAGTATGAATTGCTAAACTGTACCCTGCTTTCTCCCAATCAGCTCAGATAGAGATCTGAGATAAATCATTTCAATAAAAAGTGGCAACAGACAAGAACATAACAAACTGAGGAAAAAAATAAAATACTGTATATAACCAGGGGACTATTTTAGGCCATTCAACAGACACAATTTATTTAATTTGCTAAAGCTATTTAAGTTTTTCATTGGGACACTGTAATTTCTCATCATCTTATAACTGGTGTAGCATAATTATTAACAAAGCAGTCAGAAATTTACTCATTACAGGTCGTGTCCGACTGACATTTGGTTCTGACCAACAGCTCATGAGACAGTTTGGACATAAGTCAGGTCATGTATGACTACTAGCATATACTGTATACTGTACCTTTCTACAAGTTTGTGTCAAAAACCCCACGATATGCCAAACAACCGAATCAGCCTATCCTTAAATGCTTATCATAATATATTTTAATAGTAATATTAATAATAATAATAACAATAATAATAATGAAGATGATGATTTTGATAATAATATTGAGTAATAATAATAATAATAATGTTACTGTTTTTTTTTTTTTTTTGGAATTCTCTCTATGGTGAGAGGCATGTAAAAGAACCATTGCTGACTTTCGTAAAGAGTAGCTGCAAAGCCGTCAGCGTGTTTCTATCCCTTGCTAAAGGCCTCGCGTGAATGAATGCTTGTTCTAGTGGAGGTTCTGCAAAACGCTTACAACCCTCTTAGGTAAAACAATTTACAGCACAAACCATAAAAGTGGCCCAGTGCATCATGGGTGTGGACGTGATTGCTCATAATACTCAGTGAACTTGAAATATTGTTGATTGTGATGTAGCAAAGATATAAAACACCGATTTAAAGGAAAATAAATCCAAACTTCTGAAACTAGTTTATGTCTATTCCTATCAAACCATGTTATGCTTCTTAAAAATGTTTTTACAGAAAAAAATAAAAACAACATAAATCATCACGGGTGGTTGTACTGCAAAACGTGGGATCCAGACAGAGAAGAAACTGTAAACAAGTCAGTCTTTGCATTACAATGCACTGAGGCATTTTCCATTTATCTGCTGTATATAAATGTACTGTAGTATTATGTGCACATGTATCTAGTTTTATTTTATTCAGTAGTTCACAAATTTATATTTGATTTGTTAGTCTTATATACATATACTGAACAGTGGTGGCCTGGTGGTAAAGGTCACTGAATCGCTGATGCTAAAAAAAGCCGAAAGGAAAAGAAGTTTAATATACATATATTATTGACATTTTCTTGCTTTAGTGGAACTGACACATCTGTGTCCGATTTTTGCAATGAACTTCAAACAGCGACCTTTTCAAATAGCCTAATATAAACAATTAAAAATATTTTAGCAGATTCAAAAATGTAAGTAAATATTAATTTCCTGTATGTTTGAATTTAATAAATTTGGAAAGTTTATGAAATTTTCAGTCATCAAAAATGTGAATAATAATGCATTTTTAATTTATAAATTCATTCATTCATTTTCTGAACCACTTAATCCTAATTAGGGTCGCAGAGAGGCTGGAGCCCATCTCAGTCAATTCTGGGCGAGTGCAGAATACACCCTGGACAGTTTGCCAGGTTATCACAAGGTCAACATATGCACAATCATGCACAAAACAGAAAATTTTGAACAGTCAATTATCCTACTGTGCATGTTTTTGGGCTATTGGAGGAAACCGGTGTACCCTGAGAAAATCCACGCTTGCAAAGGGAGAACATGCAAACTCCACACAGAAAGTGCGTCCAGTGCGGGGTGCTGGAGGGTGTGTGTGTGTGTGTGTGTTTTTCTTCCTATAGGGGGCGTCACATAAAATAATTGAGGAGCACAGCACAAGGTGCTCTCGGAGTGCGGAAGAATACACGTGAAAGAATACGAGGCTAATCAGCCCGGAAAAGCCATTTCCCCAGCATAAATCAAAATTTTGCTCTTTGGATGGGGCAGATTTTTGGTTGGATCAAAGCCCATATCATGGAAAATTCATATTAAAAGACACTCGTAAGTCAAGGTACCAGTGTGTGTGTGTGTGTGTGTGTATATATATATATATATATATATATATATATAGTTATGGGCATGTAAGTAAATGTTCAGTTCAGTTCATTTTCTGTACCCGCTTAATCCTAATTTGGGTCGCGGGGAGGCTGGTGCCCATCCCAGCCAACTTCGGGCGAGGGCAGAGTACACCCTGGACAGCTCGCCAGGCCATCGCAGGGCGGAAACACGCTGACGGCTTTGTAGCCTACTCTTGTCGAAAGTCAGCAATGGTTCTTTTACATGCCTCTCACCATAGACAGTGAGAGACATGGCCGGCCTTTGATAACCCAGTTCGCTGCACTGGGGGGGGGCAGTGACAACCTTGTGGAGAGTGGGACTCGAACCCCCAACCTTTGGATCAGCGATCCAGCACCCTATACCACTGGACCACCACTGCCCCATTGTAAATAAATGTGTAAATGTAAAAATAAATGTGACTGGATAAACGTTGTATATAATTATATTCCGTTAGCGTGCTGTAAAGTGACACATGGTATTACTCAGCTGTTTTTGGGTCTGGAACTTTCCAACATAGACCAAGTTGTGCATGCACCCTGGTGATGGGTCAGGTGATTTGGAATATTCCAGAATGGAACTTTCCCGAACTTTATGGAATCTATATTAAGGACCCGTTGCTGACCAGCTGGGGCAGATTATCTAAGGAAACTCATCATGACGGATCATCTAAGGGGACGTCAGCTGAGGTGGATCATGGAACGTGCTTCACCCAAGTTTCGTCATTCAAGACCCTATCACTCCAGGTCCATCTTTCGCGCTCATCCACAGCCAAAGCGAGGATTTCCATGATTCGTTTCTTTCGACATGCGGGACTCCAATCATTTTACCTCCAGCATGCATGCTGTCTCTAAATTATACTGCAGCTGCTTTATTGTGGGACCCTCGTTCAATTTGTGTTTTTTTTTAGGTTTAAACTATAAGTTATTATTCTGCCTTATTTTGTTCATATTCTTAAATTGTATATATTGTATGTCGTGGTTTGTTGTGCTTTGCTGGCTTCACGGGGCAATATTCACATTCCCAAATTCCATACATAACTATATATATATATATATATATATATATATATATATATATATATATATATATATATATATATATATATATATATATATATATATATATATATATATATATATATATATATATATATATATATATATATATATATATATATGCATATATAAGGATCCCTCGCTACTTTGCGCTTCAATTCATGTGGCTTTAGTGCATCGTGGGTGTTTTTTAAAAATATTCATCGAAATAAAAAATAAGGAAATTAATGAAGAATAGGGGGAAAAGTTAAGGAAAATGCCATAAAAACAAGGCCAATTATGCAAAAAAAAAACATAATCAAACACAAAATAAAAAAACAAACAAAAGCCTCTCATCAAAACTACTGTACTTAATGTACATTTTTTGCGAGGTGTGCATCTGAGTGCGTGCATATTTTATTTACATCTTATGCATTATTTTAAATTTTTAATTGTTATTACAAGCATTTATAGCATTGAATATGTATTAATTGATATATACACATATATGTATGTACGTATACGTCAATTGGGGGTGTGGGGGTGTGGGACACACACACACACACACACACACACACACACACACACACACACACATATGTATATATGTATATATGTGTGTGTGTGTGTGTGTGTGTGTGTGTGTGTGTGTGTGTGTGTGTGTGTGTGTGTGTTTATATATACACATATATACATTCAACTTAATAAAAAATTCATTAAAAAAATAATTTAAATAAAATACATTTTGTCAACTTCCAAAATGACATCATATGTTGTTTTTAGTGCATGGTGCAATTTAAATTTTAAATTTAAATTTTTATTTCATTATCACTGATTACTGTTGGTATTATTATTAACAATGGGGACCTTAGACATTTCACCTCCTACTTATTCTACTGTTTCTCACATTCTTCTACCTTCAGAGCATTTACAGTACAGTTGTTTTATCGATATGCTGTTTCTGACCTTGGCCTTTTGCATGGTGTCTAAAGAAGCCGCCAAGTCGTCCACCTCCATCAGCAGGTTCTGTTTCTCCTTTTCAATTTTGGCACGAGTTCTCTGGAGGCTCTCACATTGTTCACTCAGCTCTGCTAGTGCATCTCCATGCCTCTTCCTCAGAGCAGCTGCAACGGTTTCAGCCTGAGTCGAGGATTCCTCCAGTTCACGCCTTAATCTCTGCAGCTCCACCTCACGCTTCTTATTCATTTCCATCTGCAGCAAAGAAAATTATCATGCAGGTTACTGAGTGTTGATGAACAACATTCCTCCATTTTTTTATTAGCTATCATTGCACCTGAGAGGCGGTGACACCCCCTGCCTCCTCCAACCGATCTGTGAGATCTTCTAGTTCTCGGGTCAGGTCAGCACGCTGCTTCTCTACCTGAGAATGAGCACATATAGACACATACTAAGCAAATACAGACCTCTTAAAAAAAGGGACACACACACACACACACACACACACACACACACACACATACTGGTGTTTGCACAAAACATGTGTGGCCAGACAATACAATATCTTAACCCTTCGATATAAATTAAACCTGTTGTTGTGTGTGTGTGTGTGTGTGTGTGTGTGTGTGTTTGTGTGTGTGTGCGTGTGTGTGTGTGTGTGTGTGGGTGTGTGTGTGTGTTTGTGAGTGAGTGAGTGAGTGAGAGGGAGAGACAAGGGATTATGCTTTCATTTAGAGATGATCCAGAGTATAAGTGCTCCTGGTGAAAAATATGAAGATGTCATTTAGGATTTACTTTTACACTGTTTACTGAAAGCTGTGAATGTCACTTCCATGCTTGCTCATAGATTAAGTGCTTATCTGAAGATGTGAAATACCATGTTTCCCATTACTTTACTATAGCTTGTGAAGAGTAAAGGCAAACATCAGAACGTCAAGGTGCTTCCCATACCTATATTTGTCATTTATAATCACACAAAAAGATACGCATGGAATGAATGTTTTATAAAGCACCATTGACGGGAAAGTTTTGGGCATTAAGTTTTGATATTTAAATGCCAGTGGTGTTGCCTTTTGTGGTCTTGTTGAACTGAAATTCCTGTACAATGTTACTATGAAATAAAACCTTTCGACATTTGTTCTTTAAAATTAATCACAGAATATATCTGTCACTTCAGTCTCAATGCCTTAAAAATGTCTGGCACATCATAAGCTCTGACATACATCTTTCAGAAATTCTACAGTGTTGCATTCTATAAGATTTGCACAGTGCTTATGAATGTGTTACAAAGACTCTAAGTACTGTATGTGTTCTTCATACTTCGAACATGATATATTACTGTATTTAATTGAACATAAGCAATGGACATAAGTTTGCAAGACCATCTAGAATATTTTTATTGATTTATTTATTTATCGTTCCATAAATTAGAACGATATGCATAATAATATAATTAAGTCCTGCTGAAAAGCTATCAGATATGCACTGTCACAATAATTATAAAATATTTATTTGGCTGAGTAGTTAAGTTTAGTTAGCAAGATAATATATATATATATATATATAAAATTTTTTTTTTTTTGTAAACATTCTTAGATAACTGCATGCATCAAATTGGCCAATCAGCATCATGATGCACAAAAAACAGCCCCCAAAGCAATGAAAATGAATGCCAGGTAGTTTCACAAAATGAAATTCTAATGATGCAGAGAAGTATTAAAGAGGAGCCCATCCCAGCCAACACCGGGTGAAGGCGATGTACACCCTAATTAGCTCACCTGAACATCTCAGGGCCTCACATATATATATATATATATATATATATATATATATATATATATATATATATATATATATATATATATATATATATATATATATATATATATACATATACACACACACACACACACACACATATATATATATATATATATATATATATATATATATATTTAATTATAAAAAATGTAATCATCAATGCTGTGTTTTAGCACAGTAGAGTTAAATAATTTAATTTATTGTGCAACAACATATTAAGGCATGCAGCATCATTTTAAAAGCTGAATTAGGTATATAGTTACACAAACTCATGCAACATTAAGGGTTTATATATATATATATATATATATATATATATATAGCTTCTTCTTCTTGTCTTCTTGTCCTTTCGGCTTTTCCCTTCAGGGGTCGCCACAGCGAATCATCTGCCTCCATCTCACCCTATCCTCTGCATCTTCTACTCTGACTCCAACTACCTTCATGTCCTCCTTCACTACATCCATGAATCGTCTCTTTGATCTTCCTCTAGGCCTTCTGCCTGGTAGTCCCAACCTCAACATCCTACTACCAATATACTCACTATCTCTCCTCTGTACATGTCCAAACCATCTCAATCTAGCCTCTCTGACTTTGCCTCCAAAATGTCTTACATGTGCTGTCCCTCTGATGTGCTCATTCCTGATCCTATCCATCCTCGTTACTCCCAAAGAGAACCTCAACATTTTCATCACTGCTACCTCCAGCTCTGCCTCCTGTCTTTTCCTCAGCGCCACTGTTTCTAAACCATACAACACCGCTGGCCTCATCACCATCTTGTACACTTTTCCTTTCATCTTTGCCAATACCTTCCTATCACACATCACAACGGACACTTTTCTCCAACCATTCCAACCAGCCTGTACACGCTTCTTCACCTCTTTTCCACACTCTCCATTGCTCTGGATTGTTGAGCCTAAGTACTTAAAATCCTCCACCTTCCTTATCTCTGATCCTTGTAACCTCACCATTCCTGTTGGGTCCTTGGCATTCATACACATGTATTCTGTCTTACTGAGGCTAACCTTCATTCTCCTACTTTCCAGGGCATACCTCCACCTCTCTAGGTTTTTCTGCACTTGTTCTCTGCTCTCACTGCAGATCACAATGTCATCTGCAAACATCATAGTCCATGGAGATTCTTGCCTAACCTCTTCTGTCAGCCTGTCCATCACCATAGCAAACAAGAAGGGGCTCAGAGCTGACCCTTGATGCAGTCCCACCTCCATCTTGAACTCCTCTGTCACACCAATAGCACACCTCACCACTGTCTTACATCTCTCATACATGTCCTGCACCACTCTAACATACTTCTCTGCCACTTCAGACTTTCTCATGCAATACCACAGTTCCTCTCTCGGCACCCTGTCATATGCTTTCTCCAGATCCACAAAGGCACAATGCAGCTCCTTCTGACCTTCTCTGTACTTCTCTATTAACATCCTCAAGGCAAACACTGCATCTGTGGTGCTCTTTCTTGGCATGAAACCAAACTGTTGTCTATATATCTATATATCTATATCTATATCTATATCTATATCTATCTATATATATATATATATATATATATATATATATATATATATATATATATATATATATATATATATATATATATATATTATGTCTGTCTTCCTTTCGGCTTTTTCCCTGTTACTCGGGAGTCGCCACAGCGAATCATCTGATTCGCACATTTGATTTGGCAGAGGTTTTTACGTCGGATGCCCTTCCTGTCACAACCCTTTTTAGCAAGGGACAGAAACACGCTGACAACTTTGCAGCTACTCTTTACGAAAGTCAGCAATGGTTCTTTTACATGCCTCTCACCATAGACAGTGAGAGACATGGCCCGCCTTTGATTACCCAGTTAGCTGCACTATATGCATATATGCATATATGCATATATATATATATATATATATATATATATATATATATATATATATATATATATATATATATATATATATACATATATATATATATATATATATATATATATATATATATATATATGAACCCATTATTTTTATTTGTATTTCCATCGAGTGAGTGTTGAAATGATAAACAATCACAGAATTCTTCCATATTCTGAGGAATGATAATCATCTCCTAATCCTTACATCCTTACCCCATTGGTTAGGCTTGCTATGGAAAGTAATATTGTTACAGAGCACTGTTTAAAGATTTGGCATAAAATCATTTCCAATTAAAGCAAAGCACATGTATCACATATATAGCACATAAAACAATGTTATAATTAAAATGTATTGATTGGTTTTAATCCTCAAAAATCCCCAACTGAACAAAAAAGCAAGTAACGTTTATTTTGTGATACATAAAAGCATATTTTCAGACTGACAGCACCCTTTTATCCATTTCCAGCTGTTTAAGAGTCATTTTAAATGTGAGTTGAACTATACAAAAACAACAACAACAAAAAAAAAAAAAAACAAGACAGAGGATATTGGCTATTTATTGCAGCACAGATAAAATCACTTTATTCTTCTTGTGTGCAGATTTAAGGGTGAAATTAGAGAATAGTGACTGGTCTGTGACCTGCAAGACCTTTTGGTTCTTAAACTGATGGTGATAAAGCAAAAACAGCCTGAGCGAATTACATTTCATGCCAGGAGGGAATTCATTTTGCAAGCATGGGCAAAATCAACGACATGGCCTTTGACCTCTAGAAGGCTCATATAGTGCCCCTGTCTTTGGCACTGGTAAAAGACTTTTCAAGTGGTTCAGTGTGTCAACACTGGATTAACCACTTGTCAAGCTCTCATTCCTCTTCTAGGATAGGTCAAGAGGTTCATGATATACTTTAAGCCAAGTTAAAAAAATCAGTATGTGTGTTAAGATTTATAAGTTGAGGCACAGTACAATATAAAACAATATTAGAAATTTCTCGACAGACTTTGGAATTTATAGGCATCAGATTTTTGATTCTATCAGCAGCAAGCCAAGAACAACGGCGGGATTGTGTATGCATGATATGTGCTAAAGAGTGAGAAGGGATCTGAGGTGGTGCAGGTAGGCACACAGAGATAAAGGTCTACATGTCTGTGCATGATTCCTCATACTCCATTCTGGCTTAGGCTCAGTGAATAGAAGAGCTGTGGCCCATTAAGAATGCCACCCAGTGTGGAAACTGAGCCCAGAGGGGTGTTATGAAGCACCTGTGACAGACATCATGCACTGCTTACATCATTGAAAATATTTATTTTTCAGCTTTTTCTTTACAGTACAGTGTAAAAATAGTAGGGACATGTATTAATTAAATTAATTAAATAAACTAAACACGTTCTAGAAAGGGATTGAAAATTAACATTTTACAACAAAATGTAATGCAAACTGAAATATACTGCATGTGACTATTTGTTGCAAGCACCGTTCTGTTTGTCTTTCAAATAGGATCAAATCTCAGGTACAGGGTTGTATTGTATTATAAGGGTAGAAAGTTTTTAGTTGCTCAATTCTGTTGATTTAATTGATAAACTAAATGAAAGGAATATACAGTACTGTATGTGGATTTTCTAAGACTAGGTTGCCTTTATGCATCCACAATGACAATATTTTTAAGTGAGTTAAATGAGTATTTCCCTTTGCCATTGTGTGGTTTGGTGTGTTGAGTAAGGTGAAGGTAAAGTACGTTGGGCTTTTTACACCCAAGCCATAGTGGCTCATCGGACCAGTGCTTCTACCTGGTTTCTGTAGCGTGAAGCAACTAAAAGTACAACTCCTCCCGGATGGGATGCTAGTCCATTGCAAGCTACCTTCCCAGTATATTTTTACTGGTACCCATTTATACTGCTGGTTGAACAGAAGTACACTCATGGTTGAGACCTTGCCCAGGGGTCTTAGCACAGTGGGGGTCTAACTAGGATTCGAACACACAACCTCCTGATCATGAGTGCAGCACCCTAATGGTGATCTTGTCTAACCTTGTCTGTCAACCTGTCCATTACCATAGCAAACAAGAAGGGGCTCAGAGCTGACCCTTGATGCAGTCCCACCTCCACCTTGAACTCCTCTGTCACACCGACAGCACACCTCACCACTGTCTTACATCTCATACATGTCCTGCACCACTCTAACATACTTCTCTGCCACTCCAGACTTCCTCATACAATACCACAGTTCCTCTCTCGACACCCTGTCATATACTTTCTCCAGATCCACAAAGGCACAATGCAGCTCCTTCTGACTTTCTCTGTATTTCTCTATTAACATCCTCAAAGCAAACACTGCATCTGTGGTGCTCTTTCTTGGCATGAAACCAAACTGTTGTTCACAAATGCTGCTTCCACTATTCTTTCCCATAACTTCATCGTATGGCTAATCAACTTTATCCCTCTGTAATTGCCACAACTCTGCATGTCTCCCTTGTTCTTAAAAATGGGCATCAGCAAACTTCTCCATTCCTCTGGCATCCTCTCACTCTCTAAGACATTGTTGAATGTTCTTGTCAGAAAATCCACTGCTACCTCTCCTAGACACTTCCATACCTCCATCGGTATGTCATCAGGACCAACTGCCTTTCCACTCTTCAGCCTCTTCAATGCCCTCCTCACCTCACCCTCACTAATCTTTGCTACTTCCTGGTCCTCAACGGTCACCTCTTCTATTCTTTTTTCTCTCTCATTTTCCTCATTCATCAGCTCTTCAAAGTACTCTTCCCATCTTCCCAGCACACTTCTGTTATCAGTCAATACATTTCCCTTCCTGTCTTTAATCACTCGAACTTGCTGCACAATCCTTCCCATCTCTGTTTCTCTGCTGTGGCAACCTGTATAAATCATTTTCTCCCTCCTTACTGTCCAGCCTAGCATCATACGCCCTCTGTTTGGCCTTTGACACTGCTACCTTCGCCTTACACTGTGTCTCCCTGTACTCCTGTTTACTCTCTTTGGTCCTCTCAATGTTCCACTTCTTCTTAGCTAACCTCTTCCTTTGTACACACTCCTGCACTTCCTCATTCCACCACCAAGTTTCCGTATCTACTTTCCTTCCAGATGACACACCAAGTACTCTCCTACCTATCTCCCTGATCACATTAGCTGTATTTGTCCAGTCATCTGGAAGCACTTCATGACTACCCAAAGCCTGTTTCAACTCCTCCTTGAAGACAACATGACACTCTTCCTTTTACAGCTTCCACCACTTTGTCTTCTGCTCTGCCTTTGCCTTCTTCACCTTCCACACCATCAGTGTCATCCTACACACCACCATCCTATGCTGTTTGGCAACACTCTCACCCACCATTACTTTGCAGCCATGGACTTCCTTCAAATTACATTGCCTCCACAAGTCTGTATGTAGTCTGCCTGTGTGCTCCTATCTCTGCTTCTAAAAGTAACCCTATGCTCCTGTCTCTTCTGGAAGAAAGTATTTACTACAGCCATTTCCATCCTTTTTGCAAAATCTATTAACATCTGTCCTTCTGTGTTCTTGTCCTGGATACCAAACCTGCCCATCACGTCCTTGTCCCCTCATTTTCCTGCACCAACATGTCCATTGACATCTGCCCCAATGACCACTCATTCATCTCTGGGGGTACTCTGCATCACTTCATCTAACTCACTCCAGAATCTCTCCTTCTCTTCTAGTTCACAGCCTGCCTGTGGGGCATAAGCACTAACAACATTGAGCATCACGCCTTCAATTTCTAACTTGAGACTCATCAATCTTGACAAATCCCTCCTTCACGATGACTCCTACTCTATTTCTCTTCCCATCCACACCATAAAAAAAACAGCTTAAACCTGCTCCAAAGCTTCTAGTCTTGCTATCTTTCCACCTGGTCTCCTGAACATACAGTATGTCCACCTTCCTCCTCTGCATCATGTCAGCCAGCTCTCTACCTTTTCCTGTCATAGTTCCAACATTTAAAGTCCCTCCTCTCAGTCCTAGACTCATGCGTTTCCTCTTCTCTCTCTGCCTACGGACACGCCTCCCACCTCTCCTTCTTCAACGTCTTCGACCATCAGTTGTCCAATTTCCACCAGAACCCTGTTGGTTAACAGCACTGATGGTGGTCATTGTTAACCTGGGCCTCGACCGATCTCGTATGTATTTCTTAGTTTTGACTCGCATATTATATAGAGACCACTGTTTTAAATAACTATTTCTATAAAATATCACAGAAAACATATATTTTTAAAAATTTCTTTTAAAAATGTTTTTTGTAGAAGCTTTTGAGCTTTAAGTTAGTAAATATACAGGAATCCCTCACTTTCCGCCATTAATTGGGACCGAGATGCCCCCCGCGACCACCGAATTCCGCGAAGTAGGATCACCCCCCAACCCTCTCTGACTGATGTATACGTCCATGTATATGTGTATATAATATTAATAAATACATATTCAATGCTATAAGTGCTTATAACAACAATTAAACATTAAAAAATAATGCATAAGATGTCAATAAAATATAAATACATACACATTCAGGTGAGCGCACATGCACGCAGATGTGCATGCATGCACTCAGAATCGCACCTCACAAATATGTAACTAGTTTTGATGGAAGGTTTTGGGTTGTTTTTTGTTTTGTGTTTGTTTTGTGTTTGTTTGTTTTTTTTGTTTTTTTGCATCATTGGCCTTGTTTTGTGGCATTTTCCTTAAATTTCCCCCTCTTCTTCCTTAATATTCTTGTTTTTTAATTCAATGAATATTAAAAAACAGCAACAACAACAAAAACAAAACAAAAAAAAAAAACATGATGCACTGAAGCCACATGAATTGAAGCGCGGCATAGAAAGAGATCCCTGTATCTAGCTCTAATGACCTTATACTGTGTTTATATAATCTCTATATAATTAGATTGAGTAAATATATTATGATTATTTGTATCATTAAAATCAATTTATTTATTTTATGATGTAATTTTTCAAGGTATATATATATATATATATATATATATATATATATATATATATATATATATATATATATATATATATATATATATATATATATATATATATTTTTTTTTTTTTTTTTACCTTTATTCAACATTTCTCTAATACAATCATTTGATATCTAACATCATTCTTTCCATAACACTAGGATGAAAATGATTGATAAGTCTTGAATTTGGGTTATAAATGACGAGTGGACTGACCAATCTGATATTGATAACTTTAAAACAGTGTTTAAAAGGATCTATAATTAATTGCAACTATGCAAGGAAATAGTGTAATTAGATTAACATTAATTAAATTTACCACCAAACTCCTTTTCAGGTAAAAACAGTAGCATATTGTATATACTGTATTACACAATTATATGCTGTCCCTTTTTCATATGATGTCACTCTTTTGTTTTTTTAATGGTTTCTGAATGCTGACTTTTTATTACTATGAATAAATTGGAGTAAATATTGAAATCAGAGGTTATGCTTTTTGTTTGTTTGTGTTTTTTTTTTTTTTGTTACCTCAGGTTATTCCTTTTGCAAAACTCTAGCGAGGATCGAGCATGTATATGCCTCAGAATGCTCTTGGGCATGGTTCTGAAGGACAAGGCTGTGCTAGTGTGATGTGAAACATTTCGGCTTTATTATTGAAGTTGTAAACTCTTTGGACTAAACCACAGAAGCACTCATTGTGTTCTCTCACCCGGATGCTACCACAAGCTCACTAAGTGCAATCTCAGGCCAAACTCATGGTAGATTTCCACACCTGTCCTCACTAAACATCCGGAGCTCTCTTGAGGATTAGTAGCTTTAGACAGCAGATGCCATCTTTTATTATTTGGATTAGCAGTAAATACTTAAAATTTTAATAGCATGCAGCTTTGTTGGTACAGCTCATAATGCAATGATGCTCTTTGATATTTTTTCTTTATAAATGCAGGTAGCTCTTTCAGTTACTCGCAGACAACAGAACCAAGACTTTTACACATAAAAAGCATTATACTTCCAAGTATAAAAAAGGAGCTAAGAACTGTCGTGATTAAAAATCAATACAGCAAACAATATAAAGAGCTAAAAACAAATATAGTGGCATATATACCTTCATTCTCATAGCTCTTTCTGCCTCCAGTTCTTCCTCCAGTTCCTCAATACGGACCTGCAGATGAAAGAACAGGAACAGATGAAATCAATCCAATAAGGCGCCAATGTTCAATTTCACACCATCAGAAAAATAATTATTTAGTGCCATGAAACAGTGTAATCTGAAACACACCATTCTAATGTATGATCATACTCCATCTGTTTCAGTTTATTCAGGTTTAGAATAAAAGTCTGTTCGGAGATTCTCTGTTCCCAGCACAAATGTTTAGTCTATCAGCTTTGCCAGTGCAATTGTACTGCATTGTACTTCATTGTGTGCTTAAGAGGTTGCCATATAAAGCAGTATTGTGGTAAAGAACACTTTTAGTCCTGCATACCGGTGGCTTTTAACACAGGGTGCAATTTAGTGCAGGAATTTGTTTGCCCTTTTAAAAAAAATCTCCAGAATGCCATCAAAGTCAATATCTATTTTTCACAGGTCAACATAATATATTAGCACTCTGTTTCCATTCATTCTGCTCTGTGATGATTAAAAACTATTTCCTGATTTTAATATGTCACATTCTAAACTATCAGTGTTTATTTTATTCTGAGGAAGAAATAAGAGCTTTCGGTTTTTGTCCAAGTTAATTGGGTCCAGGTGTAAGATAAGGTCGCTAATCAGTGAAGCCATACAGTGTGCAACCACAAAGAACCCCAGACCACATGAAACCATGTGAAAATATCACACAAGGTCAAGTTCTTAAGGCACCCAAGACCATACTGTCATTGGAAAAGCTCTGAGTTTCATCCTTATGCATTATGTCTTCTGGCATTTCTTCAAGAAAACGTTTTGCTTTTCATTCTGTTACTGAAATAAAAGACCCAAACAGTGCAATGTGGGAGGTATTCTCAGTTGTAAAACCATCCCAGGGTAAAAATGCATATGAGTAAGTTTATTAATAAATAGCTTTCTTTGTTCCGTGGCACACAATTTTCAATTTTATTTATAGAAAAAATATCTCTAAGAAGTTATACTATAGCTGTAAGATGTCCAATAACGTTCATCCTGATAAAACAGTCAGCAACCTGCATGCATGTGCATGTCTATACATCATTACAGGCTTGTGTGTGTTTGTGTGTGTGTTTGTGTGTGTGTTTGTGTGTGTGTGTGTGTGTGTGTGTGTGTGTGTGTGTGTGAGTGTGTGTATGTGTGTATGTGTGTGTGTGTGTGTGTGTGTGTGTGTGTGTGTGCGCTTGTGTGTCCAAAAATCCAAACATTTCAGCATGACTCAATTTAAACTCCATAGCTCAAAATGGAGGGTAATACCAGATCTGACTAAATTCTAAACCCCTGGAACTTTAAGCAAAAAAAACAAAAAAACAAAAAAAAAAACCAAATGTGCATGATCAAAACACAGAGCCTGAGCAAATTCACACAAAAACTTACTAACAAATAAAAAGCACATGGAGCAAATGGACAGAAACTCACATGCCAGCGCAGAACCTCAGCAGAGAGCACAGCCATGGTCAAAGAGCAGTCAGACCAAATCAGACTAGCACACAAATAGAGAGACACTCACTTGCTCACTCTCTCACACACACACACACGTACAGAGGGGCTTGATTCACGGCACTGAAAGAAAGCTCCACACCCCCTTTAGACTCCTTAGCCAAAGTGCTGCTTCTTACTGTTCATAAACTTCTGCACACATTTCATCCATGCCACAAGGAAATTCTGCTTGGATGCGTCTTCTAGAGACTCTGTGATTCATCAATTGTCTATTTATACTTCTTTATGGATTCTTATGATTAACCATCATCATTGGCTAGAAATTGATAGCATATGTGCTGATATGACATTTAATCATGTAGACAGTTATATCCACTTTGATGGAAAATAAATTCTGAAGCTCACACACAAATTTGGTAAAGCGTGCCAGTCCGCCTTTTTCACCTTTGACCTTAAGTGAACATGCTACCCTGACTGCCTTCTTTGGACTCATGAGTACGTTTCTGCATGTGCTGCACAGAACCAGAGCTCTTGCTCATCTAAATGGTTAATGACAGGATTTTTCCAGTGCACACGAGAGGAAATCATGCACTTTAATATTTTCCATCATATTTTTGGGAAAAAATGTTGATATCTCAAATGACCGCCTAGATCCTGAAATTCAAGCCATAAGTATTTTACACTAAAAACTAAGAAGAAAAACATTAGTGGATGTTAAACTCACAGACTGCAAAAAGATTCCACCTGAGCAGGTCTGATCAGCTGGTCCACTAAAATAACACAGTAGTGTGGCTCCTGTCAAGCCAGATTAGTTTCGGTGCCTTCCAAGTCGACCTAAGCTGTGATTAATAGAGTTGTCTATAAAGCCCGTATTGTGTAATATAGATAATACCCTGGCGCTACGTGAAAACATGTAACTTCACTGACACTCGGATCCTGTTTCAGCTGTACATGCACAAAGAGCTTCTATATTTTGGATTTTGAAAAAAAAATCTCCTTGATCAGTGTGGTGTTGTATTGTACACTTCGTCACTTGATGGATCTCTGTCTATTTCGTCTTGTACGTTCATATATAAATAGGTAAAGTCTGTTGGGTTTTTACACCCGAGCCTAGTGGCTCATCAGGCTGGTGCTTATCCCTGGTTTCTGTAGCGTGAAGCGACCAGGAGTTCAACTCCTTCAGGATGGAATGCTAGTCCATCGCAGGTTACCTTCCCAGTATATTTTACTGGTACCCATTTATGCTGCTGGGTGAACAGAGGCATCTGGTTCAGACCTTGCCCAGGGGTCTTAGCACAATGAGGGCCTCAGTGGGATTCGAACTCACAACCTCCCGATCATGAGCGCAGCACCCTAACCACTACGCCACTGGCCCCACTTATATATAAATACATATCATATTAATTGGTTAAAAGTGGAAGTATGCAGTCAACAAACGTTAATTTCCAAACCACTTGTAAATTTATTAGGAAATGTCTGAAGAAAGACTGGCATCAATCCCAACAGTCCCTAGGCAAAGGAGGGGTACACCATGAGCAGCTCTCCAGACCATAGGAGGGCCAACACACACATAAACCATTCACACTTAGGAACGATTAAAAAGATCCAATTCGCCCAGTGTACATGTATCCAGAGAAAACGCAGGAAGGAGCACAGAGAGAACACACAAAAAAAAAATGCACACAGAAAAGCCTTTGCCCGGCACAGGGCTTGAAACCAGGGCCTTCTTGCTGTGAGGTGAACTGTTAACCACTTTGCCGCTTTGCTGCCCAGTCAAATATGTGCTCAAGTGAATTAAGTAAAAGAAAAGGCATTTTTCAAACAAACTTATGTAGAAAAAAGAGCACTTGCTAAGAGTAAGCCTCTGTCAAGCCTTCCATAAAAAAATGAAGAAAGTAAGTGCACCCCCTGTTGGTCCCACGTAAAAGGACACTTCCAAAAAATCATCCTATGTCACAGTTTTAAAATGTCCTTTCAAACAAACTTCTGGATACACCATGCAACATCTAACAGAGTTCTCCTTGTGCAAGCCCAACCTCTGCTAGAAATATCCTTGCCAATAAGGTTATATTTTACCAATGTTCAGGTGTTTGTTCGTAATATTACGTAAAAAGTTATGTATGGATTTTCAAAACAATTCTATGAAATTTAAGTCTTTGGAAATGGAAGGCTTGATTACATTTTGGAAATGATTTGCAACAAATTCTGGAACCATTTTCCCTGGTTCTTTGCCCATTGTAAGATAGGATTATTTTATGATCTCAGCAGGGGTTCTTTCTGTACTTTCTGATATTTGCAGAGTTATGTGGGGATTTTTCTGAACCGTTTAATCTTAATTAGGATTCTGGGGAGGCTGGCACCCATCTCATCCGACTCTGGACGAGGGCAGAGTACACCCTGCACAGCTTGCCAGGCCATCACGGGGCAGAAACAAGCTGAAGGCTATGCAGATACTCTTGACAAAAGTCAGCAATGGTTCTTTTACAGCCTCTCACCACAGACAGTGAAAGACATGGAAGGCATTTGATAACCCAGTTCGCTGCACTGGGGGACAGCAATGACAACCGTTGACAGTGATTATTAATGGAATCAAATTATTACTGAAATTGAACTTTGAACCAAGAAATCCGTTCAGTGTTTCCCCACCTTTTACATTCTGTAGACGTCATCTACTCCTTGATTTCTTAAAATCCTTGGACTGTCTATTTCAAAAGACCCCAACATAGCATAGCTATTAAAAAAAAAAAGAAATCAGGGGAACTAGCTTGGAAAGATCACCATCTCGTCAAACTCTGTTCCTAAGGATGTTTTTGCCATCTCAGAACACAGGAGGGCTGCTTTAAAAGGAACAGGCTCACAAAACAGAGTTTGAGAATTTACAAATGCTGGAAGAAAGGAATACCCCATCACCCACTCATCCCCACCCTGCACTCCTCACCTGCAATTCCTTATTTTTTTTCTGGAGCCCTGCACTCAATGCCTCCTCAGCCTGCAGCCGGCTACTGGTGTCACTAATCTCCACCTCTCTTCTGACAGGACACAGAGGAGGGGAAAAATAATGAGAAAGGAAAGGGAGAAATTAGCAGACAGATGTAATGTGGCTTGAAAAACATCATCATATGTCTCAGCTGATGGGTTATTAAAATGTCAGGCAAGTACGCTCCATTAATATAAGGAGGAAAATCAGTCTCTGTTATCCTGCAAAATAATTAATATTCATTTCTCACCTCTATCGCTATGCTAAGGACTAGCATCAAATACTATAATACTGTATAGCATTCTGTTTATTTCTTATTGCATATAATTGTCTGCTTTATACACATCTCTTTTTGGTATTTATTTTGTTCTGCGGATTACCTTTAGCTCTGCTATGGTAAATGCATTCGAACAAGCCTGAACAACTCTCACGGCCTAAGGACCTTAAACTCATCAAAAGCTGAGATAGCGGCACTCTAAGCAGGCATAATATTATAGCAGCCACAAGGCATCCAAACATCTGTTTTTCCAAGGAACTCAGGCATCGAGATCTACCATCTGTTTATAAGCAAACATCTCCTTGTGAGTTCACTTTAAGGAACTCCAGGATTTTGAAAGGGATCCAATTTTATAAATTAAAGCCCAAATTAAAGACAAAACAATTATAAAAATCATTACTGAAGTGACTTGTCTCTAATGTTTGCAGTTACAATAAATAAATAAAAAGGAGAAAGAAAAGAGAAGAGAAGGAAGCATTTAGGTAAATCACTTTTTGATGAGCTCCTCAAGGTTAGCCCTCATCTTGCCAAGCTCGCTGAGGTTTTCCATAGTGTTCTTACTGTCTCCTTCTAGCTTCCTTCGACTCCTTTCCAGCTCAGTGCGCTGCTTCCTCTCCTGTTCCAGCTGGTACTCCAACTGAATCACAGCAGAAAGTAATACATCACACAGTGAGTAGCTTTAACTACATGTAACTCTATGAACTCCCAGGCCTTAATGATTGGTCGAGAGTTTCACTACACTTTTTAAATACCGTTACTACTTCTAGTAATAATAATGAAAATATTAGTTCAAATTTATTATTATTGTTGTTGTTATTATTATTATTATTATTATTATTATTATTATTATTATTATTATTATTATTATTATTATCATCATTATTATTATTATTATTATTGGTAGAAGTAGTAGTAGTAGTAGTAGTAGTAATAATAATAATAATAATACATTTAAAGATCTGCTTTTGGATAAATAAATAAATAAATTGTTTGCAATCAGTGAGACTGACAGCATACTAACAAAACACCAGAGGAAGCAGACAGAAGTAAAGCACATTTTATGATTCAGGACAAGTGGGCAGAACAACAACAACAAAAAAATTGTACTCACCTCCTCAATGAACACCTGTAACTTCGCTTTCTCTTTTGTTAGGAAGTTCACTTTCTCCTCCTCAAACTGTAAGTCTTCAATGGTTTTCTGAGAGAAAGAAAAGCACATTTTGGGGTCTGTGCAGCATATGAGGCACTAAAACATTAACTGGGACTCTCATCTGATTTGCTGCCATCTTTGATCCACAGCTGGGATGTGTTCGTTTACCTCAACCGTGGAGTCTGTCGGAAGTTTGCAGCTCGATAGCTTAATCAAATCCAATCTTTCAATGCAAATTCCTAGTATATTTAAAACATCTGACCAAGAAATAAACACCAAATTGTGTCCTGGATATAATTTTCATTTTACTCAATTATCCGTTTCTTTGGCTGAACAGTAAAGGCCCTTCACCCACATGCTCAATGAATGAGGGGGAAAATGCCCCGTGCCACAAGATCCTAAATTACAGGCAGCGATAACCTGGCACAAGGAACTGCTACTGTTTACAATCTGGCATGTTTTAATGTACAATGCACTCACAGTTCTTCAAAAAAAAAAAATTGCTACAGGGGAATTTCTGAGATTGAGACAAAAACAGATTGTTCATGAATTCATTTCTCTACGCAATAACCAAAAACAAAACAAACTCACAAAACCCTCTTTTCTAATAATACCAAGATCTAAGTCCTTAAAAAAAAAATCCTAGTAAACTGAAAGAAACTGGTCTTCTGCCAATTTGATGTGATCTCAGTTCTCAACAGCCTTTAACATGTGTTGTAGCCGAATGACTTTCAAGTAGAACAGCAGCCAGGAAACAACTTGCAGAGTCTTCATTCCTCTGAAGTGACTTTGAATCCAGCTTCAAACATCAAAACTAAATTTCTTACACGCCTGTCTAATCGCTATATGCAATTTTCACCCTTTTCATCTTTAAGGTTGATTTGAAAATTCTTTGGGTTTATTTGTGGGATGATTGACCACATACTGATGCCCTATTAGAGTCCTGACTCCATGTCCCGCTGCCTTTCTGACACATGTCCTGCCTTTGTTTCACATGACTTTCATACACTGTGATCACCTACTACTGACCTCTACACTTTGTAATGATGTCACACAGAGGGATGCCACCACCCTGACACATTCTGGCTGCAAAGCTTTAGAGACTCCTTATAATTATATTTGTGGTACATGCAAAAGAGAGATAATTTCAGGCAACTCTTAATCAGTTAAAGTTGAAATGTTGCACCTGACACAAATATGTATAAATGTAAAAAACTGCATAAAAAACATGAAAACCCCCAAAACTATTACACTACATACTACACTACTATAATAACATAATATATACAGTAAAATGGCCACTATATACAGTTTGTTGATTATGGACTTCAGCTAATGTACAAAAAGGCATCGTTTCCAATCAGGAGGCTGCTCACCTCACTTAGCTCTGCGAAATGTTCTTTCTCCTTCTGGAACTTCTGCACCAGGACTTCACTCTGGGAAAGCTCCTCTGACAGCTTTCTAACTGTACTGTCTGAAGTCTAAACAAAGAGGGGGAAGAGAGAAAGAGAGCTAGAGAGAGGGATGGCTACATATTAAATAATCAGCCAATACAGCTAATATTATAGAAATATTCTGTCTTTAAAACTGCATGTTATTATATGTAAATACACATGTATATCATTGTCCCCCAGTGCATATCAAAGGCGGGCCATGTCTCTCACTGTCTATGGTGAGAGGCATGTAAACAAACCATTGCTGACTTTCGTAAAGAGTAGCTGCAAAGTCGTCAGCGTGTTTCTGTCCCTTGCTAAAGGGTTGTGACAGGAAGGGCATCCGATGTAAAAACCTCTGCCAAATCAAACGTGCGAATCAGATGATTCGCTGTGGCGACTCACGAGTAAAAGGGAAAAAGCCGAAAGGAAGACAGACAGACAGACACATATATATCATTGTGTGTGTGTGTGTGTGTGTGTGTGTGTGTTAGTGTGTGTGTGTGTGTGTGTGAGAGAGAGAGAGAGAGAGAGAGAGAGAAATAGAGATAGAGAGAGCGAGAGAGAGAGAGAGAGAGAGAGAGAGAGCGAGAGAGAGAGAGAGAGAGAGAGAGAGAGCGAGAGTGAGAGCGAAAGAGAGAGTGAGAGCGAGAGAGAGAGAGAGCGAGCGAGAGAGAGAGAGCGAGCGAGAGAGAGAGAGCGCGAGAGAGAGAGAGCGCGAGAGAGAGAGAGAGAGCGCGAGAGAGAGAGAGAGAGAGAGAGAGAGAGAGAGAGAGAGAGAGAGAGAGAGAGAGAGAGCTTGTAGTCTTGTCAAGTCTTAAAAAAATCAGATGTAAACCAGAAGTGCTTATGAAGAGGCGGCGGAAAGGCGTTTTCATCTCAAAATCTGTACAGTCACTTCACTCCACTTTGGCCTCAAGACTTTTTCAAACTTTTATAGGTGGAACTTATCAAACTGCAGTATATAACCTGAGAAAAACCTCAGAAACCATCTATTATTGATGGCAACTGACTAGCGAAGAGATGGAAATAAGAAAGTGTGTACAGAGTAAGTGGAAGGTACACACAGACATTAAATACAAGATATTTTGAGAGCTCAAGGTATTGAAGTGGAGTAGTACACTGGTAGTCGGTAAAAGAAAAATAACCTTAAGTAACCTTGAATTCATAGTGAAAAACCACTAATGCTTATATCCTCAGAGAAGAGGAGAAAGAAAACATTCTTTAAGCGACCTGAATCTCTCCAGTATCTTTACAGTACTTCATAATGTTCCATTGAAGTCACTCACGTCCTTGCAATGGCAGCAAGAATAGAGCAAACAGACTGCATTCAAAGTATAAAAGAGCTAACTGACATTACAGGTCTGTTCATGTGTTCAGCACAACTTCAGGTACAACAAGATTTAGCAATGAAACTGCCTTTCAAAGAAACTGAATGTTTTTTAACCGTCATTACTCTTCTGAAGGCACAAATGACTTATTAGCCATTAATTATACTCAAAGTAACCGGTTCTTAAACAATAGACCGTACATCTTTACAAAACCTATTACATGGTTCATTCGAGGTAATGCAGATGGAGTAATCCAGTCATTCATCACAAGACAGTGAACTAAACAACTGGATGACAGTGCTGAAAATGCACGAGGGATGTAATTAACAGTAAAAACAAAGAGTAATAGTTCATGTTACTGCAAGCACCAGTCCATGCATGTGCGTATCACCTGTTTGTCCTTCTCCACTGCATTGAGTGCACTTTCCAACTCCTCAAGGTCTTGGCGCAGGCTGCAGCACTCAGCCTGGAGTGTGTGACGCTGGGAGGCGAGCTGAGCGTTGGCGTCCTCTTCCTGCTCCACGCGCAACTCAAGCTGAGCCACCTGAGCCTCCAGCTCACGCCTAGCCTGGACCAGCTGAACACAATGCTTCTCGGCCTGTTGCAGTGCTTCCTGCTCCTGCATGGGGATGAGGCAGCAGAGGAGAAAGATGATGAAAAGAAGGAGAGATATGAAAGAGGAGAGGCAGTGAGGTAAGGTGAAATATGGAGGAGGAAAAGGACAGGGAAGATAAAAGAGAGAGACTAATCATTTCTTGTTTTTTTTTTTTTTTTTTCAGGTTAAATTTCTACATTTTCATTACAATTGGAATAATACACACACACACACACACACACACACACACATACACACACACACACACACACACACACACACACACACACACACACACACACAATGTTTTAGTTTATACTTTTTTAAATTATCAATAAAAAAATTCCATAATTGCTTGTGGATATTGCTTGACACAAAATGACAAACATTCACTTTGTCACTTGGAGCAAACATTGAAATTACTACATGTGTTTAAATGGAAAAATAAACAATAACAGACTCATTTAATTTGTTTTTCTTGTGTTTTCAGTAGTATATTCTAATACTTTACACACACACACACACACACACACACACACACACACACACACGAGAACTTTCCTTTCGGCTTTCTCCCTTTATCAGGGGTCGCCACAGCGAATAATTCGCATGTTTGATTTGGCAGAGGTTTTTACGTCGGATGCCCTTCCTATCACAACCCTTTTAGCAAGGGGCATTAACACGCTGAAGGCTTTGCAGCTACTCTTTACAAAAGTCAACAATGGTTCTTTTACATGCCTCTCACCATAGACAGTGAGCGACATGGCCCGCCTTTGATAACCCAGTTAGCTGCACTGGGGGGACAGTGACAACCTTGCGGAGAGTGGGGCTCGAACCCCCAACCTTAGGATCAGCGATCCAGCACCCTATACCACTAGACCACCACTGCCCCTACACACACAAATTTATATATATATATATATAAATATATAGATATTTGAACATACTCCATTAGCTACAGAGAGCTATTATCTGGCACAAAGCCCTCACCTTACCTGCCTCAAGAGGTACCAGTGCACAAGTAGTCTCATGATCACCTGCATCTATTAAGATTTTATGTTTTTCAGATAAGGGGAAAAAAAACATTAAAATCTAATTTTAGTATGATTTTTCTGCTTCTGTTCCTATGGAGTATACACTATACTAAAACAATTATGCATCTCATATAGATACATTTTATTCAGCGACATGCACCTCATCTTCTGTGCAGAATTATTAATTGAACAAATGTATACAGGGATCCCTCGTTACTTTGCGCTTCAATTCATGCGGCTTTAGTGAATCACGTTTTTTTTTTTTTTTTTAATATTCATCAAATTAAAAAATAAGGAAATTAAGGAATAATAGGGGGAAAAGTTATGGAAAATGCCTCAAAATAAGGCCAATTATACAAAAAACAAACAAACCCCCCCCCCCCCCCAAAAAAAATAAAAAAAAATAAAAACAAAAACCCGCAAACAAACAAAAACAAATAAACAAAAAAACAACCCAAAACCCCCAATCAAAACTACTTACATTTTTATGTGAGGTGCGCATCTAAGTGTGTGCACGTGTGTGTGTGTGTGTGTGTGTGTGTGTGTGTGTGTGTGTGTGTGTGTGTGTGTGTGTGTGTGTGTGTATGTATTTATATTTAATTTACATTTTATGCATTTATATGCATTTATCAAATGCATTTATAGCATTGAATATGTATTTATTGATGGTACATACACATATACATGTATGTATACGTCAGTCAGGAAGGGTTGATCCTACTTCGTAGAATTTGGCGGTCGTGGTGGTTCTTGGTCCCAATTAAGCACAGAAAGTGAGGGATCCCTGTACTGCATTTTAAATATTGCTATCAGATAAATTAGTATATTCAAGTAATATTGTTGCAAAAGCATATGATGAACACCCTTTGCTCAAGAAGCAAAGCAAAAAATACCACTGCATTATTTATGGATGTTCATTTACAATCCATAGATCAGAAATGTTTCATAATAGATGTAGAAAACCTGACACTTTATCCAGTGTAGAATTAGTTTATCAATCAATGAATGACAAGATGCTGATTAATGGTTTATTAAGACCCCAAATCCCAAACTGACTCTTAATAATGTTAAGTTTAATCTGAACTATTGTTATAATGAATAAAATATGGGCTGTGTTTATTTATCATTATTTATGAATTTATCATTAATTCATCTTGCCCTTACTCTGTCTCAGTATTCTATACCTACACCCAAATATTAAAAGAAATTTAGAATAAACTGTCTTGTAATTTTTGAAATTTTATGCTGTATAATGAGAAAGCAATCATAAACAAACATCAATCAAACAGACAAATAACCAATAAAGCCTAACATTTGGTTAAACACAATTGGTCAGCATTCTTATACATTGATAAGTGCATACACACACACACACACACACACACACACACCTGACGTTGTTGCATGGATGTACCAAAATTATCCCAATCCAATTCTTCTTGTTCTGGTTCTAGCTGTGTCTCATTGCCTCCCTCTGAATTCTCACCCAGAGAGTGGCACCTCCGACAATTTAAAGAAAAAACTTCAGTCTGCTTCTTACAAAAAGCTTCCATGTTCCAGGTACAGTAGATTCAAAGCTTTGCTGCCAAATGCACCGCAAGCTGGAATATTACACACTCAAATCTTCAGATTCTCTTGGCTTTACTGCAGACTTCTCCTTGTTTTTATTTATTGGGAATAAAGTCACAGAACTGCTGTAGACGATAGCACACTTGGATTAGCAGCCTACTCCACCTTACACATAGTAATAGCTCCTTCTTATGAGAAACAGGTGGTGTCTCCTCCTGCTTTATTTGTAGGATTCTTGACGAGCCGATGTATAGTCTGAGAGTTTTGTGTTAATGTTTAGCTTTTCATAACCCTGACAGTAGCTACAAAACATAATAAGAACAGCATCAATGAAAATGAATTAACTGACACTGACTCTCCCTCTCAGAAAAGACAAAGTAAGAAAAAATAAGAAAAGACAGTGTGTACATCAGCTATGAAAAAAAAAAATGCCATTCTACTCACCACACAACGGGAAACAAAAGGGATATTGAAACTTTTTTTTTTTTTTACTGTGACTTTTTAGCTGAATGAAATGCCAGACAAAACATGTTACGCCTTCTTATTTGTTTTGGCCAGTTAACAGCAGACGGTTAAAAAAAATCAAAAGGTAAAATGTGATAAACATCTCAGCAGGTGATAAATTATCAAGGTATGGGCCTCTTCAAATGTAAACTTACATCTCTTTTTGAGAACCAAAACAGAACATGAGCTGTAACATATTCATATGGAGAAAATAATCTGTCTTTAAACCCACGCTAACTAGTGGCATAAGTCCATCTACTGAGTATTTCAGGCCCAACAATGACTTCTATTTTGTTCTTCTCTTCAGTATTACAGCCAGCTGTTGGTGAAACAGAATATTACGCCCACATCCACAAAACAGACTACAAAGACTTGCTCAAACAGTCAGCACTCTCTGGTGACCATAATAATGCCCTTTAACCTCTGGGATTTTTATAATAGCTGAGGACAGCAAATGATGATACAACTTCCCACAATTTCTCTTCATTTGTAAAGCTTGCTGAGTGTTTTTTATTAATTCCCTCAAAAGTTCCCAGATGCAAATATAATTAGATTGCTATTTCTTCCACCCTAGGATGTACAAAGAATGTTAACAGAACAGAGAGAGGAAGATCACAGCGTCATGGCAACTCCCTTTTGATTGACATGGCTCAAAAGAGCAGGCAAGGATTCCAATCTCCTTCAAACTTTAGAAGGTGATGCGGATGTTGTAAAATAACCTGAACTTAGATGTTTAAATTGCTTCCTGACAAGACAGTCACATGCATAAAAGAAATGTCTGCCGTTCCTGTTATGCTTGTGGGAGAACAAAGCGTTATTTTTTTTTATAGCATTGTCAGGCTTGTGAAACAGTTTGCATGTTGTAGCCTTTCTTCTATGCCACATAATTTTGCACATTAAACATAACAAATAGAACATATATTTTACTTTAAAGAAACTAGTCTACCCAATCTCAACATTCACTTACACTGACAATGTTTCAGTAAATATATACATGTCACAGAACAGGTAAAAAACAGGTCCATGAAAAAATATTGAGAAAATTTCTAAAAGTTGTGGGTGTGTTGAAGGAAACTCACCTGTTGCGCAATGGAAATTATTGTCATAGACCCTTTGTTGTTGAGTTTTGAACAATGCCTTGAATTGAAGTCCCGGCATCAGGACTGTTGTGTGATGCCTTATAATGTCCCACAGTTCAGTTATAGATATACGAATTTCATTTCTTTTGGGTAATTGGATCTACTCAGAATCATACAGGCTTCTTACAATAGTGCAATGATTTCCATACTTTAAACCACTTCCTAGCTTGCATATAATGATTTCACTGAATTGTACAATGGTTGGACATCACCAAAATGACATATGAATGTCATATGAGGGATATATTTGTCTTTAAACAATCAATCATATTACTTTCATATACATATAGCATTTATTTACAGCCCTGACCTATTTCCCCCATTTAACATGCAACACACATACAAGTAAGATGTTTTGGAGACAAAGTCAGAGACTAGATTGAGATGGTTTGGACAAGTGAGGGAGGGTGAATATATTGGTAGTAGGATGCTGAGGTTGGAACTACCAGGCAGAAGGCCTAGAGAGGAAGACCAAAGAGGAGATTTATGGATGTGGTGAAGGAGGACCTGAAGGTAGTTGGTGTAAGAGAAGATGCAGAGGGTAGGGTGAGATGGAAACAGATGATTTGCTGTGGTGACCTCTGAAGGGAACAGCCAAAAGGAAAAGAACATGCAACTCATATGTTTATATGAACACAATTACATAGCTTTCAAATCCATCTCATCATCCCTGCTGTGGTAGCACCATTGAATTGCACAACAACAGCAACAACAATAAAAACTGCATGTTGTCTTGAAAACTGCATGTTGTCTTGCTACTGAGGGCCACCTTTGAGCAAGAGTTGAATGCTCTGGGCAAAGATATAATAAATAAATGTTCGATATATACATAAAATGTTCAATGTCAAGTAGAGTGGAAAAGCTTTAGTTGTAAATGCATGTGCCTGCTTAATGAAATATGCTTAACCTTCACATGACTGAATGGGGTCATATATGACCCCGGGCATATATATCCGGGCGCCATTTTTCTAATTTTAATCGAAAAAAAGTTTCTTACCTAGAATTTGTCAATCTATTTGTCCTGCATTTGTTCATAGAATGTTGTAAGGAGCGGCCAATCTGTGTGGCAGGTATGATCCAAACTTGTGCGGGGTCATTTATGACCCCAGGAAGATATATGAGATTTTTGACATTATAGCTTCAGATGGTATTGATGGTAATTCATTTTGATAGTTACATGTTTCAAATAGTTCAGCCATATACCATATTTTCATGACCATAAGGCACACGTAAAAGCCTTCAATCTTCAAATAAGCTGCCGGTGCGCCTTATAAACCGGTGCGCCTTGTGTGTGGCTACAGCCTCGGCTCCATCTCACTGACATCGTCAAAACCAAAGCGAACCAAACTAATTTAGAGCTTACCATCAATCTGATGGATTAACCAAAGAACTTCAACCACTAGATATTGGTGTCAACAGGTCGTAAGTTAGAGGGATTCAGGCTTTATGCTCAAATACCAGGATAAAGCACTGCTACAGGTCCCCCCCTGAGACTCGGGATTAACCTTCTTGAATTTAAAGTTAGACTGATACAGCGCCTTAAGAGTAATGACCTCAATTGTGTAATGAACACAATATTAATGGGCTGTCTCTTTAAGGAGGCATGGCTGAGAGAAGGTCATGACCCAGGAAGACTTCTAATCTCCGTCTCTATTGATCTGACTCCAGGTGCAAGGGAATAATAGGTAATAAAATATAATAATATAATAATAAAAAAATAACAGAGGGATCCGGGCTTTATGTCCAACTCACACAACTGTTAAACTCAGACATTGAAGATGAAGCATTTGTGGAAGAGAGATGAACTGAAAAAGTGAGTTTATTGTTTTATACTGTTACAGCTGAACATTGTTTAGAGTTATTGTGAATGGGTTGAATGAAGTTTGACTTATCTGACTTGTTTCTCTTGATGCGCCTTATAATCCGGTGCGCCTTATAATTGTGCCTGTGAGGTCATTATTATTCCTATGACCATACCTAAAGTATACTGCTACATTGTAATACATTTTATGCAAAGTAACTTTACTTTTTATGATTTTTTTTCATTTTTGATGCAAAGAAAAAAAATGCAAAGAAATAAAAGGTAACATGAATATTACAAGACGTAACAAACAAGGGTTGTCTAAAAAATGTAATATTGTTCTATCATTGTGTGTTTTTGGCTGCTTTTTTGTAAAAAATATACCAAATTCCATACCTTATTACATAAGATGATGGAGAAATATATTAGAGAGTGAAATAAATATGAAGAACCCTAAAACAATAATTTATATAGAAATATTCCTATATAAAGTCAATGGGGTCACAAATGATCCCACTTGTTCATATTAGTCACCGAAATAGCTTGGTCACTTGAGGGTTAAGTGAAATGATTTTATACTTTTTCACCTGTGTAAAACAAACAACATAAAAACCAGCCAGAGTGAAAGAGAGAGAAAGAAAGAGAGAGAGAGAGAGAGAGAGAGAGAGAGAGAGCGAGAGAGAGAGAGAGAGAGAGAGAGACAGAGAAGAAGAAGGTGTATTAACCTCCAGCACTCTTCAACAAAGAAAATGTGCACAATTCATAAAAAGAAAAGCTGCATCCAGATATACAGTACTGCTATATGTGGTGCTAGAGTTAAACAGCTAAATAGGCAGTTGCTAGTCATGCTCACTAAGGTCTCTCAATTTAGCGTCCACTTAACCCTGATAAGTCTAAGTTTATTTTAATATGTAATTTAAACTAAACCCAGAAATACTACATAATATCATTCATTCATTCGTTTTCTGAACCGCTTAATCCTAATTTGGATTGCAGGAAGCCGCACACCCAATTTAGCCAACCCTGAGTGAAGGCAGAGTACACCCTGGACAACTCACCAGATCATTACAAGGTAGAAACAGGCTGACAGCTATGCAGCCTACTCTTCTAGATAATATTTGGAGAATAATGTAATAATTGTGACATAGTGAGAGACCTACTTAGCTACAGAGTGCATATAGTGTACACTGCTATTTTTACTGAAATAATTTAAACAAGGAATAAAACATGACAGGGCATTCTAATACAGAAAAATATTGACCTGCAATGTGGTGCGATACGATGATATCATGAGGTTGATTAGTGTTGAAAGGGGTTTAGTGTTCAGTGACGGCATGTCCCGAGTATTTTATTTCTCCTGTTGGATTGAACAGCAGTTCATCAGAGCGGTTGTTTCTTTTTAAAATTGAGGTCAAGGTACCAGTGCCACTGTCCACAATTAGGTGAGATTGTCATACCCCATCTACCAGGGGCCGGTGGCGTATTGGTTAGGGTGCTGCGCTCATAATCAGGAGGTTGTGAGTTTGAATCCCACTGAGACCCTCATTGTGCTAAGACCCCTGGGCAAGGTCTCAACCACAAGTGTGCCTCTGTTCACCCAGCAGTATAAATGGGTACCAGTAAAATATACTGGGAAGGCAACCTGCAATGGACTAGTGTCCAATCCAGGAGGAGTTGAACTCCTGGTCACTTCATGCTATGGAAACTGGGGATAAGCACTGGCCTGATGAGCCACTATGGCTTGGGTGTAAAAACCCAACAGACTTTACCTTTACCTTACCTACCAGTGCCGCTGTCCACAATTAGGTGAGATTGTCATAACCATCTACCAAGAAGCTGTTGTGCAAGACAGAAGCCCTGACTTCAACATTACCACTTTTAAGAGACACTGACCAGAGTTTGAAACTGATCACATGGACAAAGAAAAGGCCTTCTTGCAGAAAGTTTGGTCATTTGGAGGAATAAAGCTGAAGAATTTAAGAACACTGTACCAATTGCATCATTTTCTGGGGCCATTTTGATGTCAGTGTAATTGATGCATTGCTAAAAGTAGATGGAAAAATAGAGGAGGAGGACTCAGAATTCTTCAGCATAACCCCAAACTATCAGAACCTTGGACACGAGTGGTTGTTCCATCAAGACAATAATCCAAGCACATAACACAGTTGGTTGAGCAATGAAGAAAGCACCCATGTCAATCTTTTGAAAATACAGTATGTGTATTGTACTATTGAACAACATGCAATATTCAACAAAAAATTCTGCCGGAATCTTGATGGCTGCTAAAGTGGTTAAGTTGAAACCTGCTGAAACAGGATATATATTTTTTAAATCCTAGTTTCTCACCAGAAATAAAAAAAAAAACCGAAATATGGCATCCAGATGGTCTTTAGCATATTTCAGACGGGCCTTTACATGTTTTTTGTTTAGTAGGGGAACCTTTTGGGCAACGCAGGATTTCATCTTATGACAACGTAGTGTGTTAGTCATTGTCATCGTTGTGACAGTGGTTCCTGTCATCTTCAAATCATTGACCAGTTCCTGCCGTGTAGTTCTGGGCTGATTACTCGCTGTTCTCAGGATCCTTTGAACCCCCACGAGGTGAGATCTTGCATGGAGCGCCACTCCTAGGGAGGTTGTCAGTGAAGTTATACTTCTTCCATTTTCTAATAATGTTTCCAACTGTTGATCTTTTCTCACAAAGTTGTTTACCAATTGCAGTTTGACTCATCCCAGCTTTGTGCAGTTGTACAATTTTATCTCTGGTGTCTTTGGGAAGCTCTCTGGTCTTGGTCATGGTGAAGACTGCAGTCTGACAGTTTGAAGGTGTCTCTTATGTATTGTTTGAAGGTGTCTCTTATGCATCTAATCAGTTCAAACAGGTGTCATTCATACTGTTAACAAGTGGGGGCCTAAATAATGTTTGTTTTCTAGCTGGCCAATACTTATTGGCCTCCCATTTTCACAAATAAATTGTTTAAAAATCATACAATGTGATTTCCTGGATTTTTTTTTACATTCCGTCTCTCAAGCTTGATGTGTACCTATGATGAAAATTACAAACCTCTCTTATCTTTTTAAATGGGTGAACTTGCACATTTTTACATTGCCCAAGACTTATTGGCCCCACTGTATATACGAGTCCTTCTCAAAAAATTAGCATATTGTGATAAAGTTCATTATTTTCTGTAATGTACTGATAAAAATTTAACTTTCATATATTTTAGATTCATTGCACACCAACTGAAATATTTCAGGTCTTTTATTGTTTTAATACTGATGATTTTGGCACACAGCTCATGACAACCCAAAATTCCTATCTAAAAAAACTAGCATATCATGAAAAGGTACTCTAAAGCGCTATTAACCTAATCATCTGAATCAACCAATTAACTCTAAACACCTGCAAAAGATTCCTGAGGCTTTGAAAAAACCCCAGCCTGGTTCATTACTCAAAAGCGCAATCATGGGTAAGACTGCCGACCTGACTGCTGTCCAGAAGGCCATCATTGACACCCTCAAGCAAGAGGGTAAAACACAGAAAGAAATCTCTGCACGAATAGGCTGTTCCCAGAGTGCTGTATCAAGGCACCTCAGTGGGACGTCTCTGGGAAGGAAAAAGTGAAAGAAGGGCTGATTCCAGACCTTGGGGGACCTGTGGAAGCCGTGGACTGAGTCTGGAATAGAAACATCCAGAGCCACCGTGCACAGGTGTGTGCAGGAAATGGGCTACAGGTGCCGCATTTCCCAGGTCAAGCCACTTTTGAACCAGAAACAGCGGCAGAAGAAAGTACTTTTTGTTCGGATGAAAGCAAATTTTACACGTCATTCAGAAATCAAGGCACCAGAATCTGGAGGAAGACTGGGGAGAAAGAAATGGCAAAATGAAAACGGAAAACGGTTGCCGCAGCTTCGCAGGCAACGTTCCAGATGAACGTCACAGAGACGTCACCGCAGCGTTGCAGATGACGTCATGGATGAACGTTGCAGAAATGTCACCAGAGCGTCACGGAATGACGTTCAGGATAAATGTCGCAGAAATGTCACCGGGGCGTCGCGGAATGACGTTCGGGATGAACGTCACAGAAACGTTACCACAGCGTCGTATATGACGTCATGGATGAACGTCGCAGAAACGTCACCAGGGCGTTGCGGAATGACGTTCGGGATGAACGTTGCAGAAACGTCACCAGAGCAACGCAGAATGACGTTCGGGTTAAACGTTGCAGAAATGTCACCTGAGCATCACTGAATGACGTTCGGGTTAAACGTCGCAAAAAAGTCATCAGAGCATCGGAAATGATATTCGGGGTGAAGAAATGTTTGAGTCATGCAAAGCTACAGCTGAATAATTTGGCACGTTGCATAGCCTCAGCTTTGTGATTTGTGATTGTGATTAGCATATGTTATCAGGATCTGTTCTGCATGACTGCTCTCTCTCTCTCTCTCTCTCTCTCTCTCTCTGTATACATATATATATATATATATATATATATATATATATATATATATATATATATATACTAGTTCCTCTCAAAAAAGTAGCATATTGTGGTAAAGTTCATTATTTTCTGTAATGTTCTGATAAAAATTAAACTTTCATATATTTTAGATTTATTGCACACCAACTGAAATATTTCAGGTCTTTTATTGTTTTAATACTGATGATTTTGGCATACAGCTCATTACAACCCAAAATTCCTATCTCAAAAAACTAGCATATCATGAAAAAGTGCTTGTTTAGAGTACCTAAATCAACCAATTAACTCTAAACACCTGCAAAAGATTCCTGAGGCTTTTAAAAACTCCCAGCCTGGTTTATTACTCAAAAGCGCAATCATGGGTAAGACTGCCGACCTGACTGCTGTCCAGAAGGCCATCATTGACACCCTCAAGCAAGAGGGTAAGACACAGAAAGAAATCTCTGAGTGAATAGGCTGTTCCCAGAGTGCTGTATCAAGGCACCTCAGTGGGGTGTATGTGGGAAGGAAAAAGGGAAAGGGCTGATTCCAGACTTTGGGGGACTGGTGGAAGCAGTGGACTGAGTCTGGAGTGGAAACATCCAGAGCCACCGTGCACAGGCGTGTGCAGGAAATGGGCTACTGGTGCTGCATTCCCCAGGTCAAGCCACTTTTGAACCAGAAACAGCGGCAGAAGCGCCTGACCTGGGCTACAGAGAAGCAGCACTGGACTGTTGCTCAGTGGTCCAAAGTACTTTTTTCAGATGAAAGCAAATTTTGCATGTCATTTGGAAATCAAGGTGCCAGAGTCTGGAGGAACACTGGGGAGAAGGAAATGCCAAAATGCCTGAAGTCCAGTGTCAAGTACCCACAGTCAGTGATGGTCTGGGGTGCCATGTCAGCTGCTGGTGTTGGTCCACTGTGTTTTATCAAGGGCAGGGTCCATGCAGCTAGCTAGCAAGAGATTTTGGAGCACTTAATGCTTCCATAAATATTCATCTAATTAAAAAATAACAAAATTAAAGAAGAATGGGGGAAAAGTTAAGGGACATGCCGCAAACAAGGCCAATTATGCAAAAAAACCTCCAAACAAACCATAACAATAAAACAACCCAAAACCCACATCAAATCTACTTACAATTTTATGTGCGGTGCACATCTGAGTGTGTGCACACGAATCTTTGTGCGTGCGTGCATCTGTATGTCTGTATTTATATTTTATTTACGTTATACATTATTTTTGACTGTTTAATTGTTATATAAGCATTTATAGCGTTGAATATGTATTTATTGCTATTATATGCAGACGCTCCCCAACTTATGTTTTTAATAGGTTCCTGATGGCCGAACATAAGTTGAAAGTGAATGTAAGATGTTGCAGTGATGTATGACGTGTGACGTATGACGCTCATACTGTACTATACATCTATAAATACCATTACCGTATCGCATAAAACACCCCTAAATCAATTATTATAAACATGACAGTGTAAAATAATATCAAATATATCAAATAATATCAACATTAATTTCAAATAAGTCACTTATTTATACCGAGTCACTTTACATGAAGCTTAAAACAGCCAAACAACCAATCAACGCTGACAATATGTGAGGCGCTCAAAACCGAAAGTAGTGTACTTGCAAAAGTAATGTACTTGCTGTGGGTTATATGGACTTCCGGTCTTTCAAGTGAGGAAGGGTGCCATTGAACTAGTTTAGAACTCAGCCTGCACTGATGTGAATCACCAGCAGGGCAGAGAGTTCTCTTTCTTTTCTGGATTCGGGTTTTCATTCATTTTACAACTCTCTTTGCTTAACTGCGTATGCATGGTAGATTGTGCCAATCTGAGCAGATAGTTAATTCAGCCCTGTGTATGATACTTGCACCCATGTTTGTAGGCTCACGCTTCTGAGCAACCATATTTGCTTAGGGTTACAAAAGTCCGCAAAACAGTGAAAACACAAAGATCACAGAGATGACGTCTTAACACAAGGGTAACACTCTCTCTCTCTCTCTCTCTCTCTCTCTCTCTCTTTATATATATATATATATATATATATATATATATATATATATATATATATATATATATATATATATATATATATATATATATATATATACATATATATATATATATATATATATATATATATATATATATATATATATATATAAAAAGGACAGGACAAAGACTTTCTATTGAAACTCCATTTATCACTACAGATCTGTTTCGAGGGGTGGTGAAACCATCCTCTCTCTTCAGGTGATTATAGAAGAATATTCTATTCTATTCAATATTCTATTCATATTCTTCTATAATCACCTGAAGAGAGAGGATGGTTTCACCACCCCTCGAAACAGATCTGTAGTGATAAATGGAGTTTCAATAGAAAGTCTTTGTCCTGTCCTTTTGTTATTTGCTCTACCAAAAAGTATTGAGCACTCTCCTATGGAAGGATCTACTCAGAAAATCCTCTCTCTCTCTCTCTCTCTCTCTCTCTCTCTCCCTATATATATATATATATATATATATATATATATATATATATATATATATATATATATATATATATATATATCACTAAACTGGGAAAAAGGAGGGGCACGTTCAGTCTGTTGTTTGTAAACAATGGACGCAGCATCATTATGTCAGTGTACTACGTAGTTATGTCTAAACTCAAAATTTGACTTTTTTTTGAAAAAAAAAAACAAAACATAAAATCTAAAAAACGTAAAACGGATGAACGTAAGTCGGGGAGCATCTTTACATGAACACATCGGTCGGGGGGGGTCAATCCTACTTTGCAAAATTGGCAGGCGCAGCGGGTCTCGGTCCCCATTAACCACAGAAAGTGAGGGATCCCTGTATTTTACACTAGATTTGAAATTTAACTGGGAGGCAGTGCAGTGTAAATAAGATCAGGGTGATATGCTAGTGTCTTCTGGTTCTAGTAAGCACTCTCATTGCTGCCTTCTGGACTAACTGTGTGTCATCAGAATAACAATGAAAGTGAATACTGTGATTACGAAGGATATTATACAAAGGGAGCATGTATACTGAGAAAAGCAACATGCCTAAGACAGAACCTTGTGGAACACCAAACTTAACATTATAACGTACAGAGAAATCACCATTTACCTCTACATACCACCTTAATGAGTGCTGTTTCTGTGCAATGATGAGACCAAATTCCTGACTGATACATTACGTGAATGTTATTCCTATAAAGCTATGAACATAACTGCTGTGCTAAAAGTTTTTCCAATATCTTAGAGAAAAAAGGGAGGTTTGATATTGGTCTATAGTTGGACAGTTGATATGGGTCAAAATCAGGAATTTTTAAGAGCATAGTGCAAAAAAACAAACAAACAACAACATACAAAACAAATTAAAACGAACAAAGAAATAATTTGACTTGATTTTTTGAGTCGCCCTCTAGGCAGCACCATCTTGGAGATGTCATGTTCAATGTTAAAGGACATGAAGCAAGTTTATCCTTTTGATATCATTTGTTAAACATGCTACAGAACATATAATATCACACACAAACATTGTAAACATTAACTTAGGTACTGTTCCGGAATAATCATTGAAAAAGACTTTAATACTAGTGCTTTACAACAGTATATGCTGTATAATGTTTATATTTTATCATCAATAAATGTAACAGTAAAAATTAAAAAGTTTTTCTTAATCATTACTTCATTTTACTACATTAATACTGTATTAATGAGGGAGACTGTCTATAGAATGTGTTTCGGAAGTATATTTTAGTGCATGTAATAGATGCATAGTATTTTACTTCCGGTTGATCATTCATGCATGTAATATGATACATGGGGTTTTACTTCCGGGTACAGAACTCGCGGATTATCTACATTCGTGAAAGGGGCTGGAACCAAACCCCACGGATAACGAGGACCTACTGTATATTTTCAATATTTAATCCAAAAGTTAGTATTAAATTGTGAGTATGGCCAGCTTTATGAGTGGGTCATATTAAATTCTGATTTACCTCTAGTGATTCTAGGATTGACACAAATGCTGCCCTTAGACCGGTCCTTTGGGTTCTCAAAAGGAATATTTAAGTGACAAATAGTTAAAGCTTCATCAAAAGAAAACCAGGCTTGAAATGAAATCTGCAAATTTACGTAAGAATTCAGAGTAAGGGCCTTGGGATCTGTAAAGAATAATTAAAGGAATCAGAGCATATTTTTTTCAGGAACATATGTAATATTAATGTATAGAATTTCAAACATGTTAAATTTATGTGTGTATTTTTGTATAAGGCCGATATAATATATAAATTTATGTTAAACACATTACACTAATCTCCTGATCAGTAATGATTTTATTTAACAATAAGTGAAGAAATCTCAACTTGAATCAGATCTGACTTCCTACCATCCTCTCCTATGCAAAATTTCATCTGATGTGGTTTCTGCTAAGACAGCCTTCTATAAGAAAAAGTTGGACACTGCTGCACAAGACCCACATAAACTTCAGAACGTCTTTTCATCATTACTCAATCTATCTGCTCCACCTGCCCCATCCTCCCTGACTGCTGAAGACTTTGCTGACTTTTTTGATGGGAAGATTAAACAAATCTGTGAGAAATTTACTCCCACCCCAACTCGTGCACTACACAGCATAAATTCCATTTCTCCTTCCATTGCAGTTTTCCAATCTCTCAAATGAAAACATCCAGCAAGTTATTTCATCAAGCAATCCTACCACCTGGTCACTGGATAAAATTCCATTCTCAATACTCCAGACTATCTCTCAAGGCCTTCCATTTAAATCCACTGTTATCAATAACTCCATATCATCTGGACAGGTACCAGCAGCATTCAAAAGAGCCAGGATTTTATCCATCTTAAAGAAACCCTCTCTAGAGTCACCGAACATCAGCAACTACAGACTGGTATCACTACTTTCTTTCCTTTCTAAAATTCTTCAACTCACTGTTTATAACCAAATCTCTTTCTGTATTTTGCAGAATAACCTCCTTTACCGTGACCAATCTGGCTTCAAAGCAGCACATTCCACAAAGCCTGCAATTTTGGCTGTTACAGAGAAGCTACATGCTGCAAGATCAGCCAAGATATCATCAGTCCTCATCCTGCTTGACCTCTCAGAAGCATTTAACACAGTTAACCACAAGACTCTCTTGTCCACCCTTAGGAGTCTAGGAATTTGTGGTGTGGCATGGCAGTGGTTTGCTTCATACCAGGAAGGTTGTTCATATGAGGTTACATGAAAGGGATCCACTTCCTCTCCACACTGAATTTCTACTGGTGTTCCTCAGGGCTCAGTTCTTGGTCCACTTCTGTTCTCTCTTTATACAAAGTCCATTGGTTATGTCATATCCTCACATGGATTTTCATACCACTGCTATGCAAATGTAACTCAACTTGTCCTCTCTTTTCCTCCATCAGATACGTACGTTTCTGCCTGGATCTCTGCATGCCTGGCAAGTATCTCCTCATGAATGGCAGCTCACCAGCTGATACATAATCCCAGCAAGACTGAATTGCTGTTCATACCAGCTGACCCAAGCCCACATCAAGATTTCCTTGGACAATGCTGTGATCTCTCCTTCAGGCACTGCACGAAGTCTTGGAGTAACCATAGATAAGTGCTTGTCCTTCTTTTCTCATATCACTAATCTTTCTCAGTCATGTTAATTTATTCTCTTTAATGTCCAAAGGATTTGTCCATTTCTTTCCAGGAAGGAAACTCAGATACTTGTTCAATTACTTGTTAGCTCAATACTAGGTTACTGCAATTCACTCCTGGTAGGTCTATCTTTGAGTGCTATTCGACCTCTGCAAATGATCTGATATGATGCAGCTGCACATCGTATTTTCAACCTTCCCAAATTTTCTAACACTACCTCACAGCTACAGTCTCTCTGCTGGCTTTCTGTAGCTGCCCGCATTCAATTTAAAACACTAATGCTTGTCTCCAAAGCCAAAAATGAACCTGCACCTTCCTACCTCAGAGCACTTATCACACCGTGCACTGCACCTTGTGCTCTCAGATCCTCTAGCACTGTGAGACTGATCCCTTACGCTACTAAGGGACAAGGGAAAAATGCATAAAATTCTTCTCTGTTCTGTCTCCAAGGTGGTGGAATGAACTTCCTCTGAACATCCGGACAGCTGAGTCACTGGGTATCTTCAAACGATGGTTGAAAACTTGACTTTTTCAGCAGTACTTAGATTAAGCACTATGCTGCACACACACACACACACACACACACACACACACACACACACACACACACACACACACACACACACACACACACACACACACACACACACACACAAATATTCACACACAACACCTATCATCTGAATTTGACTGACTATATACTTAGTCTGTGTTCTAACAAACCAGTACAAGAATATATTTACTGATAGGGACTTTAAAGCACTTCTGTAAGTCACACTGGATAAGAGTGAGCTTTGGAAAACTTTTTATTCCTCTTATCATCCTCCTCACTCTTACCACCCCCTCACTGTGCGAGGTGGCAAAATAACCTTTTGTCCTCATCCGGGCTTGTTTACCATTGTTCTGGTTGTTTTAAACTTCGTAATGATTCCTTTGTCAGTAGATATGGACCCGTGAGGGACTATTTTCTTGAAGCCATTGCCTAACTCGTGAAGGTCGACACACATCTGCCTTACTTGAATGGTGTGTTCCTTTTGCTTTCCTATGTTGAAGAGTGGATAAAAGAAATGGCCTCTGTGTCACATCATGTTTATACCCCAGGGAAACAGGAAGTGATGGATTATTAATTAAATACATTTATTTCCTAGGAATTATTAGGGGTGCCAATAAGTGTGGAACGGGTGATTTTCTGAAAAAAATAATTATTTCTTAGTCAGAGATTCCCCCACCAAAAAAAAAAAAAAAAACACTTGAAGGTTACATTTTTCAGTGTGAGAGTATGCTTCTGCAACAAAAATGTAATCTATTTTAAGATTTTCAGGTGAGCTGACAAGGGAGTACCCCACCCTTGCCGTCGGCTGAGATGGGCGCCAGCCTCCCATTGATCCTACTTAGGGTTAAGTGGTTCAGAACATGAATGAATGAATATATATGAATAGTCCTGAATTCAATGCATACATTTATTGATTGCGTTCTGCTGCTCAAAAAAAAACTGCAATATGTCATGTAACTAAGAAGCCAATAAAAACTTCTTCATAATGTCTAACTTAAAGGAATACATTTACCATTGACCAAAATGCCAACAATGTAGACTTTTACCAAAAATTCAACATAAGCATCTCTTCACAGAAAACCTCACCCAACCTACAGTGTGAGATCATCATTCCTTAAAAAAAAAGAAAAAAGAAAAAAAAAAGTATACATAAATATACACGGATAGTAATTAAGTTGATAGAAATCCTTCACAGCCCTACTCAAACCCACTTTCAAGAAACAACTTGCCAGGTGTCAGGTCAACCTAAGCGGGATACTGTTGATTCCTTGCTGTTGATTTGTAAAGTTCCTTTGCTGACTGTGGCAAGAGAGATCCCAAGGTTTTGTACAATCTGACACTCATTATGTCCATCCTCAGAGTGACCCCAAATACACCCACTTTAAAAATCAGACAACTCCTTTGATCCTGGTGTTTGCTGCATAGATAGTTGGTATAAACTAATAATATATGCACCCACTCACTCATTCAACAAATTGTTCAATCCTACTGCGTTCACTGGGAGGCTGGAGCCTATCTTTGCTGACAATGGGCAAAGGTGGGTACACCCTGAACAGCTCGCCAGACCATCGCAGTGCTAACACGCACGCAAAACCATTCACGCTTACTTCCATACTGAGGGGCAATTTGGACCAACCATTCCACCTGATGTGCAGGTCTTTGGACTGTGGAAAGAAACCAGAGTATCCAGAGGAAACTTACACAAGCAGAGGAAGAACATGCAAACCTGCCCATAACTCAACTCAGGACCTTCTTGTTGCGGAGTGTACGTGCTAAGTACTACACCGCTGTGCTGACAAGTTACAAACTCTTATCTAAAATTTAAAAAAGAATAATATATTAACAAGCTTGATCAGATGAGTTTCAGAAATAAAACTCATGAACTCATCAACTATAACAAAGCGCATCTATTTGCTTCTGATATGCCACTGTCCAGTAATGCATTTTTTACTGAGTTTATGCAGAGTTTTTGCTATTTGTTATTACAGAAAAATTTATTAATAGATCAATAATGTGATATGGATGGTATACTTTGGAACCTTATGTTAAGAATAGAGTTTAAACGTTTTTATTTCTCTGCATTCACTGCTCTAGCATGGTGTTAACGAGGCATAGTCGCATATACAATAGGCAATGATCCCATTATTTATTATTTATTTATTTTCTATCTCCAAGAAACAAATGTGAAATGCCACAGAAACAGCTGAATGCACAATAGAGAACAAAGGCAAAAGAAAACCACAAAGCACAGGTCTTTCTTCCCCCGAATACACTGGAAAATATCAAAATAGACCGATGGTATTGAGTACTAGGTAAGATGCTTTGCAGAAATACTAAAAAATTATTTGGATATGACTTGTTTAACACTGACCACAAAGTCCTAGTACATTTTGAAGAGCAAACTCTAAGCACCTGCTGACCAGGACCAAGTGTTTCAAAAAATATTTCACATACATATATAAATGTGTCTTTCTCTGTCCTTTACAGGGTAACTGTATTCAGGTGCATCAAATCCTTAAAGTCTTTTAGGTCTCTACGCAATTGTACATTAGACATACACTGTATATCTCAAATGAGATATACAGTGTATCGCAAATGAGATGTTTCATGATCAATCACATCTTGACACTGGACCAGGCAATGAGCATGTAAATATAATGTCACTAGCTATCAGTTTGAACAATGAAAATCTAACTAAAAAGCAAAATGAAAAATCCAAAGAAATGAAGGTAGAAATGAAGCTGGAAATGCAGTAATACAAACCCTGCCAAAAGGAGAATAAAGTGGTGGACGGAAAGGAGACTATGAGCGAATCAGAAGGATCTGCAAATGCAATCAGCTAAAAAAAAATAAAAAATAAAAAAACAAAGACCTATAAGAAGACCTCAGAGCTGAGCCATTCCATGCCAAAGAATACCTGAAATGTCACTGCTCATGTGCCTCATTTCCACATATTGTTGTATCTGGCCATCTATATCTGCCATATTTTAGCCCAATGAGGCAAAGAATGAACAATAATTCAACAGGGTTCTCTGTTACCTACTTATCATCACATCAGCTCAACAGAAGAGACAATGGTTTTTGATGAGAGCTACCACTTTCAGATGACACAATATCCCATGCTTGAAGAAGTTAAGTTCTCTCCTACTAACACACTCTTTCAAAATGAAGCTATTTTTCTACTAAATGGAAGCGCAATTAAGTGAACCAGCTGCTACTCATGTCAACCACAAAACAGTCATTCCAATGTGTGTACGTGACTGAACCCTAAATACCAACAGTCCCACAGGTAGAATCTCAGTCGACTTACAGCACGTATCTTAATGAAAGTGTCATTCTTTTCCTTGCTGAGTTTGGCATTCTCCTCCTCCAGTTGGCGGACACGAGACAGCAGCCTGTCGCTCTGCTCGATGGCTTTCCTCAACTCCTCTCGTTCCCTCATCTTTGCCTGTGGACAACGCTGCACTGGATTAACCCAATCCACTTCTGCTCACTCCTCACACTCTCCAACTTTCTACTTTCTGTCTGGACTAACCCTCCACTCCCACCTCCTCTCCACCCTCCTGCTTCTGCGGCCTCTTGTGCTAATTTAAAACAATCCCAAACTTCTTCCACTGATACTCTTACATTACAATAACTCCCCTGGATCAAATACCACAACAATCCACTCCAGTGCTCATTCCTTACTGAGCTTTAGTGGGGGAAGGAGTTGAAAGATATAATAAACATCCATTACTTGTGCGCAGGTATAAGGACAGCTGTTAAAGTAATCCAGTATTACTCATAATGACATATAATATGTGCAGTATGGAAAGAGAAACATTTCTCTGGCATCCTTGAAGGTCTGGATAAGTAGAGAAAAATAGTCCATCATGTGCTCACTTCAAGTATTGCACATAACGGAATTCAGAACAAATTTTTCCAATCAGATGATATTTACCATAGTTTGGCAGTAATACATTCTGACATACAGTGCTATAAAGTAGTTCATGCAGTAAGTCTTTTCACCACAGGAGAATTAAAATGTCCTCTTTATTTTCATTGTCACCGAATGGTTTATGACAAAGGCTAACTTTTTTCATGGAAATATGTCTAGCTGCTTTAGACCCTTCCTAGTATCACCTTTCCTAGGACTTTTGTGGAATTACAAGGATTCCTCGCTACTTCGCGCTTCAATTCATGTGGCTTCAGTGCAATGCGTTTTTTTTTTAAATATTCATTGAATTAAAAAATAAGGAAATTAGGAAGAAGTTAAGGAAAATGCAACAAAAAACAAGTCCAATTATGCAAAAAAAAAACCCCCACAAAAACCCTAAACAAACACAAAACAAAAAACAACCCAAAACCTCATATCAAAACTGGTTACATTTTTGTGAGTTGCGCATCTGCGTACGTGCGCAAACGCACATGCATCTGTGTGTGAGTATTTATATTTTATTGACATCTTGTGCATTGTTTTTTAATGTTTCATCATCATCATATTTTATCCCCGTAGGATAGTGTAGCAATTGGTCTCTTCCGGAGAAGATTAACCGGGACGCAGGAACGCTAGTTACTTGTCCCCAGAAACACGCTGATGGCTTTGCAGCCTATTCTTAACGAAAGTCAGCAATGGTTCTTTTACATACCTCTCACCATAAACAGTGAGAGACATGGCCCGCCTTTGATAACCCAGTTAGCTGCACTGGGGAGACAGTGACAGCCCTGTGGGGACTCGAACCCCCAACCTTATGCCAGCCTGACACTAGTACGCATTCATGGTACTCCACGGTACACCAAAGTGAGTACCGTGGCGGAAATTTTGAGCGTCATCACGGGAACAATGTGGAAACTATGAGCGAGATGAGTGCCATTGAGGGGCAATGCCGACCCAAAAAATGAAACATTCATTAATTTTTGTCATTTGTACCTTTCCGCGAACTATAAGGAAATGGTGAGGAAACAGTGAGGGCATGTGTAAATGCCCATCACATCACAAGTAATCAATGCCGCGCAACGTTTCACCTATATCCTCAATGGTGCTCTTGTTTCCTCTTATGCACTACGCATTGCCCATCGTTAACTGTTGGCAGACCAGGGAGTGAGTTGTGGACAGAACTGTGTTTCTCACTGTTTCCTCAAAGGTAATCATAGTCTATTCTAAGCTGCTCACCTTTAAGTTTGGGTGAGCACTCAAACCACTGCATTCCTCAACACCACGCACAAACGCTTAACCAATCAGTCATAATGGCCAAACTGCTGCCTCCTGGTCAACCTTCCCTCCCGCACACTGTTCTGGCTTTTCTCTTCTTTGATCTAGTTGATTTGCTGGTAGTATTAGGTGTGGATTCTAGCTGTTTACATATGTCAATGTCATAGTCTTCGATTAGTAGTAACGCAGCAGCACCTGCAAGAAAGACACTTTGTTGATTTAATGCCATTTTCTCGGCATCTCTAGAGTTCATCATCTTGACGACAACAAGAATGAATGGTGGATGAATCCAGCTACCCAATATATATATATATATATATATATATATATATATATATAAGTAAAAATGTAAAAATAAAAGGACAGAACAAAGACTTTCTATGTAAAACTTCATTTTCACTACATATCTGTTTCGAGGGGTGGTGAAACCATCCTCTCTCTTCAGGTGATTACAGAAGAATATATATATATATATATACTAAGTATGTGGGGCCAGTGGCGTAGTGGTTAGGGTGCGCTCATAATCGAGAGGTTGTGAGTTCAAATCCCACTCAGACCCTCACTGTGCTAAGACCCCTGGGCAAGGTCTCAACCACAAGTGTGCCTCTGTTCACCCAGCAGTATAAATGGGTACCAGTAAAAATATACTGGGAAGGTAACCTGCGATGGACTAGCGTCCCATCCAGGGAGAGTGGAACTTCTGGTCGCTTCATGCTATGGAAACCGGGGATAAGCACTGGCCTGATGAGCCACAAGGCTCAGCTGTAAAAACCCAACAGACTTTACCTACCTATTTATATATATATATATATATATATATATATGCACTTGTGTGGTGTGACAAGGAGTGTCATAAAATGGAAGCATGGTCACCTTTTTAGCATGATGTGGAGCAAACTTGTCTGGCCATTGAGTGACGTTGAGGAACTTGGAACACCCCAGCATAAACAATTCGCAAAAATACCCCAATGGTAAGGTATCGAGTGGAACGTCGCGGAACATCATCAATGGTACGAATGAGCAAGCTATGAGCAAAGCTTATTCCTCTCTGGCACAAACTGTTTGACTGACAGGTGAAATAAACGCAAAATCATTTCGCCATGGTACGCATGAAGGAGTGCCATTGAGGATTAAAAATGCGTACTAGTGTCAGGCTGGCTTTAGGATCAGTGATACTGCACCCTATCCACTAGACCACCACTGCCCTCTTTTTTAATGTTTAATTGTTATTATAAGCATTTACAGCATTGAATATGTATGTATTGATATTATATACACATATACATGTACGTATACGTTAGTCGTGGGGGGGGGGGTCCTACTTTGTGGAATTCGGTGGTCGCGTGGGGATCTGTCCCAATTAACTGTGGAAAGTGAGGGATCCCTGAATACATATTATAATATACTGGTTGTTTGTGTGATGCCCTGTGATGGCCTGGTGATCTGTCTAGGATAAACCTCGCCCTCGCCTACAGTCAGCTGAGATGGGTGTCAGCCTTCCTGTGACCCTACTTAGCTTAGAAAATGGATGAATAAATAATATTCTTATGAAATATATACTATTATTAACTTCCAATAAATGAGCACTCCGCAATTCATCAATTTCAGCAATCCTCATTATGAATCAAAATGCCTATAATTATCCTATCTCACAATATTAAAGAAAACTTTAAAACATTTGATCTAAAATCTGCAAACTTTAATGGAGTATCTAAAGCTCTGGGATTTGTGCAATCCTGCTAATAAAAGCATCATCTGAGGGTGAAACATATTGTTGACAGAAATAGCTTCGGAGGTGGAGTCATGATTTATGTGACCAATAGATTAACTTTCAAAAGAGTTAATGAGCTTGAAAATATGTATGATGAAACTATATGGATCAAAATATTTCTACCTCAGAAACCTTTACTAGTTTGTGCTGCTTATAGACCTGAATACAAGTCTATACAATTTTGGAATCGTCTAGATGATAGTATGGAATCTGCTTTGGATATATCAAGCAAAGTAACCCTTGTTGGAGATTTAAACGTAAATTTACTTTCTAATAAACGAAATCATATTTCAGAGCTATTAAACAGAAAACATCTCAGAAACGTCATAACACATGCCCACAAGAGTCACGTCTAAAACCAGCACACTACTTGATCCAATAATTGTTAGTGATGATGTGGATGTACTTGATGATATAAATGAGTTTGATTGTACAATATCTGATCATAGAGGTGCGTACATCCACATAGGTACGCATATTAATACAAAAATATCCTACACCAGAGAAGTATGGAGTTATAATCAAGGTGATTTTGAGAAGTTAAATGATTTAATACGTCTGATTGATTGGCCAGAGCTATTTGATAATTGCTCGACTATAAATGCTATTTGTGATGTGTTTTACGATAAAATGAATTAACTAACCAAAGAATGTATCCCCAAACGAGTTTTCACTGTCAGATCCAATGATAAGCCGTGGTTTGATTCTAAATTAAGAAGGGAATGCAGGAAAAGAGACAGGCTGCGCAAAAAAGCTAAACTTATGAAAAGGGAAAGCGACTTATCTAGATATAAAGTAAATAACATGAAATACTATGTGAAAGAACATTTCTATTCAAATATAGACACATTTTTGTCTGAACTTTATTCGGCAAACAAACAATCATATTGGAAAATTTTAAGTTCCGTGATAAAACAGGCAGACTCATCATCGTGCATCCCCCCTCTTAAAAAGCACGATTCGGATGATCATCCAACACTCTTTACAGATTTAGATAAGGCTGATAAATTAAACGAATATTTTGAATCGATATCTACTATTCTGTCTGTCTTCCTTTCGGCTTTTTCCCTGTTACTCGAGAGTCGCCACAGCGAATCATCTGATTTGCACGTTTGATTTGGCAGAGGTTTTTACGTCGGATGCCCTTCCTGTCACAACCCTTTTTAACAAGGGACAGAAACATGCTGACGACTTTGCAGCTACTCTTTACGAAAGTCAGCAATGGTTCTTTTACATGCCTCTCACCATAGACAGTGAGAGACATGGCCCGCCTTTGATAACCCAGTTAGCTGCACTGGGGGGACAGTGACAACCTTGTGGCGAGTGGGACTCGAACCCCCAACCTTTGGATCAACGATCCAGCGCCCTATATCACTATCTACTATAACTGACAATAATGATCCCTTGCCATATTTCAAACAGCGGGCAAGTAATTCCCTAGAAAATATATTTGTTACTAAAGAAGAAATATCTGATGTTATTAAATGTCTCAGTGATAATAAGGGATCTGGGCCAGACAGAAATAGTCATAAACTTCTCAAGAACATAGGCGATTCTATTAGTGATGTTTTATGTATAATATTCAACTATTCACTTAGGACATGCACGTATTCAGCAGAGTGGAAACGAGCGCATGTTATGCCATTTTTTAAGAAAGGTGATCACTCAAATGCATCGAATTATAGACCCATAGCACTAATAAGCTGTGTTGGTAAAATATTTGAGAGAGTAGTGTATAAGCACTTATATAATTATTTCTATAGTAACGACTTACTGTACAAATATCAAGCAGGCTTTCAAAAAGGTCACTCAACTGTCCACCAACTAATTGAACTATATAACCAAATTTGTTTTTCTTTAGATAATCGTGAACAATATTGTCTTGTATTTTGTGATGTATCCAAAGCATTTGATCGAGTCTGGCATAAAGGTTTATTGTACAAATTACAAAAGTATGGTATCAGGGGAAATATTTTGAAATGGTTGTCCAGTTACATAAGCAATCGTAGCAATCAGTCTTTATCAATGGAGTTTTATCCAAGCCCAGAAATCTCACAGCTGGCATCCCTCAGGGGTCAGTCCTAGGTCCATTTCTATTCATTGTTTATATGAATGATGTAGCAGATGAACTAGATTGCATAGCTAGACTCTTTGCCGGTGAAACATCTCTTGGCTACTCATCATCAGAAAACAAACTAATCGAAACAACTTTAAATTCTAATTTATATAAGCTTAGGTTGTGGGCAAAAACATGGCTCATTAAATATAATCCAGACAAAACGGAAGCCGTAATATTTTCATTTAAAAAAGATGTCGAAGATCTTCTTCTTTTCCTTTCGGCTTCTCCCTTCAGGGGTTGCCACAGCAAATTATCCGCCTCCATCTCACCTTGTCCTCTGCATCTTCTTTTCTGACTCCAACGACCTTCATGTCTTCCTTCACCACATCCATAAATCCTTCACCACATCTTTGGTCTTCCTCGAGGCCTTCTGCCTGGTAGTTCCAACCTCAGCATCCTATTACCAATATACTCACTATCCCTCCTCTGTACATGTCCAAACCATCTCAATCTAGCCTCTCTGACTTTGTCTCCAAAACGTCTTACATGTGCTGTCCCTCTGATGTGCTCATTCCTAATCCTATCCATCCTCGTTACTCCCAAAGAGAACCTCAACATTTTCATCTCCGCTACCTCCAGCTTTGCCTCCTGTCTTTTCCCCAGGGCCACTGTTTCTAACCCATACAACATCGTTGGCCTCAACACCGTCTTGTACACTTTTCCTTTCATTCTTGCCGATACCCTCCTATCACACATCACACCGGACACTTTTCTCCAACCATTCCAACCTGCCTGCACACGCTTCTTGACCTCTTTTCCACACTCTCCATTGCTCTGGATTGTTGAGCCTAAGTACTTAAAATCCTCCACCTTCTTTATCTCTGCTCCCTGTAATCTCACCGTTCCTCTTGGGTCCTTGTCATTCATGCACATGTATTCTGTCTAACTGAGGCTAATCTTCATTCCCCTCCTTTCCAGGGCATACCTCCACCTCTCTAGATTTTCCTGCACTTGTTCTCTGCTCTCACTATAGATCACAATGTCATCTGCAAACATCATAGTCCATGGGGAATCTTGTCTAACCTCGTCTGTCAGCCTGTCCATCACCATAGCAAACAAGAAGGGGCTGAGAGCTGACCCTTGATGCAGTCCCACCTCCACCTTGAACTCTTGTGTCACACCAACAGCACACCTCACCACTGTCTTACATCTCTCATACATGTCCTGCACCACTCTAACATACATCTCTGCCACTCCAGACTTCCTCATGCAATACCACAGTTCTTCTCTCGGTACCCTGTCATATGCTTTCTACAGATCAGTCCGGATAAATGCAGAGGGTTGCGTCAGGAAAGGCATCCGGCATAAAACAAATGCCAAATAAACTATGCGACTCACAAGAAAGAATGTAATTTGTAATGTATCATCATTTGTAAATATTGTGGAGAGGGTTCTCTAAGTTGGATAACTTGATCCCAATCCATTTCATCAGTGAATTAAATATGTTTAAAACAAATAGAACATATTGTGTTTGGCAGAGGTAACAAGGACTTTCATAACCCCTATGTGAGGCCAAAAGACACTTTTACTAAGGTGTATTCCAGAAGCAGTCTGTGGCCATAGACTTTATGGAGAGGAATGACATTAATAATAATGTTTATCTGAGAGGTTATCACAAATTACTTATGGTATAGGCTACTATATTGTATATTGAAATTTTGGAATAACTCCATTGTAGACTGTTGAGAGTCAACAGACCGAGCGGGTATTGATACATTTATAATATTCAGATATTATTCATGCCATTATTCCTTTTTCTCTCTTCAACATTTGCAATATATCTCACAATGTATCTGGAAGCTCAAGAAACTGAAATACATTGATGGTACATTCTTTTGTATCTGTTAAGTTTTATTATCTTATTTTATTTTAACTTAGTTGACATCAGTTGTCATGGTACAATCAATTTTGTTGCCAGATCTCTGTTGACAATGCCTGTCTTCTAACACTTTCCAGGCTGTCCCACAGAAACTTCTAAGGTCGGAAATTTTGCCCAATTATCATGCAAATGTTGCAATGTCGGTTTTGCCCACTCACTAAATTTTTGCATGTTGAAAACACACACACACAAATACACACACACACACACACACACTCACACACACACACACACACACACACACACACTCACACCCACACACACACACAAATGGAAAATACAAACACACAAACTTGTGTCCTTATTCAGAACCATCTGATATACCAGATATTCAAAGAGATATACAAACATGAAACAGCCCACATGTCATAAAACAATCTTATGTCAACAAGACACATCACTTCATTTAAGTATAACATCAAGATGACAGCCCGAAGCACTTCATGTCAGCCAACATATTTTTAGTCAGTTGTCAGAATGGGGTTATAGATATAGGTGCCATGTAGATTATATACTTAGCACCATCATTTTCTGTAATCGCTTAATCCTGATTATGGTATGGGGGAGGCTGGCGCCCATCCCAGCTGACTCAGGGTGAGGGCAGTGTACACCCTGGACAGTTCACCAGGCCATCGCAGTGTAGAAACACGCTGATGGCTTTGCAGCCTATTCTTGTTGAAAGTCAGCAATGGTTCTTTTATATGCCTCACACCATAGACAGTGAGAGACATGGCCAGCCTTTGATAACCCAGTTAGGTGCACTGGGGGGACAATGACAACCTGTGGTGAGTGGGGCTTGAACACCTAACCTTAGCATCAGTGATCCAGCACCTTTACCACTCGGCCACCACTGCCCAGATTATATACTTTGTTTTTTAATGAACGAGTTATGGGTTCCATTCTATATAGATTCACATCTGTATAGCTGTATGGTGGACGTGAAAATATTAGTAAAACTTCAGTGAGCCTGATTCTAGATAATGTCCTCTCTGGCCTTCACATAGTTTTCTCACAGAGTGAAAAACTGCAAATGAATCTTATACTAGACTTTAAAAGAATGTAAGATCCACTCTGTCCTTACTACCAAGTACTTCAGTCCAAAAACAACAAATAGAGAAATTGTAGTGTAAATGATTCCAACTGTGCGAAGATTTGAACCAGAGGGCCAATTGACTGATTTTCCACAAGCTCTTTCGAAAAAATAACCACACAGCTACAATAGAGAAGCCCAATAACATTATCACATCATGCATCAACTTTGTGGAGCACATTTCTTGACCGTTTACCCCTGAGACCTTCACTGGCCTTGATAACTTTGCCTGCTTGCTCAAGTGACATACTTTTTTCCATGCAGGCTTTATCAGTCTTTTTTGTACTATATTCTTCTATCTATACAAGATTCAACAAGAAATTTTGGCTCACCAACAAAGAAATATGATGTGTAGTTTAGCTAAACTAAAAAACTATGTACTAATTATCCAAAAGTCATTTCAAATGTCAAGTCATTTATTATAGCCTGCAAATAACAGGAGTCACAACCTGTTACAGCTTGAGCTAGGTTATCTTCATGTCTGGAAAATATCTGATATTTACTCCCCTCATGATATTAACACTTCAAAATACACCACATAAAGTATAGATTAAAATTTTGTACACCATGACATACAAAAAAGACCAACAGGTGCGAGGCTTTCAATCAAAAGTTTCTTTCATTCATCCATCATCAGTAAGCATTATATTTTAGTGGTTGGGGCAGACAATTCTGTGAATGCTGGGTGTGAGATTTGCATTAACAAAAACATTAAAGTATGTGTGTCTGTGTCTTCTAAAGCAATTGCACTGTGTACTTTAAAGGCAAAAAAAAAAATGACCCACTAAGTTGTAATTAAAATGTCATAGCTAGATTGAATGCTATGCATTGGTTGACACAAATACAGTACTTGCACTTTATATTCTACAAACCAACATTTTTACAATGTGTTATTTAATCTCCCCGGAAACACCAAACCTCTCTCAACAGTACTTTCCTCTCTCATTCCACCTCAACACCAGTTACAATCTCTCTGCCTTGGGCCTTTGTGAATGAAACATTCTGTATGGCAGAAGTGATCATGTCTTGACTTGATTTTGGAGGATGTGTCAGATCAGGTTTTCACACAAAGCATAGTAATTACACTATTTATGACTTTTGAGGAAACAATTGAATTTTTAGGTATGACTAAAGACTGGCGCTTTGGCAGCAGAAAAAAAAAAAAAGTGTCACACATTCTTGTTTTTATACTCGATTGTTGTGCAGGGCCCAAACCATGAGCAGCCACATTCTAAATAAATGCAGTCCCCTATGTTCCGCTCTCAGTCAGTAGACATGACGTGGAGACATGGAGGCAGGATGCAGTACTGAGCTTAAAACAGTTGAGCAAGCACTTCTCCAAAAATATTTATGAGTAGCAATTTATAAGACATTACTCAAACTGCTAATACATTGAATTTGGGCAGTTTATGATACTTCAAAGCCACAGACGTACACCACATATCTTAATACTTGAGTAATTAGATATAATAACAGACTGGCTTGTGCACATTTTTAATACTATGAACCTTTTTAAAATGCTTTTCCACTCATGCTTTGTGAGTTTCAATGCAGGACAGAAAAGAATACTTTTCACTTTGAATGAATTCAGCCATATATATATATATATATATATATATATATATATATATATATATATATATATATATATATATATATATATATATATAATATGTAATATGTATTTGTAATATGTAATATGTTTTTATTGATATTATATGTCAATCGGGGGTTGAGGTGGTGATCACATGTGGATCTCGGTCCCAATTAACTGCGGAAAGTGAGGGATCCCGGTATATACAGGGATCCCTCACTTTCCGCGGTTAATTGGGACTGAGATCCCCACGCGACTATCGCAATCCCTGAAGTAGGATCAACCCTCCAACCACCCGACTGACGTATATAATATCAATAAATATATATTCAATTCTATAAATGCATATAATAAGAATTAAACATTAAAAAATAATGCATAAGATGTAAATAAAATATAAATACACACACATACAGACACGCGCATGCACGCAGATGGACGTGCACAAACTCACATGCACCTCACAACAATGTAAGTGGTTTTGAATGAGAGGTTTTAGGTTGTTTTTTGTTTTGTATTTGTTTAGGGTTTTTTTTTGTGCATAATTGGACTTGTTTTTTTGTGCCATTTTCCTTCCCCAATTCTTCCTTAATATCCTTATTTTTTTAGTTTGATGAATATTAAAAAAATTAAAAAACGAGATGCACAGAAGCCACATGAATTGAAATATGAAGTCGCGAGGGATCCCTATATATACTAGTACATATATATATATATATATATATATATATATATATATATTTATATTTGCACAACAAATCTGCACAGAAGTTGATTTTTCTTGATATAGTTCTAGATATTTCATGAAAACAGCATGATGAACTACATGTCTTAATTCTGCAAGGATCTCACATAGCATAAGGAGCCACGTAGTTTATTGCTACTTTGAGTCATGTTAATTTGTAATCCCAGAGCAGCTGTAAAAATATCAAGAATGTTCTTGTGCCATATCTGGAATCTTTAAATGCACTCACTTTTCTCACTTTTTCCCTGTCACAATTTTCAGAATTATAAAGTGAAGAGTTTAGCAAAGATTTCACTATACTGTATAAAGATGTTTCTGGTAATACAAAAATGAACAGTGTTGTAATTTTCCTTTTGATTTGATTACTTGGCCCTAGTAGCCCTAATCGTGGTGTTTAAATTTGATGACACGCTACAGGATGTGTTGGCTGTCAGAGGAGTTTAGAAAATGGAAAAAGACAGAAGACATGGTTTCATCCACCCTGCAATTTTACTGTTAACATATTTAGTCATCAAGACAGTGGTTCAGTGGTTAGCATAGCAAGAAGGTTCTGTGTTCGAATCTTGGCAAAGGGTATTTCTGTATGATGTTTGTATGTTCTTTCAGAGCTTATTCTGGTTTCCTCAGAGTACACCGGTTTCCTTCTAAAGCTCAGTGACAAGAGCATCAGCTCAACCTGCCACTCTAAATTTTGCATTCATATGAAAGCAAGTGTAAATGGCTTTTCCCACAGGCCCCCCTCCCCACCCCCCGCCCCGAGACTCTAAGAAGAAAAACTATGCAGATAATGATGAAATTTCATCATGCTAATACAAAATAAGCATGTTATTCAATAAAACTGACTGTGTTCCATAAGTAAACTAAAAAACCTGCACATATGTTAATAACTAACAGCCCAAAGTTAAATGCACTAAACTCTGTAATACTAGTAGCAGTGTAGCAGTATGTAAAATACAGATTCAACAAATCTACTCAAAAAATAACAATCAGAGAGCACAAACCTCTTTCAAGGAGAATAAAAAGAAGAAGAAGAAAAAGAAGGGGGAAAAGAAGAAAAAGAAGAGGAAGACGAAGAAGAAGAAGAAGAAAAAGAAGGGGAAAAGAAGAAAAAGAAGAAGACGAAGAAGAAGAAGAAGAAGAAGAAGAAGAAGAAAAACAAAGTACACACCACTCCTGTTGGGCTTGCAGTAATACTGCACTACCAAAAAAATCCTCTCTTAACTTAAATGTTAACGATTCCTTTAAAAATTGCCAGATCAAGAATTCCATCTGGATTATCTCCAAAGTGTAATGGAGCCTTTCTTGCCCAAAGCCAAAATTCTGAAAGAAATACCATAAAAATCCAAACATACACTTTACTTACAAATGCAAAAAGGAACCAAAAGTATAACATGACCTCCATGGCAACAATAAATATTGTGATTTTTTAAAAATAATTTATGGTGAAAAAATTGTACAAGAGTAAATTGTACAACTCTTATACGTAAAACCAGGTACATTAAAATATCACAACGTAAAAGTGAACACTATGTACATCCAAGTGCATGTTTTAATAATATTTGTGATTTCTATTTCTCAAGCATGGGTTGACTCAAGAGAACCTCCCCCCCTCTTTTTTGTGATCACTGACCTGTACTGAAATGTTTGCATTCCTGAGAAGCATGACTGTCTGTGAGCCTGCCACTAAATTTTTGTTATTCTGGACAGCACACTTTCCATTAAGCACTTGGGAAACCCTTTGCAAATTTGCAGAACTGACAGTGTAAACTGAATAAAAATGCTGAATAGGACTGAGTAAGTGTTTGTGTGCATGTGTATCTGATCATGTAGTAGGCCTTTACAGGTGCATTACTAATGATCACACAAACAGGCCTGGGTTTCTAGACGGTCTGAACCATGTGGTTTGAAAGGCCATTCAACAGACAATCATGTGTAACCAAATTTTGGCTTGATATGCAATGGGTACAGTAGCTCACTCCACTTGAACATAAAGCCTGACAGTACTTAAAAGAAGCAGCTGCAGAGTCCTACCTGAAGCAGATGCTTACTGTGGATTCCAGTGAGGGGTCTGTACTGGTGAAAGTCAGTTTGGATCACACACACTCTCTTCTCCATCCTCAGCACAGACACACACCGTCCATCCTGCTGTCTCCTCCAGGCTCCCAGAGGAAGTGAGCTTTCTGTTACCTGACCCCAAGTTAAACCACACACACACACACACACACACACACACACACACACACACACACACACACGTTCTCTCTCTCTCTCTCTCTCACTCTCTCTCTCTCTCTCTCTCTCTCTCTCTCTCTCTCAGGGGGAGGGAACTCCAACAGCAAAAGAAAACATCTAAACCGGCTCTGACACTCTACTCCACATCCCCACCCTACCGTCACCATCCACTGGCAGATGCACAAGAGTAAGAGGCCCATCCTGAACCCTAAGAATTAACCCTGCCCATGCTGTTTTGCACTCAACATGGTGTTATTAGACTCTAACACACACACACACACACACACACACACATATGTATGTGTATATATATATATATATATATATATATATATATATATATATATATATATATATATAAATCTGCAATGGGGTTAGAGAAAACTATTTCTCAGAATGTGTTCCTGGAAATAATAAAACAGCAAAAAAAAAAAAGAAAATGCGCAAGCTCACAAATATATACATGAAACCAAATATGCAAAAGTAGGGTGCAGTAGTTTCTGTGATGATCAGTGTGTCAGTCCTTTGCTGTCTGGGGCTGTAAAAAATGGTCCTCCATTCTTTTCATACAAGACATACAGTCCAAACACACGCTCATTATGCTAATTGGGTGTATGTGTGTGTTGCCCTGCAATAGTCTGACAACCAGTTCATGGTGTGCAATACCATCACCCAGTGTTGGCTGAGATAGGAACAAGTGATCCTAATAGAATTAAGTGGTTTGGCAAACAAGTGAGTCAGAAGGACTCTCCAGTGTCAGCACTTTGTAAATTTATTCATTCGTTTGCTGAACCGCCTTACTATACTAGGTGTACTATTACTCTATGATACTACTATTGCTACACATACTACTACTAAACTATACTAGGGTCATGGGGAGGCTGAAGCCTAACCCAGCAAACCTTGGGTGAATGCAGTGTGCACCCTGAACAGACCCAGGTGAATCATTCCACTGGACGGTGAACACACAACCATCCAAATTCACACCTAGACGCCATTTGGAACTGCCACTGAGCCTAATGTGCATGTCTTTGAACTGTCGGAGAAAAAATACTGACTGTTACAAAGTGGAGCAAGATGGTGCCAAGAATCGAATCTGGCACCACCTTGCCCCACTTCATAACAGTCAGTATTTTTTGTACCGTTCTTTTCCCCTGTTAAATTAAAGCTTTGTTTTCATAGCAGAAAAGAGGCTTTTGAGTGAACATTTTTTAAATAGTTGCTGTGGCATGAGCAATAACAGGACCTTCCTACTTAACAGAGTTTTGACAACATTAACTATAACTAGAATCTGATAGAATGGATGATGTCTTGTTCCTCAATGAATTCAAATTGTCGCAAATGACTTTGATAAGAAAAACAAAACACCTTGGGACGTTTACTTATTAACAAACTTTGAAGTGGTGACAGTACTGTAAATTTATTTGCTTATATGATAGCAATTTTTAAATCAGAACATAGGATACTGTAATAAAGATTATTTACAAGCTTAAGAATTTAGTGTGAGTTCTGAATAAAAATACAATGATGACAGGTGTTGACACTATTTTTCACTACTTAATCTTCCACTCCACAAATCCTCTTCAGTTCATGAAATCTGACAAAATATCTGCAGGGGAAGTGTTAATCAACTGTGACATTACAGTAACCTTACACATGGAAAAAAAGTCTCATTGAGAATATGGAGCTCCTTCACCACTTAAATCTGACTTAATTATCCCAAGAGATAGAAAATATGGCTAATGTCATCATTTATAAAGGACTAAAAGATTGTTAAAAACATCACAGGTTCCAGACACATGACTTCAATGATGTGTATGCCTTCAGTGATCAATCAGTAAGTTCATAAACCATCTGGTTTGGGTTTCCAACTACTTAGGGGGCCTGTCTAGCTTCTATCTTGCTTCTGCTTTTGCATATTTGCAGTCAAATGCTGGTAAGATTACTGTTAATCACACATGGCACTTTAAATAACTTGTCGTTCATCTTTAATCCTTGTACAGTGTTAAATAAAGATAAAATGTAATTTAAAAAAAAAACACTTTTCAAGGGTATAAATTTAAGGCAGGGACTTGATTTTAGCATTTATAGTAAAGATTAGTGTGATTCATTGCATAGATTTACTTCTTACTGTTTAAGCATGATAAATGTTCTTTCCTAACACAATAAAAGGTATTATCAGCCTGGAATTACTTTCAGTTCATTTTTATACTTTATTTTTAAATTTTGTACCAGAGTATTTTCCACAACTGGCAGGATTTTATTACCTGTTCAGTCTGTGATTACTGATCCACACCAATACCAAACTCAAAACAATAAATAAAGCCGGAGCATCTGCCAAAACAGCATTTAGGACCTGATAGGAGCTTTATTGTGCATGGCCTTCAAGGTAGAGCAGCTCATCAGGCAAAGATTGGCACTCGGTGAATAGAGCTTTTGTCCAGACTGTCACATTTAATGATAACTAGCAGGCATGCACTGAAGAAATATGAGAATGCCTACTGTACAATTAATGTATGCCCCATGGACATTACACTGTTTGTCTTTTGGTTGTGTTTTTTTTTTAAGGCAATTAAGTCTAGAAATATTTTTAATGCATGTTAATCATGCATCCCCTTTGGATTTTGACCCTTTCCCAAGTCAGTGCCAGGGCAAGTTCACATGTTTCAGTACCGCAAAAAAGAATGAATAATTTCCACTTTAATTCTTATTTACCAAGTGAGTTGCCATCACAGCTAACCTACATTTACTGTCAGTCAAACACCATAAAAGGCAAGGCCCAAAATGCAGAAAACAACTAAATGATGACAAATTGTGTCCTAAACACTTTAAATCGTCCTGTAGCTGAGCCATTGCAGTGCACTGGCTCCCACAATTACATGTTAACATTTTCTTTTGTTACAGGAGTGATTCTTTTTGTTCTCGAAACAAACAAACAAACAAACAAACAAAAAAAAAAACCTTGACGTAATTAACCTAATGTATTGATTTGTTTTGGACTGATTTCTTTGAACTCATTAAAATGAAACATCTGGCTCACACTAAATTTCCATTAAATTCACGTGTTGAATAGAAATAATTGGGATATTTAAAATTAACATGAAAATCTGGAAATAAATCAGCAGTAATTTATTCTATTAACATTGTTTGAAGCTCAGGGGCTTTTATTTTATAATGTTTAGTCCGAAACAGAATGTTACTTCCATTTGGGTCTTGACACTTTCTGAAGTCTGTGCCCGGACATGTCATATCTGTATTATACAAGTTGACATGGCAGAAATGTTTTAACACTCAACATTAAGAAAGTAGGTGGAATTATTGAAATCATCCAGTCTGGTTTAGCACGCTCTCTTGATCACTTTCACTAAAAGGTATCAATTATCTGAAGCAGGACAGTAATAATAGGCTTTAACACTAATTGCTAACATTTCAGTCATTTCTAGTTGAGTGTAATTATATGACTTTTTGCTCTGACTGTAACCTATACAGAGTTCTCAATGCTATGGCTTGTCCTGTTTGTCAATGGCAGAATGGAATCTGATTAATTAAAGGTCTGAGGAGAATATGAATATTTTGCTTCTAACCACTGTGACATTAATGATAACTTTGGAGTGGTATGTAGTAAGTGTTGCCCCCCAGCAAATGTTGCATTCCAATACACACAAACTACAGCTAAAGCTTCAGATTTTCCTCAGAGAGACAAGCCAGAACAATGCCAAAAATTAATCATAAATCCAAATCTACTTGTGCTGATGCACAGAACCTTAAAACAATGGATTTCAATCTGTGGAGCAGTTTAATCCCATAGGGGACATGAAGAGGCAAAAGATTAAACGATAAAGTTTACAAAACTGATGTGTACTGCTCAAGCAAGTTCAGTTATGTGAAAAAATTAGAACACCCCATTAAATAGTCCCGTTTTTAAGAAATGTTCATATTACAATGTCAAATCTTGTTTTTATTTGTTTCTGGAAAAGAAAGTAATTTGATTGTTATTAAACCACATAAAATAACATATTTTTACTAATCAAACAAAAGATATGAACATTTACGAATATTAAAGATATGAACTAATATTAAAGATATGAACAACTGCCTGAGGCCCTCAGAAAAAAAAAGATTGTGACTGCTTTTGATTCTGGTCTGTCTGTCTGTCTTCCTTTCGGCATTTCCCCTTTTACTCGGAAGTCGCCACAGCGAATCATCTGATTCGCACGTTTGATTTGGAAGAGGTTTTTACGTCGGATGCCCTTCCTGTCACAACCCTTTTTTTAGCAAGGGACAGAAACACGCTGACGGCTTTGCAGCTACTCTTTCCAAAAGTCAGCAATGGTTCTTTTACATGCCTCTCACCATAGACAGTGAGAGACATGGCCCGCCTTTGATAACCCACTGCTTTTGATTCTGGTAAGGGGTTTAAAAAGCTATTAAAATCATTTGATGCCGAGGTCTGGCCGACCAAGCAAGTTCACCCCCAGAGCAGACTGCAAGCTGCCAAAAGACGTCATCAAAAGTACTTAAATATCATCATGTGAGCTGCAGCAGATTCTCGCTTCTGTTGAAGTTAAAGTGCATGTCTTTACTATCAGAAAGAGACTACACAAGTTTGATCTTCATGGGAGGAGTGCAAAGAGGAAACCTTTGCACTCTAAAAAGAACATTAAGGCCAGACTGAAGTTTCCCATAGAGAATATAGACAAAGACCAGTCCTTCTTGAATAATGTTCTTTGGACAGATGAGTCTAAAGTTGAATAATTTGGACGCAAGAACAGAATGTTTAGTGGAAACCAAATGCAGTATTCAAGGGAAAGAACCTCATACCATCTGTGAAGCATAGGGGTGGAAGTGTCAAGGTTTGGGGATGCTTTGCTACAGCAGGACCTGTCCAGCTCACCATCACAGACTCCACCATGAATTCTACTGTGTATCAGAGAGTGCAAAGAGTAAAAAAGGATAAAGCTAAAGTGGAACTGGACACTGCAACATGACAATGACCCAAAATATACCAGTAAATCTCCAAGGAACTGGCTGAAAACTAAGAAGTGGAGTCCTGAAATGGCCCAGTCAATGCCCTGATCTTAATCCCATTGAGATGCTGTGGGGTGACTTGAAATGAATTTTGCATGCAAGAAACCGCTCAACAATCTCATAGCTGAAAGAATTCTGCATTGAGGACCAGAGCAAACTTTTTTCAAATCAATGTCAGAGACTGGTAGATGGCTACTAGAAGCATCTCACTAAAGGTATTTCAACCAAAGGTGGTAACACTAGTTATTAGAGGGTAGGGTGTCCTAATTTTTTCCTCCATTGAAATGTGCATTGTTGGTTCATATCTGTTGTTTCATGTGTAGAAATCTGTAATTTATGATGTCTAATTACAATTAAATCACTTCCTTTTCCATAAATAAATAAAAACCAGATTGGGCATCAGTATGTGAACATTTCTCAATAAAGAGTTATATAATTTAAAGGGGTGTCCTCATTTTTTCACACGACATGTAAGTCAAAAAGATTAACTGAAAACATCTTGTCTGTGTAATATTTGTTATCACTTCATCATTCATCCACTTATAGTGGTGCAGTGAAGTTTCAAGTAATCTGCCTAAAAAACAATGCCAGGAATTTGCTCAAGCCACAAACATGTTTTGGCCAGTTTGTGTGCTTTCAGAAAGTTTGATGTACAGTAAAACGTATTCTTTTTTAAAATTAAAGTAACAAATATAGGACACCATGTGTCATTTACACTGGATAACAAACAACACCCTACCACTTAGGTACTTACCACTACATACCAGGAACACTGCACAATACCTGCCATTTTGGAGATAAATAGATCTAGTCATCAAAGTCACACAAAATATTATACTTGCCCATTTTTCCTCATTCTAACACATCAACTTCAAGAACGGAGTGTTCACTTCTGCTTAATACTTCTCGCTGCTTGGCCAGTGCCACTGTAACAAGATAGCTCTTTTCAGTTCACCTGTCAGAGGCCATGGAGGTTTTTGTACACGTGAGCGCACGTGTGTGTGTGTGTGTGTGTGTGTGTGTGTGTGTGTGTGTGTGTGTGTGTGTGTGTGTGTGTGTGTGTCTGTCTTTTAATGTTATGGCTGACCAGTAAAAATCTGCTCTCCCAACCACAAAACCTACCGGTAACAACGTATTCCCTGCTAGCTAAAAGCTTGTCACTAAGTGTCAGGAAAATTGAATTTAAAGAGGGAGTTTTACCATTTCTCAGTTAGCTTTATAATATAACAACATGTTTACTACTTGTCAGCGTTTCTTAGAGTCATGAGGGCAGCAGCCTAACCAATGAGGACCAGATGTAGTTTCTCCCTAGCCACTTCCTCCAGCTCTTCCGAGGGGACACCATGGCATTCCCAGACGAGCTTTTGCAAGGCATTCTACCAGATGCTGGAGCCACCTCAAGTGGTTCCTCTCAACATGGAAGAGCAGCGGTTCTACTCCGAGATCCTCCCTGATGGCTGAGCTTCTCGTCGTATCTTTAAGGGAGCGCTCCACCACCCTGCAAAGGAAACTCATTTCAGTCACTTGTATCCTTGATCTTGCTCGTGATCATAGGCGAGAGTTGGAACATAGATTAACTGGTAAATTGAGTGCTTTGCCTTCTGGCTGAGCTCTTTCTTCATTATGATGGACATTATGATGGAAATGCTCCACTTTACAGTAGAGACTGCAGTGATCCCCCTGTCGATCTCCTGCTACAGTAATCCCCGTTATTTGCTTCCAGCGAATCGTGAAAATCCGAAAACGCGGATTTTATTGACGCGGTTATAAAACCCTATGTATATTACATTATATTACATACACTAAAATATGTTTTTAAAACACATTCTGTCAACAGTCTTACTCATTACCATACCTGTCAACCCTAGGCCGTTGGCGATCTTACAAATGGCTACTTATGCCCTTACAAAATAGCAACTAATCTTACGCGTCTTATTATCGCGTGCAATATAAAACAAAAATTAAACTCTATTTTTAATATAATATGAATTTATTGGTAATGTTGTAACATATAACCTGGTGCAATCAAATAAAAGAGTAATATCGTCAGCTGCATGATTAAGAAAATTTAACAGTGATCTTTATTATAACTATATGTAGCACTTTTGGCACTTTCAATCATTTCTTTTGATGGCTTCACTTCATGGCACTTGAGCTCGCAATTAAGTTTGACTTGAATGATGGCGGAAGTGAAAGTGCGGTCACGTGGTCGGAAAGAGCAGACGATAGCAGACGATAAACGCAACGCGCAATTCTCACGAGAAAACGGCTACAGACCAATTCGGCGTATCGTCTCTTTACCGAAACGGTGACACAAAAAACGGAGTTAAAAAAAAAAGACGAAATGATCGAAAAACGTACAGATTTCGGACGTACGGCGTACACATTTAAAAATCAGTGCTCACTTGTACAAATTACGCCAAAACCGTACAACTTGACAGGTATGCATTACTGTAGTAATGATTACGTACAAATTTTTAAATTTTGTACTGTGATGATATTTATGAATAAATAAAGCACTTAGGCTCCTTACCAGAAGCTAGAGAAGATGCAGGGCCTTTGAGTGACATCATAGGGCTTAAATAATAATTAAAAACACAATAAAAAAAGTGAATTCACAATTCAAGCAATCGCTTTGATGACATGTGCAAAGAAGAAAAAAAAATTACCAATTCTATTACCAATCAGCAGGAGGGAGCAGGACCTCATTTCAGACCCAAAGGGTGCATTCCATCCTTTTCCAGCTGAGAACCATGGAATATCAGAATTGGAGGTGCTGATCCCCCCCCAAGTGTGCAGCTAACTGGATTATCAAAGGCCGGCCATGTCTCTCACTGTCTCTCGTGAGAGGCATGTAAAAGAACCATTGTTGACTTTCAACAAGAGTAGGCTACATACGTTGCCGTCTGCGTGTTTCCGCCCTGCGATGGCCTGGTGAGCTGTCCAGGGAGTACTCAGGATGTACTCTGCCCTCTCCCGAAGTCAGCTGGGATGGGTGCCAGCCTCCCCATGACCCTAATTAGGATTAAACGGTTATAAAAAATGAATGAATGAATGAATGATTCTCATCCCGGCTGCTTCGCACTCTGTTGCGAATTGCTCTAATGAGAGCTGGATTGATGAAGCCAAAAGGACATCATCCGCTATAAGTAGAGACGAGATCCTATGGTCGCCAAACAAGAACCCCTCAACACCTAGAAATTCTGCCCAGAAAAATTATGATCAGAATCAGTAGCAAAGGACAGCCTTGGCACACTCCAACCCTCAGTGAAAACAAATTCGACCTGTTGTTAGCAATGTGGACCAAGCTCTAGATCCGGTGATACAGAGACCAAATAGCCCTTAGCAATGAGGTCTAGTACACCATACTTCCAAAGCACACCCCCACAAGATAGTCCAAGGAATACAGTCAAAAGCCTTCTCTAAATCCACAAAACACATGTGGACACATTGGGCAAACTATCATACCCCCTCCAAGATCCTGTAGAGTGCATAGAGTTGGTCAAGAGTGCCACAGCCAGGATGAAAAGCACATTGTTCCTCCTGAATTCGATTTTCAACCATTTGTCGTATTCTCCTCTCCAGTACCCCTGCATAGACTATCTCAGGTAGGCTGAGGAGTGTGATGCTATGATAATTGGAACAAATACTCCAGTCCCTCTTTTTAAAAAGGGGGCGACCACCCCGATTTGCCAATCCAGAGGTACAGCCCATCATGACCACATGATGTTACAGAGACATGTCAGATAAGACAGTCCTACAATGTCCAGAGATCCAGAGCCTTGAGATATTCAGGGCAGATCTCATCCAAGGAGCTTTTGGACTGCCTCAGTGACCCCATTGATGGATGGACCCCTACCTAAACCCCCATGGTCTTCCTCCTCCACGGAGGGCATATTGGTGGTATTGAGAAGGTCCTCGAAGAATTCCTTCCATCTCCCAACAACATCCCCACTTGAGTTCAGCAGCTTACCATTTCCACTGAAAACAGTATTTGTGAAGAACTGCTACCCCTCCTGAAGTGTCAGGCGGTGGTCCAGAACCTTTTCTAGGCCCTCACCAAACGCCTCCCATGCCTGAGATTATTCATCAGCAGTTTGCCCTGCCGGTACCTGTCTGCTGCCTTGGGAGTCCTACAGGCCAATAAGACCCTATAGGCCTCCTTTTTCAGTCGGACGGCCACCTTCATCACAAGTGTGCACCACCGGGTTCAGGGGTTACCTCCACAACAGGCACCGATGATCTTCCAACCACAGCTGTGGGCTGCCGCCTCAACAATGGAGGCATAAAACATGGCCCATTCATAGTCCATGCCCCCTGCCTCCTTCTAAACGTGGTTGTAGTTCTGCAGAAGGTGGGAGTTAAAGGCCCCTCTGACAGGAGACCCTAAGTACATGCAGGCCCAACCGTGGAAGTTCTTGTATTTTATTTATTTATTGGATTTCCCTTATTGTGGGGCAGTGGTGGTCTAGTGGTATAGGGCGCTGGATCGCTGATCCAAAAGGTTGGGGGTTCGAGTCCCACTCTCCACAGGGTTGTCACTGTCCCCCCCAGTGCGGCTAACTGGGTTATCAAAGGCGGGCCATGTCTCTCACTGTCTATGGTGTGAGGCATGTAAAAGAACCATTGTTGACTTTCGTAAAGAGTAGCTGCAAAGCCGTCAGCGTGTTTCTGTCCCTTGCTAAATGGGTTGTGACAGGAAGGGCATCCGACGTAAAAACCTCTGCCAAATCAAACGTGCGAATCAGATGATTCGCTGTGGCGACTCCCGAGTAAAAGGGAAAAAGCCGAAAGGAGGACATTGGATTTCCCTTATTTTCTCCCTAATTTACTTGTATGCGATTCCCACCCATCAGATATTGCTTTCCCTATCACACAACCACCACCATCCAAAGGAAGGGTGAAAGCATGCACACTGACATGCAATGATAGCCACCCACCTCTTTTCGAAACTGCAGTGTAACAAATAACGCTCTTCAAATAGAAGATATACAGTAAATATTTCTAATCATATCAAAGACACGAAAAAGACTTAGTCACTGGCTGACCAGAGACATAACTATCTTTGGCAGACTTGTCTTACATAAAGTAGACGTTATCGCCAAACTTTACTATTTATGACACTCGCTTTATGTTTCTTCTAATAGTATGAATGAATCTAGTTCTGTGGTTTTCCAGTTCATATATAAAAACAAACCCCATATTAAAAGGTCACAGCCTGTCAAAGCCGAGGACATGGATGGCATTAACACCACAGTATTGATATTTAATCAATGATGGGCAGATTTAAAATGAATTGCTTAAAATCATTTCTGTCTCAACCCAATTCTATGTGGTTTCATATTTCTAGATCTCAGTTTCATAAAATAGGAGGTCTAGAGTTTCTTTTAAAATGTGATTTCGAGGTAAACAAAATTCCAGTGAAACTGCCTAAAATTCAGTCAGATTCTCCACTGCTGGAAAACGATATGGACCCATAACTTCTCTCTGCATTGTTCAACTCTGTGCAACAATCGAGTGATCATAATCAGTAGGAAATCCTTATTAGGCTATGGTGAATTTAATAAGGTTTGTAAAACCATTCTCTTACCATTAAAAATAAAAACACTCTATTAAACATGAAAGTTCAGGCAGTATTACCGAAATTAGCATTGGATGATTTCAACATATTTTATAGGAAATGTAATAAAGTTCTATCCTGAACTCAAGGTCGTTTTATGATTACCAGAGAGATACACACCAAGTCAAAAAAGATTCAATTTTGATGTGAACCCCTGTGCCTTTTGTGGTGAGTCTGAAGGGACCATAGAGCATTTGTTTCTATACTGTCTCAGGAATGAGTACATCAGAGGGACAGCACATGTAAGAGGTTTTGGAGACAAGGTCAGAGAGGCTAGATTGAGATGGTTTGGACATGTACAGAGGTGGGATAGTGAGAGGCAGGCAGATACCAGACAGAAGACCAAGAGGAAGACCAAAGAGAAAATGTATGGATGTGGTGAAGGAGTAAGAGTAGAAGATGCAGAGGATAGGGTGAGATGGAGGCAGATGATTCGCTGTTGCGACCGCTGAAGGGAAAAGCCAAAAGGAGGAGGAGAAGAAGACTGTCTGGTTGTAGCTGAAACTATATGGATTAATCAATTAATAGCAATTTCGCTTGCTGTAATTTAGTTATAGTTCAGTTCCAATTCATTGGAGGCATATACTGTGCATTTATTGCATCATGAAGAACATGGAATGTGTTGCAAGGACTTACAAATGTTTTGCATGTGTAAATAAAAAAACGGCATAAGACAAACTGCCTAAGAATAATACAGAAATGAAAACATGCTTTTCACTGTAAGATGTTGTATACGTATGCCACAAAACATTTATACTGTCGATTATGTAACATATGACCATGATTTGGTTTGTTTCTTTACACATCACAACTTCAATACATTCTGTCTCAACTTGTTTAGAACACTTCCTAAACTTGCAAAAAAAAAAAAAAAAGTATGAAAGAACCCCAAGAAGTGTTGAAATAGTCTGTAGATTTTAAATTGCAAGTGCCTGATTAATGCCATGATTTATTATTATTATTATTATTACAGGCTTATTCTACACTAGAAGGATGGAGCTTCCATGCAGACACATCTTATGGACAATCAATCACTAAAATATAAAATTTTAATTCAGGAAGCAAAGGCCATTGCTTAATATTGGGATGTGTAAAGGCAGATAACTACCTCTTTAATGTCTTTATAAATTGATGGGTAATTATTTTTGATTTGTGGTATAATTTTATCTGAAGTAGTTGCGACAGATTTATTTCTTTAGCACTGATTATCTACACCCTCATAGATCACACTTTTTTTTCCCCCATGTCAACATGCATGCATCAAAACTCCAGGGCAAACATAAATCATAGAAAGTGGTATAAATCAGCAGAAAGACATTTGGAAGTGTGTTCTCTCTTCAGTTTGTAATGCGAGTTTAGACGTAGTGACATTACAATAAGTTTATTAAATTTCTAGAAATTAAATTAAACTTAAAATAAAAAATAAAATTATGAACAGATCAACAAAGATAACAACTAACCAATTTATTTAAGTTAATGTTAGATAAAGTTTAAAGCTTTAAAGTTTTTGATACAGTATTTCACAATGATCAATGAACAGAAAAATTTCTGTCAGATTCCTTATACAAATTGCAGCAGGACCACCTAGTGGTAATAAAATATATTACATTCATTGAAATGAAATGAAAGAAAAATGATGCAAATTGAGTGAGTGAATGACTGCTTTACATCCATTCATCCCCTAAACCACTTAATCCTAATTAGGGTTCTGGGAAGGTTGGTGCCCATCTCAGCTGACTCTGGGCGAGGGCAGAGTTCACCCTGGACAGCCTGTCAGGCCCTCACAGGTCCAACACTCACATTTAGAGGCGATTTGCAACAGCCAATTAAACTACTGTGCATGTTTTTGTACTTTGAGAGGAAACCGGAGTTCATGGAGGAAACCCGCACAAGCACGGGGAGAACATGCAAACTCCACATAGAAATGCCCGAGCTGGGAATCGAACATAGGACCTTATTGCTGTGAGGTGCACATGCTAACCAGTACGCCACCATGCCGCCCGCTTTACATCCAGCCAACAATTCTGTTATATTCAGGATGAGAACAATTTTGAATAAAACACTTCTTAAGGCAGAAATGCACTGACAGCATTCCAGTAGCCTACTCTTTTCGAAAGACAGCAATGGTTAGCTGTTACTAGTGACAGTTAGTTAGCTGTACTGGTGACAACTCGCTGATAATAGGGCTTGAGCCCCTGATTTTCAGATTGGTAAACCTTTATCACCGGGCCACAACCCCTCTATCTGTAATGCAGAATTTGTAACCAATTTATTAACACAAACACACGTTACATACATATCTTACACTATAGTAAGTACACTATAGTATTACGTAGGGGCAGTGGTGGTCTAGTGGTATAGGGCACTGGATCGCTGATCCAAAGGTTGGGGGTTCGAGTCCCACTCTCCACAGGGTTGCCACTGTCCCCCCCCAGTGCAGCTAACTGGGTTATCAAAGGCGGGCCATGTCTCTCACTGTCTATGGTGAGAGGCATGTAAAAGAACCATTGCTGACTTTCGTAAAGAGTAGCTGCAAAGTCGTCAGCATCCCTTTCTGGGGACATTTCTGTCCCTTGCTAAAAAGGGTTGTGACAGGAAGGGCATCCGACGTAAAAACCTCTGCCAAATCAAATGTGCGAATCAGATGATTCGCTGTGGCAACTCCCGAGTAACAGGGAAAAAGCCGAAAGGAAGACAGACAGACAGTATTACACTTTATATTATACACTTGTACCAGTACAGACAACAAAATAAACATGTCAAAACTAAAAAAAAAGGTAGAGGGTAATGAAGTTAATTTGGTAAACAAATAAAAAAAAAAAATAGCTAACACTGATGACTATAAGCTCTGTATTTAAAAAAATAAATCTCACATGGTCAAGGGCTGAACAAATATCTGAATCTTGTGCTAATTCTAAAGCATAGCATACTATATTGACCCACAGCAAGTGCTTTTGTCACGGCCTTGTTAAAATCCAAAGTAATACACTTTACAACCTTTTCTTTCTTACTTGCAGTTTTGTGGTGTGAGAAAAAAAAAAAAAAAGGCAGAAGAGCTGCTACTCCCCTCGATACACAACAATGTTCTTGTCGGTTTCATGCACCTTGATTTCATAAAGCATGTTCGGTGGAAGAAGCTTGGTCATGTTGTCCCAGATATACACCGCCAAGTTTTCAGTTGTGCTACAGAAGAACAGACAGATAAGGAGTTTGGAAAGAGGACAAACTCACTGATGTAGAATTATAAGTTCACAAAATTGCTCATATACAAAATCAGGAGCATGGCTTTGTTGCAAGACCCATGAGACAACGCAATACAGAACGAATTTATTCATGAAACAAACTCTATGAAACTAAAGGAACATACACAATATGTCTCCCTGGTTTTATAGGGATGAATTTCATCAATTACGTGGCACAGCATTGTAGTATTTAGCATGTCCACCTCACAGGAAGAAGGTCTGGGGTGATTCCCAGCTCAGGTGTTTCAGTGTGGAGTTTGCATGTTCTCCCAATATTTGCATGGGTTCCCTCCAGGTACTCCGGTTTTCTTCCACAGTCCAAAAACATGCAAAGTAGGCTAATTGGCTGTTCCAAATCTCCCTTCGGTGTGTGTGTGTGTGTGTGTGTGTGTGTGTGTGTGTGTGTGTGTGTGTGTGTTTGAGGGGGGTTCGTCTTGCAATGATCTGGTGAGCTGTCCAGGGTGTACCTTACCCAGCGTTAGCCGACATGGGCACCAGCCTCCCTGCGAGCCTAAATCGGATTAAAGAGCTTACAAAACTGTGTTGTATTGTGTCATCGGGTACTATTATTAAGGTATTATTCTTATAATCATTTCATTGTATGTTATTTTCTGAACGACTTTATCATTTATTACAGGGTCACAGGGAAGCGAGCTGCCAGCGAAGGCAGGGTCCACCTCGGAAGTGTCACAAAGTGTCACAGGGCAACACAAAGACAGAACCATTCACATTCAAATTTACATCTAGGGAATGCTGAACCCAGTTAACCCAGTGCTTCTCAAATAGTGGGGTGATGCTGAGGAGCGAGTATAATCCTAAGGAACATGCTTTTTTGGAATACTATACTAGAATTAAGTATAATTGAACATCCACGACAGTAGTCGGCAGTGGCGCTCTCATTGTCGCTCTGTGGTGTAGGGAAAAAGCAAAAACAATATGAAGCACAGTAAACAACCCATCAACAAACATGGAAAACATTCTAACAGGAACGAAGTGAAAGGTGGAGAGAGAGAGACGAAGATATTAAGACATAAATAAGTTGAATGACTTTAAATAAGTTAAATAAGGATGTATTTCAGGCATTTTGGTGCACTTTAAATCTTTTCTGTTGCAGATTACAAAACACTGTTAATTGAAGTTTTTCTTTATTGTAAGTTGAACTATATTTCTTTCCTTTTGTTTTTAATGTTAATGAAGATGCAGAAGTGTACTAATAATTTTATACACAAATATTATTTATAGTCGCTTGCAGGGCGGCGGGTGGGGGGGGGGGGGGTTTCTTCCTGGAGGGGGCGTCACAGAAAATAATTGAGAAGCAATGAGTTAACCTAATGTATCTGAAATGTAGAAGAAAGCTAAATTATTTTCAAAAAACCCACACAAGCACAATGATAGCATGCACGCTCCACACAGAAAACCTCTCACAGGGCATAGGACTAGAACCCATGATTTTCTAGAGGTGAGAATGTAATCTTTTCCTTTCTGCTTTCCCCCTTTTTTTCAGGGGTCGCCACAGCGAATCATCTGATTCGCATGTTGGGTTTGGCATAGGTTTGTATGTCGGATACCCTTCCTGACACAACCCTTCAGCAAGGGGCAGAAAAATGCTGCCGGCTATGCAGCTACTCTTTACGAAAGTCAGCAATGGTTCTTTTACATGAACCTCACACCATAGACAGTGAGAGACAAGGCCCGCCTTTGATAACCCAGTTAGCTGCACTGGGGGGGGGACAGTGACAACCTAGTGGAGAGTGGGACTCGAACCTCCAGCCTTAGGATCAGCGATCCAGTGCGGCCACCACTGCCCCAGCGGTGAGAATGTAATAACTACCAATAAATAATAAATGTAATAAATATTTTTGATGTGAACAATAGCTGGAGTTCTTTACCTATAGATAAAGTTATCATTCCTATGTGATAATAATAATAATAATAATAATAATAATAATAATAATAAGCTAAAGAGCAGGTGTACATCGATTTCTTATAAAGTGGACTTTTATAAATTTTTACAGAGCAGCCAAAAAGGTACAACCGACATTTCATACCTCACAGTATTAGCAAAGTGTGGTACATCCAGATCCAGGTTTTTGTGGTCAAGTGGTTTTACAATTCCCTCCTGGAAACAATTCCATTTACATTGCCATCAGAAATATCACTTTATCTTCTCATACATTGTGATATTTCAACATTTTATTATATTTTTGTGAATGATGAGGCTATCAAATTCTGAATTGACTGGTAAGGAGATTTCATTCATTTCTATAACTTCAGGTCTGACAGCATTTTCAATGCCAATATAAATCACAGGGGTGTATTAATGCTCTGATAATCATAGTTTGGTGTTTTTCATCTTGACTACTATACCTCTATGTACTGTTTAAGATCAGTGAGGTTCATCACCATTCCTGTGTTTTGGTCAATCTGCATAAAAAAAAAATACAATCACATGTGACTTCAGATATACATATAGATAATGGCTCTTTTTCTGGGAAGGTTCTGCAATGCTACAACACTGACAAGTGCAACATTACCTTTCCTCGCACTGTAATTTCAACTAGAAGGGAAAAAGAAAATTACATTTAAGCAGACATGTGAATCATAACATGCCAAATGTATGGAATTAAATGAAAGTTGCTGTATGAATAAGAAGAATCTCACTGATGAACCTTTGTAGTTGTGCCCATGGCCATTGGGATTGTTGCATTTTCCAAATATTCTCTTGTTTTCTTCATCACTTAGTGATTTGCTACATGCAAAGACAGCAAAATATTTTGTGTCAAAATGGGTGACTATGTTGGACCCTCCATTGGCCTTCTGAAAATACACATTTTAAATTTACTGCTGAAGCTCCAATGTATATCACAGCTGGTGCTTATACAGGATCAAATTAACGCTGGGGTTTAAAGCCTAACTGAGCTGTAATTACACAATTTTGGGTCATGAAACCCTTCTGGGTTTTTTATGCTTGTGTAACTAAAAGAAACTATAACACTGTTGGCAGATGGGTCACCCCATATGAAAGTTAAGATTTTTAAACATGTTCTCACCTGACACTCTCAGATTTTGCTACATTTTTTAATAAGCTTCTATGTTATATGTGATGGGAAAATCCAAAATGTGAAGGCTTAATTGTAAACAGTTTCAAAGTTATGACCATTTGAAGTCTACAGGGATACCTTGAAATTTTCAGCTATTTTCAGGCTTCTATAACTTCTGACCAACAACAGTTAGTGGTGTGAAATTTCCGGAATCATTTCAAAGGAATCTATAATCTTACGAAATGTTAAAATATTTACTTAAAATTTATAATTTCATGTTACAGAGAATGACAAATTGAGATTTTATCCATCGCAAAATAAAATGCTACTTTTTGCCAACCATTACACAAAAACTAATCATGATATTCATTAGAAACGTTATGTGCTATATCTTGGCTACCTATGGAATGGATCTGTGTAAAATAAGGTATTTATGTTATGTTACACGTGATATATGAACAGCCGAAAACAAAAATATCTGTCTGACCTTTGGATTCAAAGGTCAATATCAGCATGTGGTATTGCAAAAGACACAAGGTGAAAGTACAGGAATTGCCCCAAATTTTGACACCAAGCACAACTTACTTCTATAAATCCTTCTATGTTAAATGTTCAAATTAAATACAGTAAAACCTCCGCTGACGAACGCTTAAGCTCACGAACTTTTCGCCTCAAGAACATTAAATTTGCGAGCATATTGTCTCTGCGGACGAACTAGTTTTCGGCGGACGAATCAAACCACGCGGTCGAACAGCGCCACGGTGGCGGCCACGAGAAGCTGACGCACGCTCATGGCATCACAGTTCGTCACCCCCTTTCTTTGAATGCAGAAGTGGTTTGTGTTTGCTAGACATTTTGGACCATATTGAGTGGACTTTTGCTATTATGGGACCGAAAAAGACCCCACCACAGGCGGAGATCATTGAAAAACACGAACGAGGTGTGCGTTTGTGTGACTCAGCGTCCCAGTACCAGTACGCTAAGTCTATCACCATCCTTAAGAACAAGGAAGCTATTAAGGGTGCGTGTGTGGCTAAGGGTGTTTCCAAACAGTAGGCGTTTCCAAACACTCCTTCCAAACAGTAAGTCCCTCCCTCCCTCCTCCTCCCACTCCATTCCATCAAGCCATCAACTACCATCACAAAGGTAAATAAAACGACTTTATTATACAGTACAGTTTATTTCTTTAATTACAATACAATAGCACATTTATTATACATAAAATAAGGTATATTTTTGTGTAGTTTTAAGGCTTATTTAGTAGAAAATTATGTTTTATGGGGACCTGGGAACGGATTATTCTCATTTTAATGGTTTCTTATGGGAAATAAATGTTCGGAAGACGAACTTTTCGCCTCACACACACTTTCTGGGAACCAATTATGTTCGTGAGCAGAGGTATCACTGTATGCATGTTTTCCCCCATATTTGAGCCATACAATGTATTGCTGGGACTACATCAGTTTGTCATAACTTTGGAGTTATTTTACAATTCAGCCTTGAAACTTTGGATTTTTCCATCTTATATAATCTACTAGAAGTGTGTAAAATATTTGAGAGGGTCAGGTGGGGGCCACTTGATGAAATTACATGGGCATCTGGTTAGAAGTCTCCCGAAACGCCTCCCTAGTGTGGTGTTCTGTTCAGGTGTAACAGGGAAGAAACCCCGGGGTCAACCTGGAACACGCTGAAGTTACTGTCTCTTGAATGGTCTTGAGAGCATGTCAGTTCCCCCCAGAAGAGCTGGGGGATGTGGCAGGGAAGAGGGACTTCTAGATTTCATTGCTTTAGACTGCTGCCCCTGCGACCCAACCTCGGATTAAGCAGAGGAAGATAATGACCCAGATACCGCAGATTTTTTAAATAATAAATATAGTATAATGTTTACTACTCTGTAATATATATATATATATATATATATATATATATATATATATATATATATATATATATATATATATAGTCATCTAAGGGATTTTTTTAAAGGCCCTTAAGCATAACTATGTGAAGGACGGTAGGGCAGCACATGGTGCCACCACACAGATATACCAAGGATACAATAGTGATACCTTCAGCTGTGGGCAGAAGATATGACCTAAGAGATCAGTTCATTTTGAATGATCCTTGATAACTTGCTGTCCTGTTAGACCACCCTCTGAGACAGCATATTCTCCACTTTGTACCCATACTGTTCAGTGTACTGCACATAATAGACCAAATTCGCATTACGACTGCGCATGTACGGGGAACGTGACCCAACATCTGGTCCAAGGGTCCCTGCTACCAAACTTTCTTGTCACCACTTGCTTTTGTATGTAAATACAGCCTAACAACTGCAGCTTAAAGCCTGCCTTAACCTTAAATTATTGATATGCCAGGTGCGCATTGCCGTAATGAACTGTGGGAACGGCATTTATCATCTCGAGCGTTGGAAAAAGGAAATTTGCAGTATACATGCCTGCAAATTTGGGACTAATGCGTGTACATGTCCGCCGCCATTCACATTATTTACCTTCCCTACCAAGCTGAAGGATTCGGAGGGACGCAAATGTTGGATTAAAGCAGTAAGTTTATAATTAAAGTGTTCTTTATTCGAATTCATAGACCCTATAGACTATATTACCTTTTATTTACCTGTTAAATTACCATAAAAATTGGCGATGCCGTGATCATTAAATATCATAAACTTAGATCTTGAAAATTACTGTTATGTTAATTTGTAAAATAGACAAACAAGAATTGTCAGATCACTCGGTGACAGCTGGCAAACCTGTAATTACCTTCTTTGTAGTCATTACGAAGTCGCGCTCGTAGGGGTGCCTGGTTAACATTAACAAAAAATCCACTATGTCAGCGTACATACACGGCGGCCACTTCGATAAGGCATCCTTTTCTGTCTCCCAGCCGTCTTCAAGTCAAAAAGGGGTTGGGAATTGTCATGCTTTCCTCATCCGATTCATAGGTCAACAAGCTGGCATAGTCACCTTGGATTTGTTTAGATTCCTCGGCCTTTGACAAAACTATAGGTAGCTTTTGTAACGTCGTTGCAAATGCAAGCGCAACAAGTTCATCTTTACATTTGCAGGAACAACCGGGAAGACCCCTACGTATACAATACGCCCGAAGGTCGGGAACTTTCCATAAATTGAATGTATCGATAGTGCAGTTCTCATCCACATCAAGGTTTCTTTCCACCATATTGGGAGCTTGTATGGTAGTCGCGATCCCATGAAGCTCTGCGTGAGCCGAGATGCGAATTTGGTCCATTGTACTCATGGAAGAATGCAATCTGAGACACTGACTACAGTCACTGTGATAAGTGAATAAAAGTAAATGTAATTCCTGTTGTGACTCTTCAGCTCTGCCAACAGAATACTGGAGGGAATTAAAAGGAGTCGATCACATGAATGGGCAAGTCTAGGAACTACATGATGTACAAGAAATAGGGGAAAGCAACAGGTTTTCGCTGATAACACTTTTAGTTGAAACAGTGACAGAAATTAAGGAATAATAATAATAATAATAATACTAATAATAATAATAATAATAATAATAACAAAAACAACAACAACAACAATAATAATAATAATAATAATAATAATAAAGACTTGTTAGGATGTTGTAATAGATTACTATATGAAACAATTACAACTGTTTAAACAAAAATAAGGATCAACCTAAGCGATATGAACGACATCCGACAGCTATCAACTAATTACATGGAAATGAAAGATAATTTTGGATTGCAGAAGAGATGCGTGTGGACATATTGACTTACCTGTGGAGCCGATGGCTGGCGCTGACACTCTGCACTCTTGTGATGTAACAGAAACGCTCACACTTCGCCCCATATGTCTCCATTATTACACAAAACCCTGAGTATGTGACACGGTTAATGCACACACCGGAAATACACGATCCGAAAGCGGAGTACTCATTGGGTCACGTGACACGGTCGTCATCACACCAGAAGCACGGGCTGTGTTTTTCCCCCCGCGATGCCATTGGCTGGAGCAAAAATTGACCCTGTGACATGATTCACATTCAATCAAAGGATATTGATGGAACTTTTTAATAAAATAAATAAAAATAAATATCAAGAACAACAGTGAAATATTTAACTCACTTTCGATTTCACAGCAAATTAAGAAACTGAAATAAAAGTCTCCACACTTTTTTCAAACTCCAGACAGTAAATCTCATCCCCCTTCCACACACACACACACACACACACACACACACACACACACACACACACACACACACACACACACAATATACACACACATATATATATATATATATATATATATATATATATATATATATATATATATATATATATATATATATATATATATATATATATATATATATAGAGAGAGAGAGAGAGAGAGAGAGAGAGAGAGAGAGAGAGAGAGATAGATATATATTTATATATCTTCTTTTCCTTTCGGCTTTTCCCTTCAGGGGTCGCCACAGCAAACCATCCGCCTACATCTCACCTGATCCTCTGTATCTTCTACTCTTACTCCAACTACCTTCATGTCCTCCTTCAGCACATCCATAAATCTTCTCTTTGGTCTTCCTCTAGACCTTCTGCCTGGTAGTTCCGACCTCAGCATCCTACTACCAATATACTCATTATGTCCAAACCATCTCAATCTAGCGTCTCTGACTTTGTCTCCAAAACCTCCAACATGTGCTGTCCCTCTGATGTACTCATTCCTGATCCATCCATCCTCGTTACTCCCAAGAGAACCTCAACATTTTCATCTCTGCTACCTCCATCTCAGCCTCCTGTCTTTTCCCCAGGGCCACTGTTTCTAAACCATACAACATCGCTGGCCTGATCATCGTCTTGTAGACTTTTCCTTTCATTCTTGCCGATACCTTCCTATCACACATCACACCAGATACTTTTCTCCAACCATTCCAACCGGCATGCACACACTTCTTCATCTCTTTTCCTCACTCTCCATTGCTCTGGATTGTTGAGCCTAAGTACTTAAAATCCTCCACCTTCTTTATCGCTGCTCCCTGTAATCTCACCGTTCCTCTTGGGTCCTTGTCATTTATGCACATGTATTCTGTTTTACTGAGGCTAAGCTTCATTCCTCTACTTTCCAGGGCATACCTCCACCTCTCTAGATTTTCCTGCACTTGTTCTCTGCTCTCACTACAGATCACAATGTCATCTGCAAACGTCATAGTCCATGGAGATTCTTGTATAACCTCGTCTGTCAGCCTGTCCATCACCATAGCAAACAAGAAGGGGCTCAAAGCTGACCCTTGATGCAGTCCCACCTCCACCTTGAATTCTTCTGTCACACCAACAGCACACCTCACCACTGTCTTACATCTCATCCTGCACCACTCTAACATACTTCTCTGCCACTCCAGACTTCCTCATACAATACCACAGTTTCTCTCGGCACCCTGTCATATGCTTTCTCCAGATCCACAAAGGCACAATGCAAAGGCACTTCCGTCTGACCCTCTCTGTACTTCTCTATTAACATCCTCAAGGCAAACACTGCATCTGTGGTGCTCTTTCTTGGCATGAAACCAAGCTTGTTCACAAATGCTGACCTCTGCCCTTAGTCTAGCTTCCTTCCACTGTTTTTTCCCATAACTTCATTGTATGGCTCATCAACTTTATCCCTCTGTAGTTGCCACAACTCTGCACATCTCCCTTGTTCTTGAAAATGGGCACAAGCACACTTCTCCACCATTCCTCCGGAATCCTCTCACTCTCTAAGACCTTGTTAAATGTTCTTGTCAGAAAATCTACTGCTACCTCTCCCAGACACTTCCATACCTCCACTGGTATATCATCAGGACCAACTGCCTTTCCACTCTTCATCCTCTTCAATGTCCTCCTCACTTCACCCCTACTAATCTTTGCTACTTCCTGGTCCTCAACAGTCTCCTCTTCTACTCTTTGTTCGCTCTCATTTTTCTCACTCATCAGCTCTTCAAAGTACTCTTTCCACCCTCCCAGCACACTTCTGTCATCAGTCAACACGTTTCCCACTCTGTCCTTAATCACTCTAACCTGCTGCATGTCCTTCCCATCTCTATTTCTCTGCTGTGCCAACCTGTAAAATCATTTTCTCCCTCCTTACTGTCCAACCTAGCATACAAGTCATTATACATATTTGAAACCGCTACCTTCACCTTATGCTGTGTCTCCCTGTACTCCTGTTTACTCTCTTCGGTCCTCTCTATGTCCCATTTCTTCTTAGCTAACCTCTTCTTTTGTAGACACTCCTGCACTTCCTCATTCCACCACCAAGTCTCCTTATCTACTTTCCTTCCAGATGACACGCCAAGTACTCTCCTACCTGTCTCCATGATCACATTTGCTGTAGTTGTCCAGTCATCTGGAAGCACTTCCTGACCACCAAAAACCTGTTTCAACTCCTCCTTGAAGACAACACAACACTCCTCATTTTTCAGCTTCCACCACTTTGTCTTCTGCTCTGCTTTTGCCTTCTTCACCATTCTTACCATCAGCATCATCCTGCACACCACCGTCCTATGCTGTTTGGTAACACTCTCACCCGCTACTACTTTGCAGTCACTGACTTCCTTCAAATTACATCGTCTACACAAGATGTAGTCTACCTGCGTGCTCCTACCTCCACTTTTATAAGTCACCTATGCTACTGTCTCTTCTGGAAGAAAGTATTCACCACAGCCATTTCCATCGTTTTTGCAAAATCGATCAACATCTGTCCTGTGTTCCTGTCCTGGATACCAAACCTGCCCATCACTTCTTCGTCCCCTCTGTTGCCTGCACCAACATGTCTGTTGAAGTCTGCATAGATGACCATTCTTTCGCCTCTGTGGGTACTCTGTATCACTTCATCTAACTCACTCCAGAATCTCTCCTCTTCTCGCTCACATCCTGCCTGTGGGGCATAAGCACTAACAACATTGAACATCACGGCCTTTCGTGACATTCTAACTTGACTTAACAACATTCTAACTTGAGACTCATCACTCTGTCTGACACTCTTTTCACTTCTAGAACATTCCTGACCATCCCCTCCTTCAAGATGACTCCTACTCCATTTCTCTTCTCATCTACACCATTAAAAAACAGCTTAAACCCTGTTCCTAAGCTTCTAGCCTTGCTACCTTTCCACCTGGTCTCCTGAACGCAATGTGAACCGTAAATGCAAATTTCATACTGGATCAGTTGGAAATTTGTATTTACGGTTCGCATTGCGTATTTTGGCAAAAGTTTTACGCCGGGTGCCCTTCCTGTCACAACCCTCTGCATTTATCCGGGCTTGGGACCTGCGTGAGGATGGACACTTGCTTGTGCCCATCCTCACAGCTGCATTCAACAACAGCCACTTTAAATAGCATTTATAGATCTGACTAAGGCCTTCGAGCTAGTGAGTAGAGATGGACTCTTTAAAATGCTGCCCCTGATCAGGTGTCCCCCAAAGCTACTCAGCATCATCAAATCATTTCATGACAGAACAATAGGCACTGTTCAGTACAAAGACAGCACATCAGAATCATTCAGCATCAAAAGCGGCGTCAAGCAGGGTTGCGTACTGGCCCCTAGCCTTTTTGGCATCTTCTTTGCTCTGCTCCTAAAACTTGCTTTCAAGACAGCAGTAGAGGGTGTCTACTTGCACACTAGATCTGAAGGCAAGTTGTTTAACCTGGCTTGCCTGAGAGCTAAAACCAAAGTCAGGGAAGTGCTCATCAGGTGCTTTTTGCAGATGACGCTGCCATTACTGCTCCTTCTACATCAAACCCGCAGTCTAATGGACTGTTTTTCTGTGGCCTGTGATAACAACAGTCTCACCATCAGCTTCAAGAAAACAATGATCATTGCTCAAGGGACACCAGTTGCCCCCAACATCACGACCAAGGAATCCAGTCTGGAGGTGGTTCACAACTTTACTTATTTAGGGTCCACCACTTCAGACAATCTCTCCCTTAACAACAAGTTGGGAAGAAGAATTGGCAAAGCTGCCACAAGTCTCTCAAGACTCACAAGCAGTTTGGGAAAACAGGAAGCCACAACAAAGAGCAAGATTGAAGTTTACAGGGCCTGCATCATCACTACCTTACTTTATGGAAGTGAGACCTAGACACCATACTCCAGCCAGGAACAGAGACTTCAGGTATTTCACAAGAGGTGCCATCATCATATCCTCCACATCTCTTCGAGACAAGGTCACAAATAATGAGGTACTGTCCCAAGCAGCGATACCCTCTATGTACACACTCCTCCAGGAGTGCAAACTCCGCTGGTTAGAGCATGTACATAGAATGGATGGCCGTATACCAAAGGACATTTTGTACGGTGAACTGACAGAAGGTAAACGACCAGTAGGACATCCCAAACTTTGTTTTAAAGACATCTGCAAAAGAGACATGAAGGCCATAGGAGTAAATACCAACACTTGGGAAACACTGGCAAGTGACAGGACTGCTTTGAAGGAAGAGAATCGTAAAGCTCTCTCCAGAGGTGAAACATCACTTGCTAATGTTGCTGAGGGCAAAAGGACCAGAAGGAAAGCCAGTGTAGTACAGGCTCCAAGAGATTCACAGTTCATATGCCAGAACTGCAGGTCATCATGGATTGGACTAGTCAGCCACACTAGATGAGTGAAGAGCTGCACTTCTACTACAAACTGACTCCAAGGCGCAAACCCATGGACATTGTCTGATGAGTGCCTGCAATATATATATACTGGAGAAAGCATATTACAGGGTGGGTGCTGAAAGAGGAACTGTGGTATTGCATGAGGAAGTCTGGAGTAGCAGAGAAGTATGTTAGAGTGGTGCACGACATGCATGAGACATGTAAGACAGTGGTGAGGTGTGCTGTCGGTGTGACAGAAGAGTT
>CM045730.1:39113028-39170528 GCA_024760905.1 Plotosus lineatus | reverse complement strand
CGGTGTGATATGTGATAGGAAGGTATCGGCAAGAATGAAAGGAAAAGTGTACAAGACGGTGTTGAGGCCAGCGATGTTGTATGGTTTCGAAACAGTGGCCCTGGGGAAAAGACAGGAGGCAGAGCTGGAGGTAGCAGAGATGAAAATGTTGAGGTTCTCTTTGGGAGTAACGAGGATGGATAGGATCAGGAATGAGTACACCAGAGGGACAGCCCATGTAAGACGTTTTGGAGACAAAGTCAGAGAGGCTAGATTGAGATGGTTTGGACATGTACAGAGGAGGAATAGTGAATATATTGGTAGTAGGATGCAGAGGTTGGAACTGCCAGGCAGAAGGCCTAGAGGAAGACCAAAGAAACGATTTATGGATGTGGTGAAGGAGGACATGAAGGTAGTTGGTGTAAGAAAAGAAGATGCAGAGAATAGGATGAGATGGAGGCAGATGATTTGCTGCGGTGACCTCTAAAAAGAACAGCCGAAAGGAAAAGAAGAAGAAAGTTTGTCATGAATGCACTAAACCAACTTGCATTGGAAATGGCAGCTGTCACCAGCAATCACCAGATCTCAACCCAGTAGAACTAGGTTAGGTTAGGAGAGCAGCTTAACAGTATGGTATAGAAGACATGCTCATGAAGCCAGTACAAGTGGGAAGTGTTTCAGGAAGCGTAGGGTGAAATTCATCCATTTTACTTTAATAAATTAACAGCAAGATTGTCTGAAAAGCTGTCATAGTTTCAAATGAATATTTGATCAATGCATTCCATAGTAAATGTGATATTTTCTGGGTGACGAAAACTTTCTTCAGCAATATGGCCGCAATGCTGTACAGTGCTGTAAGTAGTCGTGCAACATCTACTATATGTTCTATGTCTGTGGGAGATGGGGAACGTCTGGACACAAAAATAGACTTCACTCTGTCACAACTATGACTGACTGCACACCCACAATACATGCAGCCCTGTGATGTAATAGTACTACTATGAGAGCGACACAGCTGGAGTTTAAATTGACTTCTGAATCTCTGGTGAAAGTATAAACATGGACAGCTCACAAACTACAGAAAAAAGATATGACTTTTTAGCAGATTATGTGTTAAAAACACTGAAACTGAAAGCAGACCTCTGGCAAAAATGCATAGCTGTGGAGGAGCAGAAACAAGTAATCCAGGACTTTCTGGATAAAGCTGACCACACTACGCTTGTTATATATTTAAATGCCACCGGACAGCTTGTACCTGCTGATGGATTTTTAGAACCTTTGAAAAATAAATCTGTTTATTTCATTAAACAAAGGCAAACAGCTCTGATATTTGACACAATGAAGGAAAACTTGATATATGGAGACATGTCCAACTCGCCTCTGGAGCAGTTCTCAGTCCTTATACAACAGGTAAGCAAAGTTTAAATTGTTACAAAAATATATAACTTGACAGGAAATATGTATAAAACACAAAAATGTATAACTTGATATTTGATTTATGTTTTATTTTATTTTATTTATTTTGGAGGACCCCAAATAGTAGTCAAATGTCCTACCAGTGGAAAAATAAGTGAAAAGGGACCAAAAACAAAGCTTTGTCATATAAATGCAGATTTTTAAAATAAAATTTAACATTCGCTTTGTTTCTTTTGATGTATTAGCATTTCAAAGGTTATTCTATCAGATGGCACTAGGATACACTGTAGGATACATTCATCCTCATCCATTTTCTGAACCATGTAATCCTAATGAATAATGTGAAGTGTTTTTTGTTCTTAGAGGGGTCACAGAAAATAATTGAGAAGCACTGTGTTAGGCAGATGCGCTATCCTCGACACCACCGTGCTGCCCCCCCCCCCCCCCCCCCCCACTATAGGATACATTTGCCGTTATCATTCATTCCTGTAATAATTTCTTCATTTTCTGAACTTAATCGTACTAGAGTTGCAGGAAGACATGAGCCTACCTCAGCCGACTGCAGGTAACGGTGGGGTACACCCACACCTCAACAGCTCAACGTTCCTTTACATTGCCAACACACACACACACACACACACACACACACACACACACACACACACACATATACCTAAGGGCAGCAATTTAGCCTAATGTACATGTCTTTGGACTGAGGGAGGAAACCAGAGTACCCAAAGATAACCCACACAAGCACAGGGAAAATATGCAAACTCCACACAAAAGCACATGCTAAGTCTCGGACTCAAAGTAAGGACCTTCTTGCTGTCAAGCAAACATGCAAACCACTACATCACCATGTTGAACCTTAATTGCCATTATTTAATTAATTAATTCATTCATTCATTCATTTTCTTCTTTTCCTTTTGGCTTTTTCCCTTTCAGGGTTCGCCACAGCGAATCATCACATGTTTGATTTGGTACAGGTTTTTATGTCAGATGCCCTTCCTGACACAACCCTTTAGCAAGGGACAGAAAGACATTAATGGCTATGCAGCTACTCTACGAAAGTCAGCAAATGGTTCTTTTACATGCCTTTCACCATAAACAGTGAGAGACATGGTTGACCTTTGATAACCCAGTTAGCTGCACTGGGGGGAGGGACAGACAACCTAGTGGAGAGTGGGACTCAAACCCCCAACCTTAGGATCAGTGATCCAGCGCTCTTTACAACCAGGCCACCACTGCCATAATTATTATTTATTTAAAATATTTTCTCTGTAATTGCCCTAAAAAGCAAGTAGAGTACATTTCAATCAATCCAGAATTTTCATTTTCTGTTAAGACAATGATAGCTTTAATATTTCCACTTGTCTCCCTGCATTGGGACAAATTTAACAAATGACTTAAGGAAACAAAGAATGAAAATCTGTTCGCAAACATGAAGCAATTACAAAGCATAATTTTGTTGACATTGTTTTTGTTGAAGTTTCAGCCTTCTGTTTGCTCTGTTCATTGTTACATCTTCACCCTCTAAGGTTGTGGTTCCAGTGCTGCTAAACAACAAAAACCACTGCCACTGGCCTGATGTCATGTCTCGGGACATAATGAGACACGTTCATGCCCTGAAATCTAACGTGTTTGTTATGTCAGGACGAGTTAAAGGGAAAACTCTTCTTCCCCTTCCTGCAGAATCCGAAAGAATTGAGCAAGCAGCTATTGAAAGAAAAACAAGGTATTCAGAAGGAAAAACAAATATCTGTTGAATTTGAAATGACATTAATAATTACATTAATAATTACATTAATTACATCATGACATTTCAAGTCATTTTTGCTGGGATTGTTTTCACGTAAATAGTCTGAACGTTCTATCTTTTCTAATTTGTTCCTGCATTACAAGAAGGGTCAGAGCCGTCTCTATTTTTTGAGTTGTCTCGGGTCGGTTAACATACGCTGAACACTGCTCAAAATCTTTTATGTGTCCGTTGTGCCCAACGCTATCTTCCATACTGTTGTATGCTGGGGTCGCAGGCTGAGTTTCAGACGCAAACAGACTGATCAAACTGATCCACGAGGCCAGTAATGTGGAGATGGAGATGGACTCTCTGACTGTAGTGATGGAGAGGCGAATATTGTTTGAAATAAAGACGACTGAACAGTTCCTCCCACTCACAACCTGCTGATAAGTCACAGGAGCAGAGACTGATACCACCTATATGCTCGCGTGAAAGGGATGTGGCTATTAAACTGTACAATTCCATATAGCAACAAAATCCACTGTAATGTATTTACATTTTGCACATTTACATTCAGCTGTTTATCTTATTGATAATACTGTACATATCACTGACTGAGAGGATTAATTCTGTATCTGTTTATATAGATATCACACAATTTCCTCTGAGATCAATAAAGTATTCTAATTCTGTTTCTTGTTCATGCAGTATTGTGTCACCTGTGGACACAGACTTTTTTGCTTGTCTCTGACTTCAGCATGTCTTGTTCTATTTGCATGGAAATGTTGAGTGTCTACTTAGCTGAAGCTGTCATGCTAATAACAGCTACGAAAAGTAAAATTTATGACTGCATCAAAAGTACAAGAGTTATCTGCCTTTAAGGCTTTCTCTGACAAGATACCTTCATTTTTTACCTGACTGAATACATAAGGTGGGGCATAATGTATTAGAGGGCTTGTCTGCTGTACTGAAAGAGTTTCAGTCCTCAGGCAAACATAATGAGTCTGGTTTCTTTTTAATACCTCAGGGGAGATCTGGTGGATAAGAGTATCATCCATTCGATTGAATCTATGGTGACTGAATGGAGTCGTCAGATTCATGATGTTCTCAAAAGAGACTCATCTGAGCTTCTGCTAGAAGGCAAAAACCCCACGCCACATGTCGAACTGAAATTTTGGAAGAATAGGTCAGTGCAATTTGATTATATTTGATGATTTTGTCAAGATCGGCAAGATTACTTGAAGCCAATATCCTTTCTTATATAGGCAATTTATATTAATGCATTTTTTAATTTGTCTCTAGATATGCTGACCTTGAGGGTATTCACAATCAACTGAAGTCACCTCAAGTGACCAAAATGGCAGAGCTCTTGAATGCAATGGAGAGCAGCTACTTTCCTGCCTTTACAAAAATGAAACAGCTTGTCAGTGAAGGTAGTCATTTCCAAAATTATTTCTTGGACATGTCTATCAATAGCACAAACTGTATTAATAATCATGTTTATGTATTGTTTACCTCTTATAAAGCTTTGGAGGAATCCATGGAGATCACCAAGTTCCTGAAACCTGTAGAGCGACGTATAGAAGATGTAGAAAACACAGACTTCAGTGAAGTGAAAATACAACTTGAGCCCCTTATGCATACAGTATGTCTTGTGTGGGCCAACTCCAATTACTACAATACTCCAGCCAGAGTGATTGTACTCCTACAAGAGATCTGCAACCTGCTCATCCAACAGGTGCGTTATTTTTGAGGGGTTAGTTTAACTTAAAACACTGAATGCAAGCTGTGACATTTCAGGTTCATTCCAGCTGTTGATTTTAAATCTACTAGATGTTAGCTTTAATTGCTGACCTGTACCTTTTCCCCCTCAATTTTGTAATTTTCTTAGACAAAGTGTGTTTATTATTTAAAAAGATATACACTGTAAATCATAACATACACAGTCAATAGTGTATAGGAGGATTAGATTTCCAGCATATGGCATATACAAAGTTTCTGCCAAGTGCAAACATTTTTGTCTTGAGGAGCAATTTATTCCATAAACATTTTTCAGTCATCTGTCGAACCATTGTTGTTTTACAAATTACAGATAGAATTCTATTATGCTGATGCAACACTTTACACTGGTAGCACTTTAATCACGACTTATACCTCCAAAAATGTGAGGGAATGTTTTTTTTTTTCACGGGAAGGCACAATTGTGTCATAGTTCGCACTTCTGCCTCACAGCAAGTAAGGCCAGGCTTTTTTGTATGGATTCTGTCCCTTTTCCCCATGCTTGCATGGGTTTCCTCTCAGAACTCTGGTTTCCTCCGACAGTCCAGTGTTCCTTAGGCTAATTGGCTGTTCCCTTTTGTCCTTAGGTGTGGATGTGAGTGTGAATGGTTGTACTTGTGTTAGACCTGTGATGGTCTGATGAGCTGTTTAGGGTGCCTACACCCTTCCTGTCTACACCCAATGTCAGCTGAGATAGTCATGACACTTCTAGAATTAATCCAATTCAGTTTTATTTGTAAAGTGCTTTTTACAATTCACAATGATGCAAAACAGCTATACATAGTAAAAATAAGAATTTACAAATTACAAAGGAATTTAAACATTTTCTGCAACCCGTACACATCTCTAATGAGCAAGCCTGCCATGACAGTGGCAAGGAAAAATTTCCTCAATTGTTGTGAGGAAAAAAATGAGAGAACCCAGGCCCAAAATAGGAAACCCTTTCTCGGTTGGAACCAAAGAAATACAAACCATATAATATAAACCTCATTATAGTCCAAAATGAGTGCATATGGATCTTCAGCAAGGGGCTTCAAAGATGAGAACTCTAGTGAGCATCAGCACACCATGGCAGACAACAGGATTCGGAAAGCAGAATGATCAGGATGATCAGGGTAATCAACTTCTAAAAAGAAGCAAGTGTACCTCAGCACGCCCCAGTGCAGCTAACTGGGTTATCAAAGGCGGGCCATGTCTCTCACTGACTATGGTGAGAGGCATGTAAAAGAACCATTGCTGACCTTCGTAGAGTAGCTGCAAAGCCGTTAATGTGTTTCTGGGGACAAGTAGCAAGCGTTCCCGCATCTCGGTTAATCTCCGTAAGAGAGCAATTGCTACACTACCCTACGGGGATAAGATATGATGGATGGGACGGCACGGTGGCGTAGTGGTTAGCACGTCCGCCTCACAGCAAGAAGGCCTGGGTTCGATTCCCGGCCTGGGCGTTTCTGTGTGGAGTTTGCATGTTCTCCCCGTGCTTGTGTGGGTTTCCTCTGGGTGCTCCGGTTTCCTCCCACAATCCAAAGACATGCACTGTAGGTTAATTGGCCGTTCTAAATTAGGGACTACAGATGGAAACTAGCTATTAAGCTATAATCTGGTACAGTACATCTCTGTCTCTATGAGCTTAATGTTCCTGTACATTGTCCCTTAAATAAATAAAAAATAAATAAAATGATGATGATGACCTCAGCACGAACAGAGAGAGTGAGAGCAAGAGAGAGAGAGTGAGAGAGAGAGAGAGAGGTTGGGAGGTAGGTATACCCTGTGTCATCAGGCAATCAACCACTCCACTGTCAACAGACCTGGGTGAGCATGTAGAGTGGGGGAGCAACAGTATCCAAACATCACAGTTTACCAGAACTGTCTATGCCTAAGATCTCCAGATCTGTTCCTTTACCTAATAAATGCCTATCTAAAAAACGCTCCACTAAACAAACAAGTTTTCAACCTAGTTTTAAAAACAGACTGTCTGATTCATGAACATTAACTGGAAAGTTATTCCATGACTAACTGTGGATCTCTGTAAGAGAAAGTTCCACCACATGTGGTACTGTATTCATTATTCGAAGTATCAAGTATCATTCTGCACCTTTCAATCGAAGGGGGTGTGCTGTTATGAGTGGGTCCTATTATATTTTGATTTACCCCTACTGAATCTAAGATAGATATGAAAGTTGTTCTTAAAGGATCCTCTGCTTCATCAAAATGAATTACAGTCACCAATAATTAAAGCTTTATCTAAAGTCTACAAATTCAGATAGGAATTTGGAGCATGGCCCTGGGATTCTGTGAATAATAAAGAAATAAAATGAATTACATTAAACTTATATCTAGACTTTTGTATAAGGTCCAAGATTTTCAGTATAAATAACTGCAATGTCTCCTCTTCTGCAAGTTAGATGTGGTTGGTGTATATAACAGTATCCGGGATGACTCACTTCATTTAATGCTACTTACTCATTAGGTTTAATCTATGTTTTGGTTAAAGGTAGTCTGTTGAGCTTTTTACACCTGAGCCTAGTGGCTCTTCAGGTCAGTGCTTATTCCCAGTTTCCATAGTGTAACCCATATAAATACATGGTTACTAATTTTATTGGAAAAAAACCCTAATTTCCAACGCTTCCTGAAAGCACTATAGTTTCCTAGTCCCCTTGAACGCATCATAAGCACATGCTGCATGCACCTAGCTAAGCACAGCAGAGCGTGCAGCAGAGCGTGCTGAGGAGCAGGACACACACAGAGCACTCGAAAAGCTACACAAAGCCTTGTATGTGTTTTGTTCTCTCTCAATCAAACCGCGTGGAGAGTGTTTGTTTTCTTGGAAACTCCGACTGGATTTTTAGTGGATCTGGATCTGATCTTGAAGCTGGTTTCGGACACGGATGGCGAGCCAAACCCAGTGAGAACTCTTGGCGGATCCAGAAGCAGTGTGGCCAACTGTTCTCTGGATGCGAGAGTAGATCTACAGACCCAACCACTTCAAATCACAGGATCCCAGATAAGAACAAATAAAAACACCTTTATCCCAAACGGATCACAATCCTGGAAAAGACCTCCCGAATTCACACACATCGAACCTTAGAGACTCTAAGCCTATTTTATTTTTATTTTTATTTTGTAAAGAGCGTTCTACAACATTGTTTGCACTGTTTCTTGTGCTATTGTAAATTGTAATAAATCTGCCGGCTGTTCAACTTTAAATCTCCACAATTCATTCTACTCCTCTAGAACCTAGCATATAATCTAGCACAGCTATATCAAGCTGGTGTTACAATAGCATGAAGCTACCAGGAGTTCAACCCTTCCTGGATGGGATGCGAGTCCATCACAGGTTACCTTCCCAGTATATTTTTGCTGGTACACATTTATACTGCTGGGTAAACAGAGGCACACTTGTGGCCTTGCCCAGGGGTCTTAGCACAGTGGGGGTCTAACTGGAATTTGAACACACAACCTTCTGAGCATGAGCCCAGCACCCTAACCACTACACCACTGGTCCCATACTGTTAAACATTTTATATTAAACTCCTGTTTAGTATTTCATTAGCAATCCGTGCTATAGATTTAAGAAGATCTCCCCGCAATAACCAAAATCTGCGAAGAAAGATCACCCCCCCAAACCCCCCTGACTGACGTATATGTACATGTATATGTGTATATAAAATCAATAAATACATATTCAATGCTGTAAATGCTTATAATAACAATTAAACATTCAAAAATAATGCATAAGATGTAAATAAAATATAAATACACACACATAAAGACGCACGCACGCAGATGCACAGCTCACAAAAATGTAGTTTTGATGGGAGATTTTGGGTTGTTTTTTGTTTTGTTTTTGTTTAAGTTTTTTTTTTTTTCAGCATAATTGGCTGTGTTATTGTGGAATTTTCATTAACCTTTTCCTCTTTTCTTCCTTAATTTCCATATATTTTATTTCGATGAATATTAAAAAAAAAAGCGATACAATGAAGCCGCATAAATTGAAGCGTGAAGTAGCGAGGGATTCCTGTATTTGATTTTTGTACTTACCTGTAAAAGATGTAATATAGACCTATATATATTATACCTTTCAGAATATCAGTGCCTTTGTAGATATGTAAGCTGCAAATTTTCATAACCAAATCATGTCCCTGAATTGAATAGTCCTATAGAATACAATAGACTACATAGCAACATTCACCTTAACCAGAACTAGCAAATCAATCAGCTTGTGCAGTTTCCTTTTAGCATCTAAATGAGCTCTTACATCAAACATGGCCAAAACAGGATCTAAAAATACAGTATCAAACAAGTCCAATACACGATTCAAAAACAATATCAAAATAAATTCATGCAGGCAGGAGCAAGAAAAAAAAAAATCAAAAACAGAAAGCCAAACAATAAACAGATGGCTTGGTGTAGCTTAGTATGAAAATATAGAATATATTTCAAAGATTGAGAGTGACTTGAAGGTCCTTATAGTGTGACTGTGTATTTAATTCATGTTTTTTGTAGTCAGCTTTCAGGTGAATTATTTTGTGTATGTTGGGAAGTGTAGTTTATATATGCGCCATATTGTTCTCTGGGAATTGGACTCTGATGTTGATTTTAGTGTTGTAATTACAGTTTCTGGTTTTCCAACACATGCTTTGTGAATATAACCTCATTTACAGTCACACATTAAAGCAGGGGTCAGGAAACTTTTTGTCTGAGAGCCAAAAAACCATACATATTTTAAAATCTAATCCTCTGAGAGCCATATATGTTTACAGTATTTGATTATACGTATACAATATTTGATAGTATATGATTTGAGAGTATAATAAGACTCTGAATTTATTTTAAACAACATTATTATAACAAAGTTATTTATGAATAAGAAAAGTACTTTTTACTATTATTCTGCATCTGGTGCTGTATTAACATCTGTATTGGTATTACTAATACAGAAATCCCTTACTTTCCGATGTTAATTGGGACCGAGATCCCCCCCATCACTGAAATCCGGAAATTAGGATCAACCCTCACTCCCAACCCCCCCTGACTGACGTATACAGATATGTAAATGTGTATATAAGATCATATTCAATGCTATAAATGCTTATAATAACAATAAACCTTCAGAAATAATGCATACGATGTAAATAAAATCTAAATACACACACATAAAGATGCACACACGCAGATGCACACCTCACAAAAATGGAAGTAGTTTTGATGGGAGATTTTGGGTTGTTTTTTGTTTTGTGATTTTTTTTTTTTTTGGTTGTTTTTTTTTGTTGTTGCATAATTGGCCTTGTTTTTGTGGCAATTTCCTGAACCTTTTCCCCCTTTCTTCCTTAATTCCCTTATTTTTTATTTCGATGAATGTTTAAAAAAAAAAAAAAAATGCGATGTACTGAAGCCACATAAATTGAAGCACAAAGTAGCGAGGAATCCTTGTACTATCTGGTGCTGCATGGTGTTGCTGATGGTTTTGTAGTTTGGTTGATATGAGCTGAGGTTCAGCTTCATGCAGGTATTTAGGCTTCCATCTGTTAAACGTGACTGCAGGTTGGTCTTGATGTTTTTCAGGTGAGAAGGACTGCTTGCATGCATATGTTGAGCCAAACAGGGTCAATATGGCAAGACTCACACACTGAAGTGTTTGGTATGGAAGTGCTTTCCAGGTTTTGGCAATCAGCTGGTCTGCGGGTCGAAATTTTTCCATGTCTGTCCATTTGTGTTTGCTTGCCAGCGGTGCTTGGCTTCGTGCAAATGAGCTGATCAAAAACGAGGGAAATTTACCTCTTTACTCAAAAACAACATACATAGTCTGTGGCTGTTGTCATAATCCAATAAAATTAGAATTTCAAGGTGTTGGACTTGCCCGCATGCTGGCGTACAGAAAGGATTGTCTGTCTGCTGCATGCCACAGTAACATGTGGCATTGAAAATAGATGTATTGATTTAAATGCGTGAGATTTATTCATCTGTTTTTGTTTTATTTGATGGCTTAGGCCACCTGATTTATCTGAGAGCCAGACACAGTCATCAAAAGAGCCACATCTGGCTCGTGAGCCATAGGTTCCCGATCCCTGCATTAAAGAGTATCATAATAAATCTTGGATAATTCCCAAAATAAATATAATCCCAAGTCAGCTCACTTGTGTCATACTTCTAACTTCAAATTAACAATACACCTAAATTGAAGATGAATCTAATAAAAGTGTTATTCAGTATAAAGCAAAGGTAGTGCACATGGAAACTGAATTAGTAGGGATGTTTCGTGCAGATTTTGTAAAGATAAATTTCTCTTTTCCACTTCTTGGTTGCTTGTGTGAAGGCTCGGGGCCATCTCAACCCAGAGGACATCCTGAAAAGTGATGTGGTGGAGACACTTTCACATGTGGTGTATACACTGGATGTGCTTACTCACTTCAGGGAAATCTTCAATGAGAAAAGAAACAACTTATCTGAGTACCAGAGGAATGAGAAGGAAGTAAAGCCCTGGAACTTTCCACCATCCATGGTGTTTGCTGGACTGGATCGTTTCATAGAGCGACTAAACTTGATTGAGGTGAGTGAATGGGTTATTTGAGGAGCACCAAGCAATATGGAATACAGTGTGGTTACTTGGTATTTTACTGTATTTAAATACTGTTCAAAAATGAAACACTTACCAATTTCTTATACTGTATTAATATTCATTAAAATTTTTAAAAATCTTTTTTTTACAAATATGTTTTTTTATGTCCTTCAGAACCTACTGCTAACTGTAGTCGATATGATGAAACTAGAAAAGGTAGAATTCGGAGGTGTTCGAGGACGATCTCTTAGTCAGCAGGTTGTATGGCTACATGAGGACTTCCTGGAGAAATACAAAGTACTCACAGAGAAATCTTACGATTGCCTTGATGTCTGCAATGCGGTATGTAGGCGAAATCTAACGAAGTGATAAAGACACAAATATTTACCCAGAGCTGCCTTACTAAATGAAGGTACTTTGCAGGAATTTGAGGCAGACTTAGCTGAGTTTCAATGTAAAGTGGAAGACACAGATCGACGCCTCGGAGCAATTCTGTGTCAGGCGTTTGATGATGCTTCAGGGCTCAGGCAGGCTTTCAAGGTGAGTGATGATGGCAAAACAATGACTTTAGCTCAGATTACAATCTCATTTTACAATTTCTACAGTAGAGTCAGTGATTTTATTGGGGTTTTTTTATGAATACCATATATCCATTGAATTAACTGTCATCAATGCAGTCTGTAATTTATGACTGGGGAGAGTAGAAACCAGTCGAGATTCTTCACAGAGGAAGAGATCTTAGCATGAGCCATAAATCACATAAACAAAGTGGACCATATTGCTATACATGTCATGATGAGTCTTTACTTCGCAGGTTTTGGAAATGTTTGGAAGTCTACTCGAACGTCCCCTGATAGCAGCTGATGCTCAGACGAGATATCCCATGCTCGTCAAAATGTTTGACAAGGAGCTTGACTGCTGCATCACACTGTACAAAAAACACATACAGACTGAGGAACAGCTGGGTGAGATCTTTTTTCCTTTTGGCTTTTCCCTTCAGGGGTCGCCACAGCAAACCATTCGCCTCCATCTCACCCTATCCTCTGCATCTTCTACTCTTACTCCAACTACCTTCATGTCCTCCTCCATCACATCCATAAATCTTCTCTTTGGTCTTCCTCTAGGCCTTCTGCCTGGCAGTTCCAACCTCTGCATCCTACTACCAATATACTCACTATCCCTCATCTGTACATGTCCAAACCATCTCAATCTAGCCTCTCTGACTTTGTCTCCAAAACCTCTGACATGTGCTGTCCCTCTGATGTACTCATTCCTGATCCTATCCATCCTCATTACTCCCAAAGAGAACCTCAACATTTTCATCTCTGCTACCTCCAGCTCTGCCTCCTGTTTTTTCCCCAGTGCCACTGTTTCTAAACCATACAGCATCGCTGGCCTCAACACCGTCTTGTACATTTTTCCTTTCATTCTTGCCGATACCTTCCTATCACACATTACAACGGATACTTAAAACAAACAAACAAAAATTTGTATGTGCATACAGCACATAGGATTGGGAATATAATTGTATTGTATTTACATAGGGCTCCAGCCACACCGAATAGCATGCTCGAAGCACTCCCTGCACTCATCACCAGTTATTGCGTTCTATCATTTTGATGCTGAGCACCAAGCAGGAAGCAACAACTCCCAAATTTTTAACATCTTATGGTATGACACAGCCGGATTCGAAGTCCAACCTTCCGGGGGCTAAAGCTGACACTCTACCAACTGAGCTAAACCCCCTGTTCAAGCACATATGCTTCATTATGCCATCTTTAAAACTAATTTAAAGTTTTTGTACATACTAAAAAGGAACATAGGCAAAATAAAACAAAAGTATATAGTTAAATTGTTACTTTTTAAACATTTAAAACAATAAATTACTATTAAATTTACAGTAGAAATGACAGTGATTATGCACACTCCACGAAGACATATTTTAGAATGTACATAAAGCATGAATAAAGTGCTTTTTAGCCTTTAATAACATGAGGGCACATTGCTTCGCTTTCTATTTTTTGGGAGGCAGCATTTCATTATTCTAAGATTTGAGAATTACTGACCATGATTTACTGACCACTGATTAGATTTAAACAGTACCCTCAGTTCGTGAAATGAATACTAAGCAATTATTGAATGAGGAAAAGTATGATACAGGGAAATGCTGTTAAAGGCTGTTATTTTCTGTGGTTGAAGACCTCCAAGATCAGAATAATTCTTCATTTCATTCAAAAGTTTCTATTGTTCTATTATTCATACAAACTATTTAGTCTAATGAGGGAACCCAGAAGAAAGTGCATGAGATGTGCTGTTAGATAAAGCACAGTGATTCCAAATACTCCACTTTCCAGTTTAAGACAATTCAATGAAAATATAGGTTTAAAGTATTTCATGGGAAGCATGGTGGTGTCATGGTGAACATGTTTGCCTCACCTGAAGAAGGTACCAATTTCAAGTCCCAGACTTGAGCATTTCTATGTAGATTTTCTATGTTTTCTCGGTGTGCTTCCTCGGGTTTCCTCTGGTTCTGACCACAGTAAGAAAATATGCACATCAGGCTAATTGCCTATTCCAAATTGCCCCTGTGTGTGTGTGTGTGTGTGTGTGTGTGTGTGTGTGTGTGTGTGTGTGTGTGTGTGTGTGTGTGTGTGTGTTGCTGTAGGGTTGGCAAACTCTTCAGGGTTTATTTACCCTGCCTTAGCTATGACCTGAGCAGGATTAAACATTTTGGCAAATGAATGATTATCTAGTTCATCTTATGAACACTTTTAAAACATGCACTGTATAATTTAATATTATAGATTCATACTGGGTGAAACGGTTGAACATGTAATCAGGTCTGTAGCACTGGTGGTAAAAATGTTGGATCACTGATCCTAAGGTTGGGGGTTCAAGGCCCACTCTCAATGGGTTGTCACTTAGGCTGCATATCCATCAGCATGTTTCTGCCCTGCAATGGCCTGGTGAGCTGTCCAGGGTATAGTCTGCCCTCACCCGGAATTGGCTGGGATGCGAGCCAGCCTCCCCGCAACCATAATTAGGATTAAGTGATTACAGAAAATGAATGAATTAATATAATCAGATTTGCTTATTACATAATTATAATACACCTTAACAGTGCGTGTTATGGTCTCCAAAAAGTACCTCACAATATGTATTCCAGGATACACTTCAGTTAATAGAAATATGCCAGCGGTAGCAGGTGGATTGAAATGGGCCCAGCAATTACAAGAACGCATCGAGATCCCATACAACAGTTTCCAGAGCATCACCTATCCGTGAGTGATTATTTGAGGTGGTCTGTTTTGTAGTTTTATTTTATGTCAGTCAGCAATGTATTTTATTTAATTGTATAATTAATTTAATTGTAATGTTCACCTCATTGTTGTGCCTAATCAGTCAAGTTTTTTTTTCTTTTTTAAATAGATATTTGGAATCACAGGATGGAGAAAAAGCCATGGAAAAATATTCAGAATTGACGGGACTGCTTAAACGGTGAGTCACGATTACAAAGCAGTCTCATTTTCTCAACCTCCCACCACTCTCTTACTTGTAAAAAAAAAAAAAAAAAAAAGAAGAAGAAACTCTGTTGGGCTTTTTACACCCAAGCCTAGCAGCTCATCAGGCCAATGCTTATCTCCGGTTTCTGTAGCATGAAGCCACCAATTCAATTCCTCTTGGATGGGACACTAGTCCTTCACAGGTTACCTCCCATATTTTACTGGTACCCATGTTTACTGCTGGGTGAACAGAGGCACAGTTGTGGCTAAGACCTTGCCCAGGGGTCTTAGCAGAGTGAGGGTCTCACTGGGATTTGAACACAGAACCTCCTGATCATGAGCATAGCACCCTAACCACTACGCCACCAGATTTACTGTCAAATGCTTTATATACATTGGTTTTCATGCTGTTTGTGTGTGGATTATTGGTAGGATAAAATCCAGGGCTATTATGGGTATCTCTATTTATGACTTCATGCCACAGTAGCCTATGATTAATCAGTAATATTGAGTGACATGTATTCTCTGGACTCTGTTATAACCACAATAAAATTATTAAGTCATCATGCAAATGTGCAGAATTCCAGTAAAGATCAGCGTGCAAAGGCTCTAACAATAAACTTATAGTTACTTTAGGAGTACAGACCAGACACCTGTTTATAATAAACAGATCATGTTTTCTGCTGCCTTTTTGCATTTCAGTCAATTGTAGGGAAAGGGAGATCTTTTAAACAGAACAAAATATTTTTCACGTCACTTACATTTGAAATATTTTTTTTCACAACATCTCTGATATTATAAGGGGAGAGGTAGCAATGCAGGTGTCACCTCATATAATGTTCTACAAACACTGCTTGCAACAATAAATTCTATATGTTAAGAAGTCATGGTGCTTAAAGTTATAATTTTTTATTTTTAATTTCAATATTTACATGTACAGTATTTAAAAATAGTATATAATCAGTTACAATGGGAGGTGTGGCAGTGTAGTGGTTAATATGTCCCTCCTCACAGCAAGATTGTCCTCATGGCTGGCTTAAAAATGACTCAGGCGATTCTGCATGGACTTTGCAGGTTTTCTCTGGGTACCCTGGTTTAATTATTTTTCTTCCCACAGTCCTAGTTGTGAGTGTAAATGATTGTTTGTGAGTTGCCCTGCGATGCCTGGCTAGCTGCTCAGGGTGTATATAGCAGTGCCAGTCCTGTTCAGGGTGTGATATCACAGTGTCAGTCCTGGGAATTAGACAGGTTCCATCTTGAAATGAATTATTAAAATGCACCTAAGAGCAGTGTACCCAGTCCCATCCACTTTTCATGAGCTGTTTTCTTCATGACTGTATTCACCTCTAGGTATTCGTCCAAGCTATATGACAGATGGACTGAATCAGTAGGGGAAAAATCCCAGTATAATCTTAACCAACCCCTGATAACCAGAGACCCAGACTCTAAACGTCTCACAGTCAATTTCAACCCACAGGTAATAACTTCTAATAATCATATTTATGTTACATGCACTCATGCAGTCTTGAAGATGTCTGCATGTGTACGTCAGAGCTAATATCAAATCAGGGGGAAAAATATTTTTGGGGGAAAAGAGAAATAAGGATAACATTTTGTTTTGCTGTAGACTTAGATTGAATTTGCTTTACAGTAATTGACTAACAACTGTAACACATATGAGCAAGCATTTCACTTATTATGAAAGTGAAGATAAAGAGCATGCGGGCTCGGTAGGTAGCGCTGTCAGTTTCCCTCAAGAAGGTTAGAGAGTTTGAATTTTGGCCAAGGGCATTTTTGTGTGAAGTTTGCATGTTTACTCGGTGCTTGTGTGGATTACTTTGGTGCTATGGTTTTTCCCACATTCCAATGATACATAAACGAGATCAAATGGCCACTCTAAATTGCCCATAGATGTGAATGTAAACGATTGTTTGGGTCTATGTTAACCATGCAATAGACTGGTGACCTGTTTATTGTGTACCCGATCTCTTGCCCAGATTTTGCTGTGATTAATCTCATCTTATACCTGAGACATTAGAAATTATGATAATGGATAAATGTAGGGGAAAGTGCAGATATTTAGGATTCTGTTAGTTTTATATCAGCATTTTAGAACTGCTTTTCCATCTTGCCTTGTAGTTAGTAGCAGTGCTACGAGAGGTAAAATATCTGGAGGCCAGACAAGATGTGGACATTCCAGAGCTAGCTGCTGATATTTTCTCCAAAAAGGAGCTGCTCAGTCAGTATATAGCTAACCTGGAACTTATGACTAACTGGTACAACAAAGTGATGGAGACGGCGCTGAAGGTGGAATTTCCTCTGATTGAGAACCAGCTGAATAACATTGATCTCAAACTGAAAGATGCTGAGGACACCATCAACTGGACAAGCAATGGTATAGTAACACAAGAAAAAACTTACTGGATATAAGTACATGTATTAATATTGGATGTACAGTGGTGTAAAAAAAAGTGTTTTCTTCCTCATTTATTAGGTTTTTTTTTGCACTTTTCTCACACCTAAATGTTTCAGATCTTCCAACAAATTTAAAATGAAGACAAAAACAACACAAGTAAACACAAAATGCAATTTTAAATGAAACTGTTCATTATTACAGGAGAAAAAAATCCTTACCTATATTGTCCTGTGTGAAAACGTGCTTGCCTTAGAAACCTAATAACTGGTTGGGCCATCATAAGCAGCAAGAACAGCAAGCAAGCATTTGAGATAACTTGTAATGAGTCTTTTACAGCGCTGTGGAGGAATTATGACCCGCTCGTCTTTTCAGAATTCTTGTAATTCAGCAACATTGGAATGTTTTCGAAAGTGAATGGAGTACTCTGTTTTAATGTGCCGAAATAATCAGCTGTGCCACTGTATTTCCGCTTTAAGGTCTCCTTCTGGTTCAATATCGTCCCGATTGTAGAGGGGTTTCGGTGATAACGAAATATAACGCTGGATGATCACTCTCAAAACAAGCCAACAGTCAACTCTCCTTCACGCGTGTGACAAACAGGAAGTATGTGTACAAGAAGTTCAGCTGCGTCATCCCTCCTCGCCAATGGGAGGCCAGCGGGGCGGGATGTTGGGAGACAGCCAATGAGAGAGCAACCCACGCATCGTGAGAAATTTTGATTGACGCGTTTGAATTTTGAATGGCGCATTTCATAAGAGGAGGTTGTTTTTGTATCCCGAGGACAAAAACTTAGGAAAATGTTTCTCGTAACCTGGAATTTTCATCCCCAGGGGGTTTCGTAATTAGAGGGCCGACTGTATTAATTATACTTCACTTAGTACACTCTATTAATAATTGTGATTTGTTTACTACAGTATTCAGGTGTCAGGTTTTTTTTTTATAAGAGATGAGCGATATACAGTTATGTTGATAAATACAAAATATTGCTGTGAAGAAGTGCTCTTAGTAGAAGCAATAAAACAGCTTTTGAAAATATGAAATAATTTTTAAACTACCACCAACAGAGTACCAGTCACCTCCACCAGGTACAAATAGATTATTGCCCTATAATTTAACATTCATTTATTCACTCATTCATTTTATGAACTGCTTGATCCTTATTAGGATCAAGGGGAGGCTGGCTCCTAGCTCAGTTGACTCTGGCCATCATGGATAATTTGACAGTTATAATGAAAGGTCTCCCTTAGTGATATCTGATATTGGCATATATTAAAGAATGGGAGTCTGGGAATCTTGTTCAACATTAGTCCATCCACGGATTTCCCCCAGAATTTAAGATTCTTACAAGGCCTTACCCTTCCACCAAGTTTGATGAAAATCAGATCAGCAGTTTTTGTGTAATCTAACTTACAGAAAAAAACTTTATTATCTTGAGCCAGTTCTGCTTCAAAATATTATGGATTCTTTCCAGTAACATACCCCTCCACCAAATTTGGTGAAAATTGTCACAGTAGTTTATTCATTTTTTGAGCCGTTTAATCCTAATTACGGTCACAGGGAGGCTGGCGCCCATCTCAGCCAACTCTGGACGAGGGCGGGGTACACCCTAGATGGCTCGCCAGGCCATTGCAGGACCAACACACACAATCATTCATACTCACACACCTAGGGTCGTTTTGGAACAGCCCATTAACCTACTGTGCATGTTTTTGGACTGTGGGAGGAAACCGGAATACCCGGAGGAAACCCATGCAAACATGGGGAGAATATGCAAACTCCACACAGAAACCTTCTTGCTGTGAGGCGGACATGCTCACCACTACACCACTGTGCCGCCCTGTTCCAGTAGTTCTAAGAAAAAAGTTTGAATCTCTTTATCATTATGATACAGCAATTCATCATTTTCTTTTAAAATGGATTCTTTATGTGTACCCTCAATTTTAAAATAACCCCAGAGATGATCAAAATCATGATAGTTTAATCTATTATATTTATAACTTTATGAAAATGACTGATGTATCACTTCCAGGAATCTGGGAGTACATCCAAGATGTCCGCGATTCAGTGCGCAATCTTGAAAAGCGACTTCAAACCGCGAAAGACAATGTGGATAGGATCAAGGGCATCATGAACAACTGGACTCTTCCCATATTTGAGAGGAAGGATGGAAAGAAGGACACACTGCTTAGCATGGATGGCAAGCAAGCACACTTGGAGAAAATCTATGACAAGTTCCGTACCTCTGGGTCCAAGATCCTTTCCTTAGTGAAGGTCAGCAGTGTGTGTGTGAATGTGTGTGTGTGTGTGTGTGTGTGTGTGTGTGTGTGTGTGTGTGTGTGTGTGTGTGTGTGTGTGAGAGAGACAGAGAGAGAGAGAGAGAGAGAGAGAGAGAGAGAGAGAGAGAGAGAGAGAGAGAGAGAGAGAGAATTCATATTTATTTATTTATTTAGAATAACTTGACACTGTTCCAAGCGGACCCCACATCAAATGAATGGAGGTCCTATGTGGAGTACATTGATGAAATGGTTCTGGATGGATTCTTCAACAGCATTGAAAGCTCACTCAGATTCTTTTTGAACAATACTGGTATGTAGTGGCTTCCTTCTTCCTAAAATGTATGAATGAATCCAGTATGTTTGTGCTGCTTTTATTTTTGCTCATTAAGCAGACTGTAGTACTCATCATTAAATTTCTTTAATGTCGCATAACAGATGATACCCCTGGCTTGTCTCCACTTTTCGAAGTCTCTCTAAATCTGGAGGTTCCTGATATAGTCTTCCATCCATCACTTGATTTGAGGGTTGCTGGTAACTTCTATGATTTAATCGAGAACCTTATCAGTAACATCTACACAATCTCCTCTCTGGTACCACGACTGGCTGAGAACAGCAGCTTCCCACATTACCAGGTACTGTCTTGTCCTGAATAATTGACTTCATCTGTTCTGTAGCACATTTCGTAATTATTTCAGCATATTTTACAATAAAACTATTTACATATTTACTTTATTTGTTTTGATACACATGCATATATACATACAAACAGAGTCATGTGAAAAAATTAGGACACCTCATTACATAGTCAACTTTTTGTAATGTGAATATTTCTTAATAATGTCAAATCTTGTTTTTAGTTATATCTGGAAAAGAAAGCAATTTAACTGTAATGAGACATTATAAATTAACATATTTTTAAAAATGATATGAACAACAATATGCGTATTTTAATGGAGGGAAAAAAAATTAGCCCACCCTTCCCTCTAATAATTAATGTTATCCCCTTTGGCTGAAATACCTTCAGTGAGATGCTTCTTGTAGCCTTCTACCTGTCTCTGACATCAATCTGAGAAAAGTCTGACCCAGTCCTCAATGCAGAATTCTTTCATCTGTGAGATCGTTGAGTAGTTTCTTGCATGCACAGCCCGTTTCACGTCACCCTAAATTTTATACTTTATAAACTCCTACTTTTACTGTGTAATGCTGCTTTGCGACAATGTCAGCTGTAAAAAGCACTATACAAATTAAACTAAATTGAATTGAATTGTAAACTATTTTCCGGATGGTGGAACGGCTGATGTTAAATTCTTTTGATATCTTTTTAAATCCCTTACCAGACTCAAAAGCAGCCATAATCTTCTTTTTGAGTTGCTCAGCCAGCACTTTTTGGATCTCGCCATGGTGCTCAGTCTCATTTCAACAGACGGGGGACACATCAAACTAAATGTCTGATGTTTAAACAGGGAAAGCCTTCTTCAACATCCTGGGTAACGATGTTCTGATCACGTGCACCTGCTCTGATACTCCCGTGTGTTATACCGATTTTAAATGGGAAAATATGTGAGGGTGTCCTAATTTTTTCATCCATTGAAATTCATTCCTCCATTGTTGTTCATATATTTTATTTGATGAGTGATAATATGATAATTTATGTTGTTTAATCACAATTAAATCATTTTCATTTTTATAAATAAATAAAAACAAGATTTTACATTGTTTACAGGTTATGTAAACAATTCTTAATCAAGAGCTGACTATTTAATAGGGTGTCCTAAATTTTTCACATGACTGGATACACACTGTATTAATATGGCAAGGGAAAAAAGGCTCCTTCAAAGTGAGTACAGTAGACCCCTCTCTTTCGCGATGGTTTGGTTCCTGCCCTTCCCGTGAGTCAAGAAAATCCACGAGTTGATGCGGTTTTAAAATTCTATGTATGATATTACATGCGTTAAAATATGCTTCTTAAACCCATTCTATAGACAGCTTTACTCATTAATACAGTAATAATGTAGTAAAATGTAGTGATGTTTGAGTAAAAACTTTTTAATTTTGCACTGTGATAACAGTTATTAATGAATAAGCAGTAAGGCTCCTTGCCAGAAGCTAGAGAAGATGCAGGGTGTTTGAGTGACATCATAGGGCTGAAATAATAATTAAAAAGACTAAAAAACTAAATTCACATATTCAAGCAGTCACGTTGATGATGTGTGCGAAGGAGAAAAAAACAGTGTACACATCATCTGCAACTAATCAGCAGGAGGGAGAAACAAAAGCTCTCATTGGCTAAATTTGAATCACGTGCCAGTTACTTCCGGGTCTGTCGCCAATCTGTGAGTATGCGGGGGCACAAGCGCTGAACCGCAAATGGTCAAGGGCCTACTGTACACATACAACAATGGTCTGATGGTTAGAGAATTAGGTTTGAGACTAAATGGCCATCAATTTGATTCTCCCACCAGCAGAAAAAAAGCCTCCATTGCTGAAATCCCCTTCTCAAAACTCTCAAATGCTCTTCCTTTTTAAAAAATATGTTTTTATTTACATTTAGTTTAGTTATTTTCAGACTTGTATTAATTCATTATTTATTATTAATATGGATTTTTTTGTAATTCTTTTGAGAAATTGACCATGTTTAGTGTTTTGCTGCTGTTTTTGTTCTTGTTTTTTCACTTACCGTAACTGCATATTACTGCCTCCTTCTGTCTTCTAATCTTCTAACAAGCTATAGATTTGATCCATTCGATAAGAAATTCACAAGAAAAATGCAAAAATGTTTTTTTACAGGCTGCTATGGAGAACAGGGCAGCACTAACAGACATGCGTCAGCTTTTATTGAACCGTGTACAGAGGGTCATGGAAAAATGCTGTCAGTACAGGGATACACTTGAACGTTACAGCTACCTCTATGTTGATGACCAGACAGAGTTTATGCGTCAGTTCTTGCTCTATGGCCACGTCCTCACAAGTGAGGACATCGAGACATATGGAGAGGATGGTGTCCCTGAAAACCCACCCTCCTTGGAACACTTCCGGGAGCAAGTGGATTCTTATGAAAGCATATATGAAGAAGTGTGGAAGCTAGAGCCGATCTGCGTGTTTGAAGGCTGGATGAGAGTGGATGCAAAGTTCTTCAAAGTCCCACTGCTCAATATTATCAAAAAATGGAGCCTTATGTTCAAACAGCATCTTATTGACCATGTAAAAAACAGGTGCGTACTTGAAATAATACCAATATAATAATAATAATAATAATAATAATAATAATAATAATAATAATAATAATAATAGGTATTATACGAGTAAATGTAGCTTTAATAATAGTCAGCAGAGAAATAAATAATGTAAAAGCCGAATTACATTCACTCTTCTAATTTGTTCCTTTCTTTCTTATTGTTTTCAGTCTGTCAGATTTAGAAGAGTTTATCAAAGCAACTGAGGCTGGCTTTAGCAGTGAAGTGGAAGAAGGAGACTATGCTGGCCTTGTAGAGATTATGGGTCACTTAATGCGAGTAAAAGACAGACAGACCGCCACTGATGAAATGTTTGAACCTCTGCATCAGACCATTGATCTGCTGAAAACATATGAGCAGGAACTTCCTGAAATGGTGCATAAGCAACTAGAGGTAATTATGCACATAAATGGGATAGACCACCGATACAGTACTACTAATAAAACTGGTATGGCTTTGTTGTTTCACTTTATAAGCATACATACAGTGGTACCTCAGTGCTTGTACGCATTAGAGGTCTAACAAATCGGCACTCGACCAAAAAATCTGGGATTTTTTTGGTCCCAGATGTGGACCAAAATCTGGAAGTCGAATGCTAAAAAGTGTGAAAAAGAATGAGACTGAGAAATAGAGGAAATGCATGCTTTCCGGAAGTCTGGAAGTTGTTGATACTATGGATCACCCTGATAAAGCTAAAGCTAGCAGTGCTGTGAACATCTTTAAAGATGAGGTCATGAGCCACTTCCATAAGGTTTTGAAAAGAAGGCAGAACAGGCCATGTTAGAAATGTTCTTCAAGAAAAAAAGGGACATCCTGAAGAAGAGTCATCCATGCCAAAAACAAGTCTTCTTTTCCTTTCAGCTGTTCCCTTCAGGGGATGCCACAGCAAATGATCTGCCTCCATCTCACCCTATCCTCTGCATCTTCTGCTCTTACTCCAACAACCTTCATGTCCTCCTTCACCACATCTATAAATCTTCTCTTTGGTCTTCCTCTAGGTCTTCTGCCTGGCAGTTCCAACCTCAGCATCCGACTAACAATATATTCACTATCCCTCCTCTGTACATGTCCAAACCATCTCAATCGAGCTTCTCTGACTTTGTCTCCAAACCCTCTTACATGTGCTGTCCCTCTGATATACTCATTCCTGATCCTATTCATCCTTGTTACTCCCAAAGAGAACCTCAACATTTTCATCTCTGCTCCCTCCAGCTCTACCTCCTGGTTTTCCCCTAGTGCCACTGCTTCTGAACCATACAACATTGCTGGCCTCACAACTGTCTTGTACACGTTTCCTTTCATTCTTGCTGATACCCTCCTATCACACATCACACCGGACACTTTTCTCCAACCATTCAAATCTGCCTGCAGACGCTTCTTCACCTCTTTTCCACACTCTCCATTGTTGAGCCTAAGTACTTAAAATATTCCACCCGCTTTATCTCTGCTCCCTGTAACCTCACCGTTCCTCTTGGGCTCTTGTCATTCACACACATGTATTCTGTCTTACTGAGGCTAACCTTCATTCCCCTCCTTTCCAGGACATACCTCCACCTCTCTAGATTTTCCTGCACTTCATTCTCTACTGTCACTACAGATCACAATGTCATCTGCAAGAATCATAGTCCATGGAGATTCTTGTCTAATCTCATCTGTCAGCCTGTCCATCACAATAGCAAACAAGAAGGGGCTCAAAGCTGGCCTTTGATGCAGTCCCAACTCCACCTTGAGCTCTTCTGTCACACCGACAGCACACCTCACCACTGTCTTACATCTCTCATATATGTCCTGGACTACTCTAACATACTTCTCTGCCACTCCAGACTTCCTCATGCAGTACCACAGGTCCTCTCTCAGCACCCTGACATATACTTTCTCCAGATCCACAAAGGCACAATGCAGCTCTGTCTGACCTTCTGTGTACTTCTCTATTAACATCCTCAAAGCAAACCATCTCTGTGGTGCTCGTTCTTGGCATGAAACCAAACTGTTGTTCACAAATGCTGACCTCTGCCCTTAGTCTAGATTCCACTATTCTTTCCCATGACTTCATCATATGGCTCATCAACGTTATCCCTCTGTAGTTCCCACAACTCTGCAAGTCTTTCTTTGTTTTTAAAAATGGGCACCAGCACACTATTTCTCCATTCCTTCAGCATCTGCTCACTCTCTAAGACATTGTTGAATGTTCTCGTTAGAAAATCTACTGCTACTTCGCCTAGACACTTCCATACCTCCACCGGTATGTCATCAGGACCAACTGCCTTTCCACTCTTCACCCACTTCAATGCCCTCCTCACTTCACCCCTACCAATCTTTGTTACTTCCTGGTCCTCAACAGTCACCTCTTCTACTCTTTTTTCTCTCTCATTTTCCTCATTCATCAGCTCTTCAAAGTACTCTTTCCATCTTCCCAGCACACTTCTGCCATCAGTCAATACATTTCCCACTCTGACTTTCTGTATGTCTTTCACATCTCTATTTCTCTGCTGTGCCAACCTGTATAAATCATTTTGTCCCTTCTTACTGTCCAACCTATCATACAAGTCATCATATGCCCCTGTTTGGCCTTTGACACTGCTACCTTCACCTTATGCTGTGTCTCCCTGTACTCCTGTTTACTTTCTTCATTCCTCTCAATGTTCCACGTCTTCTTAGCTAACCTCTTACTTTGTACACACTCCTGCACTTCCTCATTCCACCACCAAGTCTCCTTATCTACTTTCCTTCCAGATGACACACCAAGTACTCTCCTACCTGTCTTCCTGATCAAATTAGCTGTTGTTGTCCAGTCATCTTGAAGCACTTCCTGACCACCCAAAGCCTGTTTTAAGACAACATGACACTCTTCCTTTTTCAGCTTCCACCACTTTGTCTTCTGCTCTGCCTTTAACTTCTTCACCTTCTTCACCATCAGTGTCATCCTGCACACCACCATCCTATGCTGTTTGGCAACACTCTCGCCCACTACTACTTTGCAGTCACTGACTTCCTTCAAATTACATTGCCTACACAAGATGTAGTCTACCTGTGTGCTCCTACCTCTGCTTTTATAAGTCACCCTCTGCTCCTGTCTCTTCTGGAAAAAAGTATTCACCACAGCCATTTCCATCCTTTTTGCAAAATCTATCAACATCTGTCTTTCTGTGTCTCTGTTTTTGGACACCAAACCTGCCCATCACTTCCTCGTCCCCTCTGTTGCCTGCACCAACATGTCCACTGAAGTCTGCAGCAATGAGCACTCTTTCACCTCTGGGGGTACTCTGCATCACTTCATCAAACTCACTCCTGAATCTCTCCTTCTCTTCTAACTTATATCCTGCCTGTGGGACATAAGCACTAACAACACTGGACATCAGGCCTTCAATTTTTAACCTGAGATTCATCACTCTGTCCTGACCAACCCCTCCTTCAAGATGACTCCTACACCATTTCTCTTCCCATTCACACCATGAAAAAACTGCTTAAACCCTGCTCTTAAGCTTCTCGCCTTGCTACCTTTCCACCTGGTCTCCTGAACACACAGTATGTCCACCTTCCTCCTCTGCATCATATCAGCCAGCTCTCTATCTCTTCCTGTCATAGATCCAACATTCAAAGTCCCTACTCTCAGTCCTAGACTCATGCTTTTTCCTCTTCTCTCTCTACCTACGGACACACCTCCCACCTCTCCTTCTTCGACCAACAGTAGTCCAATTTCCACCAGCACCCTGTTGGTTCACAGCACTGATGGCGGTCGTTGTTAACCAGGGCTCGACCGATCTGGTATGAATTTCGTTTTGATCATTTGCATATCAATTTTGGCAAAAGTTTCACGCCGGATGCCCTTTCTGTTGCAACCCTCTGTATTTATCTGGGCTTGGGACCGGCGTGAGGGGGAACACTGGCTTGTGCCCCCCTCATGGCTGCATTGGCATCCATGCCAAAACAAGTAGCAAGAGAAAAAACACCTTTGGCTGATTCACCTGAAGCTGTTATGGAAGGGGCTCCTCCTCCTCTCTCCCTCTCCAACATTTATGTATACCAACTGGTTTTGAGCAGTGATTGCTGAGTGGAATCAGGTGTGCGCTTCATGCTCCACCTGCGTGTGACAGCCACACCCCTCACCAGCAGTCCATAAAGAGAGAGAGACTTAGAGCCGCCAAAACCAGTCTCTCACAACACAGACCATAACATGGTGTACTGTATTAAATGATTTTTCACTTAATTTGTGAATCTATGGCATGAGTTACGGTACCGTTAACTTCTGTTCAAAAGACGACGGAACGGTTTAAGACCATTTACATTATTTGTAATGGGAAAAATAGATCCAGAATTCGACCAAATCGGATTTCGACCAGCCATCTGAAACGAACTGTGGTCGAGTACCAAGGTACCACTGTATAGGGATAATGTCCAAATAAGTAAGTACTGGAATAAATACTTCACCAGTGATGGTGTATATAGAGTAACAAGGAGAATTACACAATAACACATGCCACATCTAATTAAAGTTCACTCATATTTTTGTTACTTGTGCCATAGGAGCTGCCAGAGAAGTGGACCAATATGAAGAAGCAAGCTGCAGTGATGAAGCAACATGTGGCCCCACTGCAGGCCAATGAGGTTGCTAACCTGCGTCGAAAGTGCACTGCATTTGATGTACAGCAACACTCCTTCAGGGAGCAGTTCCGCACTGAAGGACCTTTCCGGTAGACCTTGCAATATCATATCATAAGTCTCTTATCATAAATATCAGTTGATGTACCACTAGTTATAAGTAATGAATTAATGAATTTTCTGTTGTTAACACCCATAACATTCTGTTTGTTTTTACTTTTAGGTTTGACAACGCAAACCCCTATGAGATGCTAGACATAGCAGACCAACAGATTTGGGAGAAAGAAGAAGTCATGAATGCACTCATCGAGTCAGCCAGCCTCTTTGAAGTCAACATACCAGACTACAAACAACTCAAACAGTGTCGCAAAGAGGTATCAATTCTTAAAGAGCTCTGGGACATGATCATGGGCATGAAGTGCAGTCTTGATTCCTGGTGTACCACTCTATGGAGAAGTATCAATGTGGATGACATGGAGATGGATTGCAAGCGTGTTGCCAAGGAGCTGCGGATTGTGGACAAAGAGGCACGAGCATGGGATGCTTTCAGTGGTCTGGAGGGCCTTGTGAGGAATACACTGACATCTCTTCGTGCTGTAGCTGAGTTACAAAACCCATCCATCCGACCTAGGCACTGGCACCAGCTGATGAGGGCCACGGGGGTCCAATTCACTATGGACCAAGACACCACTCTGGCTGATCTGCTAAACCTAAATTTGCACAACTTTGAGGATGAGGTAAGAGGAATTGTGGACCAGGCTGTGAAGGAAATGGGCATGGAGAAGGTTCTGAGTGAGCTGGATACAACTTGGACATCGATGGAGTTTGGCTATGAGCCACATTCACGCACCAAGGTCCCTCTGCTCAAGGCAGATGAGGAGCTTGTGGAAACACTGGAGGACAATCAGGTGCAGCTGCAGAATCTTATGTCTTCCAAGTACATTGCCTTCTTTCTGGAAGAAGTGTCATCTTGGCAACGTAAGCTCTCAGCAGCCGACTCTGTGATCTCCATCTGGTTTGAAGTTCAAAGGACTTGGTCACACCTGGAGAGTATTTTCATTGGCTCAGAGGATATCCGCTCACAGTTACCTGAGGTTTGGCATAAAATTTTATATAAATTAGTTTTCTGCTCTTGTATTCTCGTGTGCAATGTTTTGGTCACAGTCCTTCTCAAATAGCGGGGCGTGCCCCCCATAGGGGGCATGGTATGATGTCGGGGGGGGGGGGGGTGATGCCGGGGGAGCATGTATGACCCTCGGGAACATGCTTTTTTGGAATAGTGTATGAGAATTAAATGTAATTGAACCTCCACTCCAGTAGTTGGCAGTGGCACTCATTATCACACTATACTGTAGTGTTTTTTTGCAGGAGTAAATGATATGAAGTACAGTAAACAACCCCTCAAAAAACAACACTGAAATTTTTCTAACAGCAACGAAGAGAATGGTGTAGCGAGACGGAGATATTAAGACATAAGTTAAATGAGTTTAAATCAGGATGTATTTTTTTATTTCAGGCACATTGATGCACTTTAAATCGTTTCTATTACAGATTTAAAAACTATGTTAATAACGTTTTTCTTTACTGTGAGTTGAACTCTATTTCTTTTTTGTTTTTAATGTGAATAAAGATACAATGTTATGCAGAGGTGTACTAGTAACAATTTTATAGACAAATAATACTATTTATAGTCTCTCATGGGGCGGTGCACCAGATGTCTGTAATGAGGACTTGACCCAGCTTAATGAGGTCATTACTGACTGGAGAATCATCTTGTCCTATCCAATGGCAGTACGTTTATTGATTTAGATCAGAGATGAAAATGTACTGCTGTAATTCTTTGCTTAATATATTGCAGGACTCCCAGCGCTTTGAAGGCATTGACACAGATTTCAAAGAGCTGGCTTATGATGCTAATAAAACACCCAATGTTGTGGAGGCCACCAATAAACCTGGCCTGTACAACAAACTGGAAGACATCCAGGGCAGGTGCATCCTTTGCTTTTATTTATTCCTTTTCCTGCTTTACAAAGATTCACAACAGTGCATTATAAGAGTAACTATAGAGTATCATCTGACCCCTGTAATCTTTGAAAGTTTCAGCCACAAATACACCTTATTGGCATGATGCTTTTTCCTGCAGGCTAGCTCTCTGTGAAAAGGCTCTGGCTGAATATCTGGATACAAAGCGACTGGCTTTCCCCAGGTTCTACTTCATCTCATCTGCTGATCTGCTGGACATTCTGTCTAATGGCACCAACCCTCATCAAGTAACACTCACCTGACTTTATATTCATGATTTCTCATATTCATTGATTTCAAAGTGCTTTATGGAGTGACTTTGTATACAGTGCTCAACATCACCCTGTAATTGGCAGTGCTGATCATTGGCCATGTGCTTAGCTGACTTGAAAACACATGTTTAATGTGACGGATGATTTACAAAGAGTTCTAATCATCATTATGCTTTTAGTTGAGATTTTTGTTATCTACTCTCAGGTTCAAAGGCATCTGTCTAAGTTGTTCGACAACATGGCAAAAATGAAGTTTGAGACTGGTGCTGATGGTAAGCCTAGTAAAATGGGGCTAGGGATGTACAGCAAGGAGGATGAGTATGTTGCTTTCAATGAGATCTGCGACTGCACTGGCCAGGTATATTCACCCAATACTAATCACATAACATCACAATCTGATAACAACAACTGTTCCTTCAGTCCATTATATCAAATATCATTAATTGGTCAACTCATTTCAATTGTGCAAGTGTGAATGTGCATGTGAATGGTTGTTTTTAATCTGTCTTATCCCTGATGTTTGACTAATGACCAATTCAGGGTTGACCCTATCTCTTGCCCAAAGTCAGCTTGGATTTGTTTCAGCAAAGCCGTGATTCTCACATTAAAAGCAGTATAGATAATGAATGGATAAATATTTTTTCTGTTGTAAAGTAGACGGATTTTTTTGTACTCTAGTAATGATAATGCAAAACTAAATAGAATAACCTGAACTTTCAGGTTGAATTATGGTTGAACAGGGTTATGGATTCAATGCGTGATACTGTGCGCCATGAAATGACGGAGGCTGTTGTAGCATATGAGGACAAACCTAGAGAACAGTGGCTCTTTGATTTTCCTGCCCAGGTATGTACTTACACTCTAAAACATTTCTTTTAACATTCACAAGAATGTTCTCAAGAACAAGGAAATGCTTATGAATCACAAGGAAATAAGGGGCCAGGCACGTAACCCCCAACTGCTCTTTGAGTGTCCCCAATGTGTGCGGCAGCACACAGCTCTAAGTGTGTGTGCTATCTTTGGATGGGTTACAGAGGCAATGATTTTCCTTATGGGATTAATACAGTATAGCAAAATTGAAAGAAAGAAAGAAAGAAAGAAAGAAAGAAAGAAAGTGTGCTGGTTTAATTGTTTATTAGTCTTCATAGTATTTTTAATGTAGAAATATTGTAATTCGTAAAAATGTGAAATAAAAAAATCCGGGTTTCGGGTACAATTTATGCATTTTCCCCCACCTGTAAGATTTGCTGAGCATTTTGCAGAACCAATTACAGTTCTTCTGAAGAGTAATACCGGTTGTACTTGCTGGATTGAAGTGTGTAATAGGGTGGAGTGAAACATATAGTTTTTCACAATCAATAAAGGATAGGGTCTTTAAATCTTTAAAAAACTTCTAGGTTCCCCCACCTCACTCGAAATAAGGTATGTCGAGTCGATTTTGAGATCACACGAGCACGTGATTGCTGACAAATGTAATAACTCTAAATAATTAGAACAGTTCACAGATTTGGTATGACTGGAAAGGTCAGGAATCAGTAGTTTAGTAGAGGAAACTATCGCCAGGTGGCGACAGCGTCGTACTGGAAAGAAGATTGAACTCTCTTTTCCGTTTCTTGCAAAATTAGGTAAAATCTTCCTTTTTTAGTCCTACATTTTTAGAAACATTCGGCAAAGCATTAAAGAAGTGCAACAAGTTGCCTGTCGTTGAATACCGACCGGTTGAGACTGACCTGCCACACGTTGACCCTCGCGACCTCAGTACAGATCAGAGATATCTGTACGAAATCACTCAAGCAGTTTCCAGTGGTGACTGAGAGATCTGTCGCTAAGAAACCCAGGTGTTCGCAATCACTCAAGATGGCTGACCACAGCTAATCGCTTGCTGTGATTGTACGTGGGTTGCAAAAATCCATCTGACACTTTGGTCACCATTGTCACATTCATCATTCGCATGTATGCTCTGACATGGTTCAACATCAAGCAAAAGCCATCATGCAAGGATGGAGCAAGACATTTGTTCATGACGATTAAGAATTTGCGGTACCTGACAGACGAACTAAAAACCGTCGTGGACACTGTCATCCGGTGCAACAGCTATTTTGCTCACCCCAAAAACCTGCTCCTGTCCATGATGACCGACGATCAACCACACATTCGTGAACTCGCCCTCTGCCAAATTCTGAAGGCACAAGACCAGCCATAAAGGAAGGGCGTTCGAGAGTTCAGAGTGCCACCAATTAACTTTGACTGCACAGACTATATCACAATGATCGACTGGTCGATGGTGCGAGTGACTGAGCCACCTGTCACAATGAGTATCAGCGACGATGACCTTTGAGAATTCATACGGGAACCAACTACGCCTGTCGTCACATTCGACAGATACCCATGCCACACACAGGCTGTGGAGAGGTGCATCAAGGTGGTGACTGAGGCATCACAGTCTGTATGTGGCAACAATCGACAAGACGGCTTCATCCGTACAAGACTGGAGTCGAGGGCGAAAATGCCAGTTTTCGAGACAAAACGAGACTTCAATATGTGACAATCATATTGACTCATCTGAATATGTGTGTTTTTTGTGACAATATATGTTAACACTGTGCCAAACTGCCTAAAAGATATGTTTTTGATAATATAGAAGCAAATTGGATCACTATATCAGAATTAAACATTTTCAGTAAAAATGCCCAAATATAGTCATTTTCATTGCTCTTGAGGGAGCCTAAGATATCAACTTATCAAGATGAACTTTTAAAATATTTTAGATGACACATGTCCACATCTTTTTATTGCTATTCCAAGTAAAAATAATCATAGATTTAATTTTTCACAATTTTCACTCCATCCTAGTGTGTACGGAAAAAGGCACACTGAATGTTTTTGACCACAGTGTTTCCAAAAATGATCTGGTGAAGTTTAATCACGTTTTGGTCACAAAGATTTCCAAGACATGACTAAACTTTGACATATCATTTTTGGAAATTGTTTGCAAAAAACCTGAAATAATGAACAAATAAATAAATTTTAAAAACTCAGCCCCAGCCACAGGGTGATTTCACACCCATCCCAGATTAATAGCTACTCCAACCCTGAATTATTTAACTGTAAATCATATTATGCATTTGGGTGTGTATCTTTTTAGGTTGCACTCACCGGTACTCAGATCTGGTGGACCACTGATGTCAACATGGCCTTCAGCCGGCTTGAAGAAGGCTTTGAGAATGCGATGAAGGAGTATTATAAGAAGCAAGTGAACCAGCTAAACACACTCATCACCATGCTGATTGGGCAGCTCACTCCTGGAGACAGACAGAAGATTATGACTATCTGCACGATAGACGTCCATGCCAGAGATGTAGTTGCAAAGATCATCGAACAGAAGGTGCTACCATCAACCTTAAAATCATCTGCTACCATTTTATAGTGGGATGGCTGTGGTCTCTGCAGAATCCTTGCATAGTCTCAATCAGCATATAGAGAGCAAAATTACCAAACCAATGCTGCATTAGCTTGTTTAATATGGGTGCTTGGAATGCATTTTCATAAAAATATTCAGTGAAGGTGCCTTGTGATTGTCTGGTGAGTCGTTCAGGGTGTACTCTGCACTTGCCCAGAGTCGGCTGAGATGGACACCTGTGTCCCTAATTAGGATTCTGTGGTTCAGAAACTTAATGAATAGTGATTAGTAATAGTTAATAATTTTATTTTTATTCCAAAATGATTGCTGTGAGGGTCAGCCATAGCCTTGTGGTTCGAGAAGCTGGCATTGGGTCTAAAAAAAAAAGGTCTTGTTTTGATTCTCGAACCAGCAGAAAAAAATGGTGGTGGCAGAGGAGTGAGTTGCACCTTCTCTTCCTCTCTCTTCATGGCTGAAGTGCCCTTGTGCATGGGACCTAACCCACAACTGCTCTCTGGGCAGACCAGTTTGTGGAAGCTCACTTCTCCAAGTGTGTGTGTGTGTGTGTGTGTGTGTGTGTGTGTGTGTGTGTGTGTGTGTGTGTGTGTGTGTGTGTGTGTGTGTGTGTGTGTGTGCACGTGCACCCATATGTGCTCACTTTGGATGGGTTAAATGCAGAGGCACTAATTTCTCTTTGCGGGATTAATACAGTGTATCAAATTCAAAATGATTTTAGCAGAAAGTGAAACTGCGCTCCCTTCTGTATTTTTTTTCTTTTTTTTTTTATATCCTATTCATGAATTAATAGATATTGTGAATAGGCATTTTGGTGTGGATGTGTCAACAAACTGTGATATAAATAGCATCAATAGCATGTTGGGACACTTCAGCAGTCATCTCAATTTTTTTGAATAAACTGTTGCTCGCTCAAACTACTGCTATTCATCATATACAATCAAATCAATAAATCCTAGAAACATGCATGAGCTCACTTACAGTGTACATAAATTCTGGAATTACTTGAGCAATGACTGCAAAGTCAAATAGAAATCTGAAAGAAATGATCTAATAAATAATTATCCAAACTTGTCTCATGACTTTAAAGGATGTTCTACAACAATATGAGATCTGTGTTGAGTCCCTGTCTGTGTTCCTTCTCTCAGGTGGACAACTCACAGGCCTTCTTATGGCTATCTCAACTGCGCCATCGCTGGGGTGAGAAGGAGGGACACTGTTTTGCCAACATCTGTGATGCCCAGTTTCTCTACTCCTATGAGTACCTGGGCAACACACCACGTCTTGTCATCACACCACTCACAGACAGGTGAACCCAACAGAGCCATTTGCCAGCTTGACATGAATCTTTATGCAAATTGAGTTTCTAAAGTCTAAAATTAGTTCAATATCAGTTAGTTCTTTCTTAATCACAGGTTTGAGGATAATGAACACTGTTGAAATCAATTTGTCTCCATAACATCTACTAATTAAAATATTGCATCTTAAATCCAACCTTTTGCAGTTAATTATCTAAAATAGCACATTGGATAGAATCCAATTCTTCTTTTCCTTTTGTCTTTTCCCTTTTTCAGGGGCCGCCACAGTGAATCATCTGATTTGCATGTTTGATTTGGCATAGGTTTTTATGTCGGATGCCCTTCCTGACACAACCCTTTAGCAAGGGACAGAAACACACTGACGGCTTTGCAACCTACTCTTTATGAAAATCAGCAATGATTCTTTTACATGAACCTCTCACCATAGACAGTGAGAGACAAGGCCGGCCTTTGATAACCCAGTTACCTGCACTGGAGGCACCACTTTTACTCCTCTTATCTATTTGTAATAAGATTTACTGTGTACAATTTATAAGAAAAGTGGTGACACAGTGACATAGTGGTGAAACATAAATGCCTTACAGCTGAAGGGCAGAGAGCCACAGTGGTCTAACCACACACACACACACACACACACACAAAAAAAATAATGGTAAGGTATTTTGACAGATCTGAATAAGATCTGTGCATTTCAGAATGGACCCATGAACTGCAAAAACATTTCATTTAACTTTCAGCATTTTTTCTCAAAAAACAGCTTTCTGTTGGTTATGCCACTTTGGTTCCCAGCCCTTCGAGTTAAATATGCCCTTACATTCTCTTAAATTCCTCCATATCTTAAATTTCTCTGTTAAACTCCTCTGTTCATTTTTTTTTTCCAATAAGAGAAAACATTTTTTGTGTGATCATTACAGATGCTACATCACTTTGACCCAGTCCCTCCATCTGATCATGAGTGGAGCCCCAGCTGGTCCAGCAGGTACTGGAAAAACCGAGACCACAAAGGATCTTGGTCGAGCACTTGGCATCATGGTGTACGTCTTCAACTGCTCTGAGCAGATGGACTACAAGGTATGCTTACACATATCACACTCACGCATTCACTCATTTGTCAAACCACTTAATCCTACTCAGTTCACTGGGAGTATGGAGCCTATCTCACCTAACACTGGGCAAAGGAGATCAGCTCATCAGACCATTTCACTGCAACACACACACACACACACACACACACACACACACATTATTTTACACTATTTATACTCACACCTAGGAGTGATTTGGAGCTGTCAGTTAGCCTATTGTGCATGTCTTTGGACTCTCTGAGGAATGTGGAGTACCTGGAGGAAACTCGTGCAGAGAACATCAAAATGCTTGAGCCCAAGACTCAAACCCAGGACTTTCTTTCTGCAAGATGAATGAGCTGCTGCCCCATACATAACTTTTGTTATTCTTTGTTTTTGATCTTGTCTTTTTCATTCTAAGTCCTGTGGCAACATCTACAAAGGCCTGGCTCAGACAGGAGCCTGGGGCTGCTTCGACGAGTTCAACAGGATCTCAGTGGAGGTGCTGTCTGTGGTTGCGGTGCAGGTGAGTTTCCCCCTCATGTTAGGCTTAAATTAACCTTGATTAGTAAGTTCAGTACAATAGTGTGATGTGGACTTCCCATGTTTACGATTTCCCATTGAAATAATTTGGGAGACATGATTAGTCATCTAAAATATTTTGTTTTTAAACAAAATAAAGCACTATCATCAGCAATGCTTGAAGGTTTTGACCAGAATAACATTAATTGGATCAGCTGTGTGGGGGGAAATTTTTAACAAACAGTGGCATTAAACACAATTCAACTGCATGATGGATTTTTAGGTGATTCTGCAGTAATGCACAGAAAACACTCATTCACCGAATGGTTGAATCCTCCATCCATCTCCATCCTACTAACTGGAAAATGAAAGTGCTGTTTGACCATTTTCGCCCTCTATTAACCAGCATAGCATATCTGCTACATATGGGCCAAATCTGTTGAAAATCTTTTTTTACAATTATTTTTTCACATATTTCTCAAAAATCAACATTTTTGCCAGGGTAATAATTTTAACACCATTAGAAAAGGTCTTCTTAACAGAGAGTTAAAACTAAATATTTTGTTAGCGTTTAATAAATATAGTTTATGGATGATATAGGGGCAGTGGTGACCTGGTAGTAAAAGGGTGCGGGATCGCTGATCCTAAGGCTAGTGGTTTGAGTCCCACTCTCCACAAGGTTGTCACTGTCTCCCCAGTGCAGCTAACTGGGTTATGTTATCAAAGACTCACCATGTCTCTCACTGTATATGGTGAGAGGTTCATGTAAAAGAACCATTGCTGATTTTCGTAAAGAGTAGGCTGCATAGCCGTCAGCGTCAGCCAAATCAAACATGCGAATCAGATAATTTGCTTTGGCGACCCGTGGAAAAAATGGGATGAAGCCGAAAGGAAAAGAAGACCTATATAATTTATATTGTACTTAATTACTTTGATTTAAAGCAAGAGAGCTCTGCAAGTCCAGTAAAGCTATGAGAGATAACAGAAGGGGCTTCCAGTATCAGTTAATATAGAATTGTAAATATCTTAAGTAAAATCTTAAGTAATCATGCCTTATCCTTTAAACCTGTACTTTTGAGTGTATTTGTATGGCAGCTTATGCTAAGTAATCTGATTTTGTGTTCCACATCGCCTACACAAAATTCATCTTGTGAGTTCAATTTTTTTTTAAATGTAAAAGACACCAATTATACAGGAGTACAGTATGATTAATGATATAATGCGCTGTGATGTTATCAGGTGAAATGTATCCAGGATGCTATTCGGGACAAGAAGAAACGTTTTAACTTCATGGGTGAAGACGTGAACCTGATCCCTTCTGTTGGTATCTTTATTACAATGAATCCAGGCTACGCCGGCAGAACAGAGCTGCCTGAGAACCTGAAAGCCCTCTTTCGGTAGGTATTGGATACAAATAAAAATTTGTAAGTGTTGGAGACTTGCTGTGGTACAAGTAGAAGAGGAATTAAGTACAATCCTTTAGGATACCATGTTATGGGGAAAATATATCAGAGTACTTTATTGATCCGGGAAGAAATTGTGTGTACACAGTTATACCATACAAGTAAAAGTGAGATAAAGTCTTGATAAAGAAAATTTAAGGGGAAAAAAAAAAAAATAATAATATATATATATATATATATATATATATATATATATATATATATATATATATATATATATATATATATATATATATATATATATCCTTCAGGGATCCTTCATTTTCTGCGGTTAATTGGGAACGAGATCTCCCCCACGACCACCGAATTCTGCTAAGTAGAATCAACCCCTCTGACTGACGTATACTGTACATACATATATATGTATATATGATGTCAATAAATACATATTCAGTTCTATAAATGCTTATAATAACAATTAAACATTCGTAGCGAATGATCTGTGTGTGTGTGTGTGTGTGTGTATGTGTATATATATATATATATATATATATATATATATATATATATATATATATATATATATATATATATACTGGAATCCCTTGCTACTTTGTGCTTCAATTTATGTGGCTTCAGTGCATCGCGTTTTTTTTTTAAATATTCATAGAATTTAAAAAATAAGAAAATTACAGAAGAATAGGGGAAAAAGTTAAAGAAAATGCTGCAAAACAGCTGTGAATTGAGCAGCATGGCCTTGGTGCTGCTGATCTCTGCCTGTTCAAGAACCTCGATGTTGGTAACATAGTCGCTCCAGCGGATATTGAGGATAGTACGGAGACAGCATTGGTGGAAGCGCTCAAGCAGTCAAAGGTGGTGACGGTAGGTTACCTACGACTTGGAGCCATACAGTAGGGTGAAGAGCACTACAGCTCTGTACACTCTGACCTTGGTGCCTTACTTCAGATGTTTATTTTCCCAGCCTTTCTTACGGAGTCTGCCAAAGGCACTGTTTGCCTTGGCCAGTCTGTTTTCAAGTTCCCTATCGATCTTGGGATCTGGTGTGATGATGCAACCTAGATAAGTGTAAACCGGTAAACCATCTTCAGCTCATTCTCGCCAATAAAGATGTGGGGGGGGGGTGTTCATCCCGGTGAGCAGGCTGGTGGAGGACATCCATTTTCTTTAAGCTGACCTCGAGTCTGAAGAGCTAAGCAGCCTGTGCGAAGCAAGACGTTAAGCATTGCAGGGCTCTTTCGCTGTGAGCGATGAGGGCTGCGTCATCAGCGAAGAGGAGCTCACGAAACAGCTGCTCATGAGTTTTCAAGTGAGCCTGTAGTCTCCTGAGCTTGAACAGATTGCCGTCAAGACAGTAACAGATGTACACGGCATATTTGTCGACAAAGTCTTAAAAGGCCTGCCTAAGCATCATGCTGAAGAAGATGCTGAACAAGGTCGGTGCGAGGACACAGCCCTGTTTCACACTTTTGACAATGGGAAAGGGTTCAGAAAAGTCATGATACTGCCTGACTTGGCCACGCTGGTCTTCATGCAGTTGAATGATCATCCTGAGGAACTTTGGGGGACAGCCAAGGCACTCCATGATCTTCCACAATCCTTTCCTGCTTACTGTTTCAAACGCTTTGGACAGGTCCACAAATGTGACATACAATCCTTTGTTCTGCTCCCAACACTTCTCTTGTAGCTGCCTGAGGACTAACACCATGTCTGTGGTGCCTCTGTTGGCTCTAAAGCCGCACTGTGTTTCTTGGAAGTTTATCTTCAACAATGGTAGGTATTAATCTGTTTAGGAGCACACGAGCAAGGATTTTTCCTGAGATGGAGAGCAGGGTTATCCCTTGGTAGTTGGAGCAGTCTGACTTTTCTCCCATTTTTTTGTACAAGGTAATGATGACTGTGGCGACATGGAGTTCACTCAGAAGTTTGCCCTGTTCCCAGCAACAGACAAGGAGCTCATGGAGCTTACTGTGTAATGCTGGTCCACCATCTTTCCAGATCTCTAATGTAATACCGTCAACTCCTGCTGCTTTGCAATTTTTCAGCTGCTCCAAGGCTTTAGTGAGTTCTTGCATGGAGGGTAGATCATCCAGTTCCACTTTGACTGATTGCTGAGGAATGCACTGGACTGCTGAGTCATGGACGACTCTGTCAGCGCTGAAGAAAGCTTGGAAGTGCTCAGACCAATGGCTCAGGATGGAAGCCCTTTCTGTAAAGAGTGCTTGGTCATCTGCACTGCGCAAGGGACTCTGAAGCCGGTGGGTAGTCTCATACACAGCTTTCATTGCTTCATAAATGCCTCTATAGTCGCTGGCATCCGCACATTGCTGAATTCTCTCTGTGAGGTTTGTCCACCACTCGTTCTGGATCTCATGAAGCTTGCACTGGAGATTGCTGCAGATGTCATGGAAGGCAGCTTTCTTCTCAGGACCAGACAGTTCAGCTAGGTGGGCCTGGTGGGCTTGTCTCTTCCTTGCCAGAAGTTCCTGGATTTCCTGGTTGTTTTCATCAAACCAGTCTTTGTTTTTCCTTTTGCTGAACCCCAGAACTGCTTCAGTTGTCTGCAGGATGGCAGTCTTTAATCGACTCCAGAGCGTCTCAGGAGAGGGGACTTCTGGGCAGCCGTTGTTAACAAGCTTTGACTGTAAGCTTACTTGAAAGTTGGCTTTCACTTCAGTTGACTGAAGCTTGGTGAGCTTGAATGTTTTCTTTGCTGGCCCCCCTTCCTTGGTTTGGGTTTGAAGTGCAACCTGAGTTTGCAGCACACTATACAATGGTCAGTGTGACATTCTGTGCTGGGAATCACTCTGGTGTGCAGGACGTCTCGTTGGTGCACTAGGATGTAATCTATAAGATGCCAATGTTTTGACCGAGGATGCATCCAAGTTATTTTGAGACTGTACTTTTGCTGAAAGATGGTATTGGCTATGACAAATTGCTGCTCAGTGAAAAACTCCAGCAGGAGACGTCCGTTGTCATTGCTGTTACAAACGCCATGCCTGCCAGGTACTCCTTTCCAGGTGTCACCATCTCGGCCCACTTTGGCATTGAAGTCACAAAGGATTATCACCTTGTCCTCTATAGGGGTGCTTTGTAAGTGACTGTGGAGTTCCAAGTTGAACTTGTCTTTTTCTATAGGCTCAGTTTGAAGAGTCGGCGGGTATATGTTGAAAAATGTGGCATACGGCTTGTTCTCAAGAGGGAGGCGCATGGACATGATGCAGTCAAAGTGAAAGGTTGGCAGGTTTTCCAGCTTGGAAGCAATGGAGGTTCTGACCATGAAGCCAACACCCGAGAGACGCATTACAGGTTTCCCTGACCACAAGAGTGTGTATCCGGCACCATGCTCACGGAGGTGGCCTTCTTCCAGGAAGCGGACATCGCTAAAGGCAGCAATGTTGACATTTAGCCTGGTTCACAGTTCATGCGCTATCAAAGCGGAGCAACATTTGGGGTGGTTACTATCAGCTGCAACAAGCATGGTTCTAATGTTCCAGCATGCAAAAGCTTTAAAGTTTTTGCATCCTTGAGAAGATGCTCGTTGACCAGGGGAAGCCAACTGGGGGATGAGAGACAAGCTTTGTTTAGGCCACCTTTTCTAGGCCCCTCTCCATGTGGAGCAAGCAGTGCTGTCCCTAAAGAGGGCTGCTTGGTCATTCAGGGTGCAGCCAGGTGATGCTGTCATCTCAGCTCAACACCAGACAACCAATATCCTGAACCACCTGCATGCAGGATTGGAGCTGCGGCTTCCAGTGTTATCTACCACCTACTATTTTCGCGGGGAGCCTGGCGCCCATCCCAGCCGATTCCGAGCGAAGGTAGAGTACACCCTGGACAGCTCACCAGGCCATCGCAGGGCAGAAACACGTTGATGGCTGTGCAGCTTACGCTTGTCGAAAGTCAGCATTGGTTCTTTTACATGCCTCACACCATGGACATTGAGAGACATGTCCGACCTTTGATTACCCGGTTAGCAGCACTAGGGTAGAATGTAAATGTTTTGCAAAATGTAAATATATACCAGTGGAGGCTGTTGCTATTTGTAGTAGTTCTGTAGTTTAATGGCCACAGGTAGGAATGATTTCCTGTGTCTTTCAGTAGAGCATTTAGGTGGTATCAGTCTCTCTTTGTGTTCCTGTGACTGATCAGCAGTTTGGGGAAGTGGATGGGAGGTTCAGTATTATGTTTATTTTGGAGATTATTTGGAGAATGTTTTCTGTTAAAAAAAAAAAAAAAACTTAGATCTCTTGGTCTTTGAGGTCTTCTTTCACAGCGTTTTTTTCTACAAGTATGTATGTGTGAATTTTTTTTCGTGACTCCAACAGGCCCTGTGCTATGGTAGTACCAGATTTTGAACTTATCTGCGAGATCATGTTGGTAGCAGAAGGCTTCATTGAAGCACGACTGCTGGCCAGGAAGTTCATCACACTTTACCAGCTCTGCAAGGAACTTCTCTCAAAACAGGTAACCGCTGAACAATCTGCTGTAGCACTCAAATTCCCAAACAAATCTCCCTCTACTGCAGCATGGACAATTTTGTCAACTGTTTCAGCTTAAAACAAAGAGCTCTCCAGATCTTTTATGCTAAACCATGTAAATATAAACTACAAAAATCATGTTCAAGTTTGCTTTTATACCCCCATTTCATTGGAGCTTGGCAGACTCGCGGAAGCAAAACTGCAGTCATCCTCCAATGTTCCTCAGTCGTTCCTCAGACAGTCCGTCATCTTCTGTGTCCTTCCGTACAATTCCAAAGGTATTCCTCCTCTTCCGTCAGGCCAAATTCTTCCGGAAATATGCTTTTGAACATGTTCCAACAACAATTTTCCAACAGTTTTCCCTCACGTTCCAGAGTCCTTCCGCAAATGTTCCGTCCTTTCCGCAAACGTTCCGTGATCGTTCCTTTTATTCCGCAAGTCTTCCTTGAACGTTTCATGAACATTCCTCCTTCCGGGTGGTAAAAAGTGACCACAGAATCCCCACGGAATACTCATGGAAGGTTTGCGAAATACATGCGGAACATTTGCGGAATGGTTGCGGATAAAACGGAAGACTTGCGGAATACTCACTGAAGTCACTTCCACTATAAATTATTCCAGTTCATTCACTCTATGTTTCCTGTTAGGTTTGGGCTTGTGTGCATGGTTTTTAGTCTGGAATGATTGAGGTGCAAATAAAAGGAACGTATTGACATCATTGACATTAAACATAACCCCTAAAGACACGAGACAACAAAGGAAGCAGTCTCCCTTGCCCGGACGCGGGTCACCGGGGTTCCCTCCTGGAGCCAGGCCCAGGGGAGGGGCTCGAAGGCGAGCGCCTGGTGGTCGGGCTTATGCCCATGGAGCCTGGCCGGGCTCAGCCCGAAAAGGAGACATGGGTCCGCCCTCCCATGGACCCACCACCCGTGGGAGGAGTTTTAGGGGTCGGGTGCAGTGTGAGTTGGGTGGCAGCCAAAGGCATGGGTTCTGTCGGACTGATCCTCGGCTGCTTACTCTGACCTTCGGGACATGGAATGTCACCTCTCTGGCGGAAAGGAGCCTGATTTGGTGCGTGAGGTGGAGAGATACCGACTAGATATAGTCGGGCTCACCTCAACGCATAGCTTGGGTTCTGGAACCATCCATCTCGAAAGGGCTGGACCTTCTTCTATTCTGGAGTTGCTCATGGGGAGAGGCGGCGAGCCGGTGTGGGTATTCTTGTTGCCCCCGTCTCGGTGCCCAAATGTTGGGGTTCTCCCGGTTGGCGAAAGGGTAGCTTCCCTCCGTCTTCGGGTGGGGCGGGTCCTGACTGTTATTTGTGCTTATGCACCAAATGACAGTTCAGAGTACCCACCCTTTTGGAGTCTTTGGGGGTGTTGGAGAACGCTCCTCGGGAGACTCGCCGTTGTCTTGGGAGACTTCAACGCCCATGTGGGCAACGATAGTGTGACCTGGAAGGGTGTGATCGGAAGGAACGGCCTCTCCAGTCTGAATCCGAAAGGTGTGTCGTTGTTGGACTTCTGTGCTCGTCATAGTTTGTCTATCACGAACACCATGTTCGAACATAAGGGTGTCCATAAGTGCACTTGGCACCAGGACACCCTAGGTCGCAGTTCGATGATTGACTTTGTAGTCGTGTCATCAGACTTGCGACCATATGTTCTGCACACTCGGGTGAAGAGAGGAGCTGAGCTGTCTACCGATCACTACCTGGTGGTGAGTTGGCTTCGGTGGTGTGGGAGGTTGCCTTCCAGACCTGGCAGGCCCAAGCGTGTAATCAGGGTCTGCTGGGAACGTTTGGCGGAGCCCCCTGTCCGAGAGGCCTTTAACTCCCACCTCCGGCAGAGCTACAACCACGTTCGGAGGAGGCGGGGACATGGAATCCGAATGGGCCATGTTTCGTGCCTCCATTGCTGAGGCGGCAGCCCATAGCTGTGGCCGTAAGGTCGTCGGTGCTTGTCGTGGCGGTAATCCCCGAACCCGGTGGTGGACACCTGCGGTGAAAGGGGCCGTCCAGCTGAAGAAGGAGGCCTATCGGGTTTTATTAGCCTGTGGGACTCCTGAGGCAGCAAACGGGTACCGGCAGGCCAAACGTGCTGCAGCCGAGGCTGTCGCAGATGCAAAATCTCAGGCGTGGGAGGAGTTCGGTGAGGGCCTGGAGAGTGATTATCGGTTGGCCTCAAAAAGGTTCTGGGCCACCATCCGACGCCTCAGGAGGGGGAAGCAGTTCTTCACAAACACTGTTTACGGTGGAGGTGGGGAGCTGCTTACCTTGACTGGAGATGTTGTTGAGAGGTGGAGGGAATACTTTGAGGACCTTCTCAATCCCACCAACACGCCCTCCGTGGAAGAGGAAGACCCTGGGGGTTCGGGTGAGGGTCCGCCCATCACTGGAGTGGAGGTCACTGAGGTTGTCAAAAAGCTCCTTGGTGGTCGAGCTCCGGGGTTGGACGAGATCCGCCCGGAATATCTCAGGGCTCTGGATGTTGTAGGACTGTCTTGGTTGACACGTCTCTGCAACATCACGTGGTCATCGGGGGCTGTACCTCTGGATTGGCAAACTGGGGTGGTGGTCCCAATTTTTAAGAAGGGGGACCGGAGGGTGTGTTCCAATTATCGGGGAATTACACTCCTCAGCCTACCTGGGAAAGTCTATGCAGGGGTACTGGAGAGGAGGATCCGACTGATAGTCGAACCTCGGATTCAGGAGGAACAATGTGGTTTTCGTCCTGGCCGCAGCACTCTTGACCAACTCTATACGCTCCACAGGATTCTGGAGGGGGCATGGGAGTTTGCCCAATCTGTCCACATGTGCTTTGTGGATTTGGAGAAGGCTTTCGACCGTGTCCCTCGAAAGATCTTGTGGGGCGTGCTCCGAGAATACGGCGTTCCGGATCCGTTGCTCGGCGATTCGGTCGCTGTATCACCGAGCCAGAGTTTGGTCCGTATTGGTAACAGCAGGTCGGATTCGTTTCCAGTGGGAGTTGGAGTCCGCCAAGGCTGTCCTTTGTCACCGATTCTGTTCATAATTTTTATGGACAGAATTTCTAGGCGCAGTCGAGGCGATGAGGGGTTCTGGTTTGGTGGCCATCGGATATCGTCTCTGCTTTTTGCGGATGATGTTGTCCTTTTGGCTTCATCAAGTCGGGCCCTCCAGCTCTCATTGGAGCGATTCGCAGCTGAGTGCGAAGCAGCCGGGATGAAGATCAGTACCTCCAAGTCCGAGGCCATGGTTCTCAGTCGGACAATGGTGGAATGCACCCTCCGGTCGGGAATGAGGTCCTGCCCCAAGTGGAGGAGTTTAAGTATCTTGGGGTCTTGTTTACGAGTGAGGAAGGATGGAGCGAGAGATCGACAGACGGATCGCTGCAGCCTCTGCTGTTAAGCGGTGCCTGTACCGGTCCGTTGTGGTGAAAAAGGAGCTGAGCCGCAAGGCGAAGCTCTCAATTTACCAGTCGATCTACGTTCCAACCCTCACCTATGGTCACGAGCTTTGGGTAATGACCGAAAGAACAAGATCACGGATACAAGCGGCTGAAATGAGCTTTCTTCGCCGGGTGGCGGGTTCTCCCTTAGAGATAGGGTGAGAAGCTCCACCATCCGGGAGAGCTCGGAGTAGATCCGCTGCTCCTCCGCATTGAGAGGGGCCAGTTGAGGTGGCTCGGGCATCTGGTCAGAATGCCCCCCGGACGCCTCCCTGGTGTGGTGTTTCGGGCATGTCCAACCGGGAAGAGACCCCGGGGTCGACCTAGAACACGCTGGAGGGACTATGTCTCTCGGCTTGTCTGGGACCGCCTCGGTGTCCCCCCGGGAGAGTTGGAGGAAGTAGCTCGGGAGAGGGATGTCTGGACCTTTTTGCTAAGGTTGCTGCCCCCGCGACCCGACCCTGGACTAAGCGGAAGAAGATGATGATGATGATGATGACATTAAACATATTAACATATGTTAAATTTTAAATTTATTGTAAATTATAAACATATTGTACATAAGAAAAATGTGGTAAATTACAAACATGTTAAATTTTAAATTTATTGTACATTATAAACATATTATACATTATAAACATATAGTATGAATGAGAGAATGAGCTTCCCTGGTCATTCCGCGTATTTATAGGTGGAATCAGGAGCAAATCCTTTGATCTTTGTCCTCGTTGAAACGTGGTTACACCGGGTATTCCTCAGCCATTCCTCAGTCATTCCGTGTTGAACATGAACATTCCGTCTTCATTCCACCTGTTCCGCGATCATTCCTTGGGTTTTCCTTTTAAAAAGGAGTAGTGCTGTGGTCATTCCGCAAACGTTCCGTCCTTTCCGTGAACGTTCCGTGAATTATTCGAAGGTCTTCATTTGCTGTCCGCACTGGTTCCGAAGGTGATCCAAGCACTTTCACGCATAAATTCCAACATTGTACCGCGGTCTTTCCATGTCCTTTCCGCACATTCTGTGTTCGTTCCGAAGGTGCAATTTTTCGTAGGTTTTTGACCCATTTTCCATGTAAAAATGCCGAAGCGCCTCCGTAGAGTGTGTTCCGCGCCCTTCCGCCATGATCCTTGCATTCCGCGCTCCAGTGAAATGGGGGTATTACATACTAGATTCATGAACTCCGAAATACACTTAAAGAGACAGTTACACGGCTCTACACCTGTTGGCACATGTGTTCAGCACACCTTCAGCACATAATTGTCCCAGAAACGTCAACCAATCACATTGAGATGTTCTTATGTACACTAAATTTTGAAGTTCCTTATCTGATTATGAGCAGCTGAGCAAGGAACTTTATAGTAGTACATGAAGAACATGTATGTATATTAAAATATTAACTTTTTTGCTGAGTCGGTACTTTGTCCAGGTTTACTTGAATACAATTAATTGAGATTATACTTGGCTCTAATTATCACAAGCTACTCTCTCTACCCTGAGTATTATTTTTCCTCAAACAGCGCCTTTCAAATAAAACAAAATAAGATATTTAATTAAAAAACAGAGAAAAAAAATCACATTTAGAATACTACTAAGTAGTCCTTCAGAGTATAAAATAAATAGTATTGATATTGTCTGGATTGCATATAGTGTGGATTTTCTTTCCTTTGACCCACTCTTATCCTAGGACCATTATGACTGGGGACTGCGAGCCATCAAGTCTGTGCTGGTAGTAGCCGGATCCCTGAAGAGAGGTGATCCAGGGAGACCTGAGGATCAAGTGCTCATGAGAGCCCTGAGAGACTTTAACGTGCCAAAGATTGTCACGGATGACATGCCTGTCTTCATGGGTCTCATTGTGGATCTGTTCCCTGCCCTAGACGTTCCCCGTAAAAGGGACCCAGAGTTTGAGCAGTTTGTGAAAAAGTCCGTTCTGGACCTTAAGCTACAAGCTGAGGATAACTTTGTGCTTAAGGTGAGAAGAAAAAGTGCATTTTTGTTTATCATTCTTTAAATGTATTTAGATTTTGATATTATACTATATTAGTCCGACAAGGAAAATTTGGCTCTGCAATTAATCCATCCAAGGTAAGCACACATGTAAACAATAGGCACACAATAGCAGTGAGCAACCACACCACAGTACTCAAAGAGCAGATGGGAGTAGATCCCTTTCTCAAGGGCACTTCTGTTATGAAGGTAGAGAAAAGGAAACAACACAACACAACACGACACAACACAAATAGACTATAAATACTCTCCATTCTTAACCAGTCACATATTACTCAACTCGTTGTGTAAACCTTCTTGTGCTTCACTTGAAAAGTGAAATTTGTCCTCTACAGGTAGTTCAGTTAGAGGAGCTCCTGGCTGTTCGACACTCTGTGTTTATAATTGGCAATGCTGGCACGGGCAAATCACAAGTACTCAAATCTCTCTACAAGACCTACCAGAACATGAAGCGCAAGCCTGTATGGTCTGACCTTAACCCCAAAGCTGTCACAAATGATGAGCTTTTTGGTATCATAAATCCAGCCACCAGAGAGTGGAAAGATGGTGAGTGCTGACTCTGCATGAAATGTAGAATGTAGAGATGTGATTTTTTTTTTTTTTGACTCTTTGTTCTATAGCATGCCACTGAGTATCGCATTTAATTTCAGGTCTGTTTTCAAATATCATGCGTGACTTGGCCAACATCACCCATACCGGTCCCAAATGGATTGTGCTGGATGGAGATATCGATCCAATGTGGATTGAGTCTTTGAATACAGTAATGGATGATAACAAGGTAGCGTTTTGAGCTTTCATGTTTCAACTGATCGGCAACTTATATTTAAACTCATGTAGTTAATCATCAACATAACCTGAAATAACCTCGACTCACACTACATTTTTTTTTAAATTATTGTAGGTGCTGACTCTGGCCAGTAATGAACGTATTCCTCTGAACCCCACAATGAGGCTGGTGTTTGAGATTAGTCATCTTCGCACTGCTACCCCTGCTACTGTCTCCAGAGCTGGTCTGTATACTTTTTTTTTTACAATTACTACACCTACTCTTAATGTAAAACCTCTAATTTCCTCTTTAAAGTGGAAAATAAGACCCACTAAAACACAGAGAAAGCTTAGCGAAATTGAAGTGAGGATGTTGCAGAACAAATACATGCAAGAGCTTCAACTTGGTTTGTTTTCTTGCAGGTATTTTATACATCAATCCAGCAGATTTAGGATGGAATCCACCAGTGACCAGCTGGATTGATAAGAGAGAAATTCAGTCTGAGAAAGCCAATCTGACCATTTTGTTTGACAAGTATCTCCCATTATCCCTTGAAGTTCTCAGGTCAAGGTAAAGTTTACTAGACTGCACTGTCAGATTTTAATTATGCTTCCATACAATTTATGCTGTGATTATGAGAATAGTTATACCTACATGTCCTCCAGTGCCTTCAGTTGTGGCATACACCAAGCTGCAGTGGATGCCTCTGTAGAGCATGTTAGTGCATATTGTGGCACTGCGTTTTTAGTGATACGTCAGGGTTTATACACAAGGCATATTTTGTAAAAACCTTTGACACACCCACCAAACAAGCCAAAATATCTTATAAGATGGGTTTGAGGAAAAATGTCTTTCATATTTTAAATACTTTTTACCCCCAAACCCATCTTGTAAGATATTTTCACTTGAGTAATGTTTTGCGTTATATCAGGTCAGGTTTTGCCCTGCTACTGGTAACATGTAAGCCAGTACAACCTGCTGCATGGTTGAGTGGTTGGCGATTAAACCAGCTCCCCCACCAGGGTCCAAATTTGGTGAGGAGGGTGGCTAGCAACCCAGTAGGAATAAATACAAGACCTATCAAAGGGCGGATGACCTCTTAGAATCAACAGCCAACTAGCTAGAGATAGTGTCTCAATAAAAACATCCTGTGGAAAAAAACTTTGGGCCTCTACTGTGGATTTTTTTGCCCTTCGTATACAGCCATGACAAGCTGTTATGGCTGCCGCCTACACCAAAATTCTGGCACGGCACCCAGATTGATTGAGATTGATTGAATGTTTTGAGGTTTGGGGTTTTTCAGTAGTTTCTTGCCTACAGGCACTTGAGTGTAAGTATGAGAAAGAAAAGAGGATCAAAAGTGTAGAAATGTTTCAACTGCAATACAACTAAACACACACACACACACACACACACACACACACACACACACACACACACACACACAGACACACACAAACAAAATGTAAGTGCAATGTAGGTATAACTTTGGATCAGATCTGGGTTACTTTATTTATATAAAGGATTTTAAGGCGTTTGGTATAATTTAATAAATCTGTAAAGGCTTCTCTAGCACATCCCAAAAACTTTCAATTGGGTTAAGGTCAGGACTGGTGGCCGCCAATACATATGTCAGCATGATTTCTCATGGTCCCTGAAACTACTCTTTGATCGGTTTTTGAATTGACATCTATTAATATAAGTTAATAGTGTTAGTGAGGAATATCCTTGTATGAGCAGTTCTTTAGTTTAAGTTCAGTTTATTCACTGGCACCATATTCACAATGGGCACAGTTTTCTCAGCAGTAATTGTTTTTCTCCAGATTTAAAAAAATCATCCCGATCCCAGAGCAGAGTATGGTCCAGATGCTGTGCTACCTCTTAGAATGTCTGTTGACCCCAGAGCACACTCCTCCAGACTGCCATAAAGAGCTCTATGAGCTTTACTTTGTCTTTGCTGCCATCTGGGCCTTTGGTGGGGCTCTGTTTCAAGATCAGGTACATGATCTCTCTCACACTGTTCATCAGCTTGTTCACAAAACTGTACAGGCTATTAAGAAAGGTGTTACAGTATTGCCACAGATGACATAATAGACACAGAAGGCAATTGTTTTACTCTGATATCATACAAGAAATTAAACATTTACTGCTGTATATGAAAGTTCTGGGTGGCATGGTGGTGTAGGAGTTAGCAGGTCCGCCACACAGCAAAAATATCCTGGGTACGATTCCCAGCTCGGATGTTTCTGTGTGGAGTTTGCATGTTCTCCCCGTGCTTACGTGGGTTTCTTCCGGGTACCCTGATTTCCCCCTACTGTCCAAAATCATGCACAGTAGGTTAATTGGCTGTTTCAAATCACCCATAGGTGTGAGTGTGAGTATGAATGGTTGTGTGAGTGTTGGCCCTGCGATGGCCTGGTGACCTGTCCAGTGTGTACTCTCATCCCTCGCCCAGAGTCTTCTGAGATGGACGCCAGCCTCCCCGCAACCCTAATTAGGATTAAACGGTTCAGAAAATGAATGAATGAATAAAAGTCATGTGAAGAAAACTCACCCTGACATGAAAATGTGCATTACTCACTGAAATGAATACTGTGAAATTATACAAATCGGTGACAGAACTACATAGAATATGTAGTTGATAATACAGCAATTTATGCAATTTCATTGCCAGGATTTTATTGATAACCATAAGCCCAAAGTGTAATATTGGGGTAAAGATCTACATGGTTCTAAATACTGTTTTTTAAAAAGTTTTAGAACATAAAATTAAAAATTTAACTTGTGGATAAAGCAAAGAGAGGCTCACGTACACTGATTTTCACAATTCTCAGATTTCTTGTTATGCAGGACATTAAAGCAGCCAATACTGACTTGATTGTTCATGATGCAAATACTGTCCACCATTTTCATTTCCTGCAAAAGTTAGAAGGCAAAATTATTGACTCAGAAAGCTTGCACACACACACATGCAATATGCACTTGACTTATTAAGTCGAGATTTATACGTCTCCACAGCTGGTTGATTACAGAGTGGAGTTCAGTAAGTGGTGGGTCACTGAGTTCAAAACCATCAAGTTTCCTACTCAAGGCACAGTGTTTGACTACTACATCGACCCAGAGACAAAGAAGTTTGAGCCATGGTCTAAGATGGTGCCTAAATTTGAAATGGATCCAGACATACCACTACAGGTTGGTTGTAGTATTGTTTTAATCTTATTTATTTCCTTTACTGGGTAATATGATGATAGCAACTAGTGTATGGCCTATGTGCACTTAGGTTTAACGGCTTTTCCACTTTATAGGCGTGTCTGGTCCACACCACGGAGACCATTCGGGTGAGCTACTTTATGGATCGACTTTTGGAAAGGAGAAGGCCTGTTATGCTGGTAGGAAATGCCGGCACTGGAAAATCTGTGCTTGTAGGCAGCAAACTTTCATCTTTAGACCCTGAAAAATATGCCATCAAAAATGTCCCCTTCAACTACTACACCACATCAGCCATGCTGCAAGGTATGAATATGAAACTGATTTATTTATGTATTTATTTTCTTTTTTAGATACTGTATTAATCCCTATTCTCGTGCTTGTGTGGATTTCCTCCGAGTACTCTTTTTCCCTCTAATCGTCCAAAATCATGCTCAGTAGATTAACTGGCTGTTTGTTCCAAATTGCCCCGAGCTCTGAGTGTGAGGATCAGTGGCTGTGTGAATGTTGCCCAAGGAAATTTTTATTTAATCCATCAAAAATTAACACTCGTGCACACACACACACACACACACACACACACACACACACACACACACACACACCCACACGCACACACACGCACACACACACACACGCACACACAAACACACACACACACACACACACACGTACACAGTGAGCACACACACTCAGAGCCGGAGCAGCTACACTGGGATGCCCAGAGAGCAGTTTTGGGTTAAGTGTCTTGTTCAAGGGCTCTAAGACAGTGAGGAGGGGAAGGGAGGTCTTCCCTTCACAGCCACACATTTTTCCAGCTGGTTTGGTAATCAAACCAGCAACCTTTTGGTCCCAAGCCCGCTTTTACCATTAGGCCAAGGTTTTTCGTGTCCTCCTGTGCCTCATCTGCTGGATTTGATATCCATCCCTGTGTGGTGTGTACAGCCATGTATTCCTGCTGCTTCCTTAGTGCATCTTATCCACAAAAATGGAAACCATTTTTTTAACTCCAAAAAGTAACAGACCTTTTGTAGTACAAGGCATATAATGAACGAGTCAGTTTGGATGTAGCGCTGGGCATGATGTACTTTGCTGTGGTGATCGTTTTATAGGAATATTTTTATATATCTCAAGCTCAGAAAAACTCAAGAAAGCGATGTTTCATTCAAGGAGTGAGAAAAATAAACAAGGCTGAATTAATTATTCCCTTTAAATGTAATTTCCCACAGCTGTCTTAGAGAAACCTTTAGAGAAGAAAGCAGGAAGGAACTACGGCCCTCCAGGAAGCAAGAGACTCATTTACTTTGTTGACGACATGAACATGCCGGAGGTGGATGCTTATGGCACAGTGCAGCCTCACACTCTGCTCCGCCAGCACATGGATTACAGTCACTGGTACTGAAAACTCTCACGCTCTCATTTAGCATGACTAATATTTAGGGTGTGCAGATCTGGGCCACCTGTTTAAGCCAGAATCTGAATTAGTAAAGCAGTGTCTTGGAGCCAAATTATCGACTCTTAAATAAACAAATGTGAGATTCAATGCTGCTAAGAATATGTTTGTTCCCGAGCCTTGCCTGTATGGGTGCGGAAGCCAATTAACCAATTGTGTGTTGTGTTTTCTCAGGTATGATAGAATCAAACTACAGCTGAAGGATATCCACAATGTGCAGTACGTGTCCTGCATGAACCCCACAGCAGGAAGCTTCACTATTAATCCACGTCTTCAGGTAGGAAGTTCACACACACACACACACACACACACACACACACACACACATACACACACACACACATACACACACACACACACACACACACACACACACAGTGTAAGTGCAATGTAGGTATTACTTTGGATCAGACCAAGTAACTTTACCTATAAAAAGGATTTTGTGGAATTTCATATAATTTAATAAATCCAGCTTCACCAGCCCATCCCAAAGATATTCATCAAACTACAGTTGAAGGATATTCACAATGTGCAGTACGTGTCCTGCATGAACCCCACAGCAGGAAGCTTCACTATTAATCCACATGAAGGATTCACATGAAGGTCAGGACTCTCGAATGCCAATACATACTAGTATGTAAAATGATTCCTTGTGGTCCCTGAACTACTCTTTCATTATGTGAGTCCCCATTTTATATCCGTGCCCTCAGTCCACTGATGTGATCTGCTATTTCACTGCATTCAGGTTATCAACTGACTTCATTTTATTGCCATATTAATGTGGCTGAGCCACAACCTGAGCAACTGGAGTGATAATTCCATGATAATTAATTGGGGACAGCTGTCGCCTAATGTTTAAATAAATGGTTTTGAGAGCGAACGGTCACTGGTTTGATTATTGAACCAGCAGGAAAAATATGTGGTGGTAGGGGAATGAGCCGCACCTTCCCTTAACCTCTAACTGCTATCCCGGGCCCCCCAATGTGTGTGGGAGCCCACTGCTCCAAGTGTGTATGCTCATTGTTTACGTGTGCGTGTGCGCTCACTGTGCATGGGTTAAATGCTGACGCAATAATTTATACACACATACACAATCCCTTGTGAGATAACTACAGTATCGCAAATAAATAAATAAATAAATAATTACATGCTGAGATCAAGATTAAATGCACCTCGTGAAAATATGTGAATGCGCAAATTCTTTTTTGGCTGAACATTTTATGGACATTATATCATTTATAGTAACTGGGTTTAAATCAGTGAAAGAATATCAAACATGTTGAACATTACCAAAGGTCCTGCTTTTCCAAATGTAAACATCTATCCTATTCCACTCTCATTACAACTTTGACTGCAGAACATTTTTGAGAGTTACACGTAAAGTGGATTGCAGCATAACTTCAGGAGAAGGCAAAAAGCTTGGAGAGGGAACAGCACACACATACACACACACACACACACACACACACACACACACACACACACACACACACACACACACACACACACACACACACACATACAGGATGCAATGACATGGCGAGCTGTGCAGGGTGTTCTCTGCCGTCTCCAACTCATCAGCTGAGATGGGTGCCAGCCTACCCACAACCCTAATTAAGATTAAGCTGTTCAGAAAATGAATGAATGAACGGACATGCTTACAGAGCGTATAGAGAGAAACACAGAGAGAAAGAAACTCTAATATCACTTTCTATCCATTTCTAGCGCCACTTTTCTGTGTTTGCACTCTCCTTCCCTGGAGCGGATGCTCTCAAAACCATCTACAGTAGCATTCTCAGCCAGCACCTGAGTGCTGAGGGATGCAGTGTAGTGGTACAGAAAAGTTGTGGCCAGCTTGTCCAGCTGGCTCTGGCATTTCATCAGCGTGTGAGTTCCACCTTCCTGCCCACCGCCATCAAATTCCACTACATCTTTAATCTGCGTGACCTCTCCAACATCTTCCAGGTATCGGAGTATATATGTATATATACATAACTTTGCTTGTCTCCACAGACTAGTCATTCTCAATTCCACTTGCACGCTCTAAATGTTTTTGGGTCCAAATTATGCCCAGGAAGAGACTGATGACATTGGTTTAATGGGCCTATATACTTTATTCTAAATTTAAATGGCTATTGGTTTAAAGGCAGACACAATTGGAGAGTAGAGTTTTTAAAAAGTGTAAAATATCCCACCTCACAAGGATGATGTTTTAATGTATTTACATAACCAACATTTGTGTGAGGATAATTCCATGATAATCCCATATCTCTGTCTTTGTTGGTGTTTTTCTTGTACCTAGTTTTGGTGCTTTTTTTTTTTTGTAACAATACTTCCCACCTGCTTCAGCACCTGCTGATCAGTCACTGGAGCACATTCAGCAAGAAACTGATACCACCTAAATGCTTCACTGAGCGACACAGGAAGTCATTCCTACCTGTGAACATTGAACTGTACAACTCATCCATGTACTTACAATATACACTGTTATACACACACATTATCTTATTGATAATATCACCCACAGACAGGATGCATCCTGTATCTGTTTATACTATAGACTTTTAGTAACTTTTAGTTTTCACATACACACATTTTAACTTGCACAATTTCCTGCAGGTTCAATAAACTATTCCGATTCTGATGTTGTAAATGATATACAGTATTCCACTCTGTTCAACCTGTCAGACCTTTGCAAACATGACGATGCTTTGCTTTTGGCTTGAATATAAAATAAATTACTTGCGGTGAACAAAGAATTAAAAGACCTGCTTTATTGTTGTATACAGTGACTTTGTACATCATCTCTATTTCAGGGAATTCTCTTCTGCAAAAATGACTGCATCAAGACGCCTCAAGACCTTGTGAAGGTTTACCTCCATGAGTCCAACCGAGTTTATCGAGACAAAATGGTGGAAGACAAGGACTTTGTCACTTTTGATAAGCTGCTGCATGAAACAGTGAAGAAGTTTTATGAGGTGAGGCTTCAGCTCAAGTTTAATGAAGCAGGTCGAGGCCATTAAGGCATGTGTGTCTGGGTTAGTGTGGCTGTTATTGGCAATCAGTATTGCCTGAGACAACCAAAGTTAATCATAGCTAAAGTCTGTCAGCCTGCACTGCCATCTAGCCAACAAATTAGAGGAAAAATAGAGAGGATAAAAAAGAAATGATGTAATGGCTGTTCTTTCAGCTGCCCACTGATTCACTGGGTTTATCACAGAGTGGTTTTTCTAGTAGAAAACTGACAAGCCTATCCTGATATTCTTCTATAAAGTAGCATTCTGTAAACTTCACCACACACACACACACACACACACACACACACACACGCACGCACAAATTCAGCTTGCCCTAGTTAAATCTGCCTAGTCCTGCTGTGTCAGTCTGGCATGTCAGCCAAGAAGGGAAGTTGCCCAACTCCAGCAGAGGCAGGAGCTCTGTAAAGAAAATTATTATGAATTATGTTAATCGCCCCACTTAAAAAATGAAATATTCTAGATAAATCTCATTTTAATAGATTTAGATTGAGGTCCCCTTCCAAGACAGCAGCAGTCTATGGTTCGGTATTCAATGTTTAATATTTGATAGCACGCTAAAGTGAGTTTGTGTTCCCATTAGGACATGGATGAGACTCTGGCAGAGGCCAAAGTGATGAATATGTATTGCCATTTTGCCACCGGAATTGGCGAGCCAAAATACATGCCTGTGCAGTCCTGGGAAAGCCTGAATAAAACTCTTCTGGAGGCCCTTGACAGCCACAATGAGGTCAACCCTGCGCTCAATCTCGTTCTCTTTGAAGATGCCATGGCTCATATGTAAGTTTAAAATTAGTATTGGATCAATATGTATAACAACACTATACCTGCATCATGTGAGAAAAATTAGGAGGAAAAGACTGTCCTGTTTATGATGGTGTTTATGGTGCTGAGCAGAAAAAAATGGTGAGGATGACGGTAACCATCTGACAGACAAACTCTAATTCCCTTCCTCTTGCATTTTGATCCTTTATATTTGCATCAGCTCTCGCATCAACCGCATCCTGGAGTCTCCCAGGGGAAATGCCTTGCTGGTCGGCGTAGGTGGCAGTGGCAAGCAGAGCCTAACAAGACTGGCAGCCTTCATCAGCAACCTTGAGGTCTTCCAGATTACTCTGAAGAAAGGATATAGCATCACTGATCTGAAGGTGCAGCTTTTTAAATCAAACATGTCTAACACAACTTCCTGAGCACTTCATTTATTTTTTAATTGACACATCAATGATGATGCCAGAGTATACCAATTTATATTTGAACATTTACCTGAAACTCCATGCATGCAGTGTTTCAAAATGAATTGTTTATTGGTAGTGTGTGGCTTGTCAGACAACTGTGTGTGTGTGTGTGTGTGTGTGTGTTTAGACTGATCTTGCTGCATTGTACATCAAAGCTGGGGTGAAGAATATTGGCACAGTGTTCCTCATGACAGATGCCCAGGTTGCAGATGAGAAGTTTCTTGTGCTAGTTAATGATCTTTTGGCATCAGGTAAGCAATGACATGTACTAGCTCACACCTGACTTTATTTCTCTGCTAGGCATAAAATAGTATGTTAAATCATTGTTCTCTGATGGTTTATTAAGCGTTAATATAGCATA
>CM045730.1:39048028-39108028 GCA_024760905.1 Plotosus lineatus | reverse complement strand
ATCCTCAAAGCAAACACTGCATCTGTGGTGCTCTTTCTTGGCATGAAACCAAACTGTTGTTCACAAATGCTGACCTCTGCCCTTAGTCTAGCTTCTACTATTCTTTCCCATAACTTCATTGTATGGCTCATCAACTTTATCCCTCTGTAGTTGCCACAACTCTGTACATCTCCCTTGTTCTTAAAAATTGGCACAAGCACACTTCTCCTCCATTCCTCCGGCATCACCTGCGATTGACTAGCATCCCATCCAGGGGGAGTTTTACTCCTAGTCGCTTCACGCTACAGAATCCGGGGATAAGCACCAGTCCGATGAGCCATTAGGCTTGGGTGTAAAAAGCCCAACGGACTTTACCTTTACATTATTTGTAATGGGAAAAAGCAGATTCAGAATCCGAACAAATCGGAATCCTCGCAGCCATCTGGAACGGATTAAGTTCGAGTACCAAGGGTCCACTGTACTGAAAAATATGCGTGCCAAATTAAAAAAAAGGATGTCACATCAATGTGCAAGTTCTTTCTACCTTAAGCATTTGTAGTCACTCCTATGCAGCTGTTGATTCTGATGGAGGAGGCATGTTGAAGATTAACAAATAAATATGAATTTCAGTACAGCAGGCTTGGTGAATTAGTATCATGACTTTGCAAAAGTCAGCATGAAGGATCACAGATAATTGCTGTAAAGTAATCCTGGGAAGAATCTTCAGCAGCTCTTTTTTACACATCATTTGAACAACAGGAAATACACACACAAGCACACACACATCCTATACAATATTTTATATTGTATTTAATAACCTTATAATTAATTTTATCATTTTAATCTCCTGTCTCTTGCTATAGGTGGATGACCTGAAGGCCAAGCTGGCTGCTCAGGAGGTGGATTTGAAGCAGAAGAATGATGATGCAGACCAGTTAATTCAGGTGGTGGGAGTGGAGACTGAGAAGGTGACTCGAGAAAAGACTGTGGCTGATGAGGAGGAGAAGAAGGTGGCCGTCATTGCTGATGTTGTTGGCAAAAAGCAAAGGGACTGTGAGACAGATTTAGCCAAGGCTGAGCCTGCTCTCCTAGCAGCCCAGGAAGCTCTCAACACACTCAACAAGGTCAAACACAACCCAACACAATCTTACAAATCTGTTTGGGTCTGTTATCGCTGTATGAAGTGTGCTATTATAGGGTTCTTGCAGGGTGTTCTTTCATAATTAATTAAAAAAATTATCTTTACTATATGTTGCATTCCTCCTAGCAACTAAGCTGGCTTGTCTATTATCACAGGTTTTATGAGTAAGGCTGCTAACATGAGCGATCATGACATGAATAATTACAGGATTTAATTTCTATTCATAGCCTCAAAGCCAACCTATTAGGTGACATGCAAACAGAATTTCTGAAAGAATCTTTTGATCCGCATGTTTATTTGTTTTTTCGGATTTGCTAGTCCCAGCCAGCTAAACTAGCCTGACAGTTTTCTAAAAATTATGTGTGGGAATCAGATGATTCGCTGTGGCAACCCCTGAAAAGGGGAAAAGCCGAAAGGAAAAGAAAATGTTCGCCATACTCATGTTCATATTGTTTACTGTTAATGTCAGTTATATGGATAATATGACTTTTGGTTATTGCTTAGTTAATTGGTTTTGAATCATCTTCTTTTCCTTTCGGCTTTTCCCTTCAGTGGTTGCCACAGCAAATCATCTGCCTCCATCTCACCCTATCCTCTGTATCTTCTACTCTTACTCCAACTACCTTCATGATCTCCTTTACCACATCCATAATCTTCTCTTTGGTCTTCCTCTAGGCCTTCTGCCTGGTAGTTCCAACCTCAGCATCCTACTACCAATATACTCACTATCCCTCCTCTGTACATGTCCAAACCATCTCAATCTAGCCTCTCTAACTTTGTCGACAAAACTTCTTACATGTGCTGTCCCTCTGATCTACTCATTCCTGATCCTATCCATCCTTGTTACTCCCAAAGAGAACCTCAACATTTTCATCTCTGCTACCCCCAGCTCTGCCTCCTGTCTTTTCCTCAGTGCCACTGTTTCTAAGCCACACAACATTGCTGGCCTCAACACCGTCTTATACATTTTTCCTTTCATTCTTGCCGATACTCTCCTATCACACATCACACCGGACACTTTTCTCCAACCATTCCAACCTGCCTGCACATGCTTCTTCACCTCTTTTCCACATGCTCCATTGCCCTGAACTGTTGAGGCTAAGCACTTAAAATCCTCCACCTTCTTTATCTCTGCCCCCTGTAACCTCACCGTTCCTCTTGGGTCCTTGTCGTTCACACACATGTATTCTGTTTTACTGAGGCTAACCTTCATTCCTCTCCTTCCCAGGGCATACCTCCACCTCTCTAGATTTTCCATCACTTGTTCTCTGCTCTCACTACAGATCACAATGTCATCTGCAAACATCGTAGTCCATGGAGATTCTTGTCTAACCTCGTCTGTCAGCCTGTCCATCACCATAGCAAACAAGAAGGGGCTCAGAGCTGACCCTTAATGCAGTCCCACCTCCACCTAGAACTCTTCTGTCACACCGACAGCACACCTCACCACTGTCTTACATGTCTCATGCATGTCGTGCACCACTCTAACATACTTCTCTGCTACTCCAGACTTCCTCATGCAATACCACAGTTCCTCTTTCAGCACCCTGTCATATGCTTTCTCCAGATCCACAAAGGCACAATGCAGTTCCCTCTGGCCTTGTCTGTACTTGTCTATTATCATCCTCAAAGCAAACACTGCATCAGTGCTCTTTCTTGGCATGAAACCAAACTGTTATTCACAAATGCTGACCTCTGCCCTTAGTCTAGCTTCCACTATTCTTTCCCATAACTTCATCTTATGGCTCATCAACGTTATCCCTCTGTAGTTGCCACAACTCTGCACATCTCCCTTGTTCTTAAAAATGGGCACCAGCACACTTCTCTTCCATTCCTCCGGCATCTGCTCACTCTCTAAGACCTTGTTGAATAGTCTTGTGAGAAAATCTACTGCTACCTCTCCTAGACACTTCCATACCTCTACCGCTATGTCATCAGGACCAACTGCTTTTCCACTCTTCAATGCCCTCCTCACTTCATTCTTACTAATCTGTGCTACTTCCTGGTCCTCAACAGTCACCTCTTCTACTCTTTTTTTTCTCTCTCATTTTCCACATTCATCAGCTCTTCAAAGTACTCTTTCCATCCTCCCAGCACACTTCTGTCATCAGTCAATACGTTTCACACTCTGTCCTTAATCACTCTAACTTGCTGCACGTCCTTCCCATGTCTATTTCTCTGCTGTGCCAACCTGTATAAATCAATAAATCATTTTGTCCCTCCTTACTGTCCAGCCTAGCATACAAGTCATCATACGCTCTCTGTTTGGCCTTTGACACCGCTACCTTAGCCTTACACTGTGTCTTCCTGTACTCCTGTTTACTCTCTTCGGTCCTCTCAATGTCCCACTTCTTCTTAGCTAACCTCTTCCTTTGTACACATTCCTGCACTTCCTCATTCCACCACCAAGTCTCCTTATCTACTGCCCTTCCAGAGTACACACCAAGAACTCTCCTACCTGTCTCCCTGATCACATTAGCTGTAGTTGTCCAGTCATCTGGAAGTACTTCCTGACCACCCAGCCTGTTTCAACTCCTCCTTGAAGACAACACAACACTTATTTTTCACCTTCCACCACTTTGTCTTTTGCTTTGCCTTTGCCTTCTTCACCTTTCTCACCATCAGCATCATCCTGCACACCACCATTCTATGCTGTTTGGCAACACTCTCACCCACTGCTACTTTGCACTCACTGACTACCTTCAAATCCATCGCCTGCACAAGATGTAGTCTACCTGTGTGCTCCTACCTTCTACCTCTGCTACCTCCACAGCCATTTCCATCCTTTTTGCAGAATCTATCAACGTCTGCCTTCTGTGTTCCTGTCCCGGATACCAAACCTGCCCATCACTTCCTCGCCCCCTCTGTTGCCTGCACCAACATGTCCATTGAAGTCTCTACCACTGACCACTCTTTCACCTCTGGGGGTACTCTGCATTACTCCATCTAACTCACTCCAGACTCTCTCCTCTTCTAGCTCACATCCTGCCTGTGGGGCATAAGCACTAACAACATTGAATATCACACCTTCAATTTCTAAATTGAGACTCATCGCTCTGTCTGACACTCTTAATTTCTAGAACATTCCTGACAAACCCCTCCTTCAAGATGACTCCTACTCCATTTCTCTTCCCATCCCACACCATGAAAAAACAGCTTAAACCCCGTTCCTAAGCTTCTAGCCTTGCTACCTTTCCACCTGGTCTCCTGAACACACAGTGTGTCCACCTTCCTCCTCTGCATCATGTCAGCCAGCTCTCTACCTTTTCCTGTCATAGTTCCAACAATCAAAGTCCCTACTCTCAGTCCTAGACTCGTGCCTTTCCTCTTCTCTCTCTGCCTACGGACACGCCTCCTGCCTCTCCTTCTTTGGCTTCTCCTTCTTTGACCTGTGCTGTAGATAGACCCCTCTCAACAAAATGACTAGTAGAATTCTGGTAAAGTTGTTTAGCAAATCAAAAGGGAATATTTTTTAAATCTAGTGTACAATAGGTAGTACTTGGTTATAATGCTTTTTAATGTTGGATTTTTTTCTCTTCAGAACAATCTAACAGAGTTGAAGTCTTTTGGGTCACCTGTGACTGCTGTCACCAATGTAACTGCTGCTGTCATGGTTCTCATGGCTCCTCGGGGCAAAGTGCCAAAAGATCGCAGCTGGAAGGCAGCTAAAGTCATGATGGCCAAAGTTGATGCCTTCTTGGACTCATTAATTAACTTTGACAAGGAGAACATCCATGAGAACTGCTTGAAAGCCATTAAGCCGTATCTGCAGGACCCAGAGTTCCAACCAGAAATTGTAGCAGCAAAGTCTTTTTCTGCAGCTGGGCTCTGTTCCTGGGTCCTTAACATTGTAAAGTTCTATGAGGTGTACTGCGAAGTGGAGCCCAAGAGACAAGCCCTGAGTGAGGCAAATGCAGAACTTGCTGCTGCTGAGGAGAAACTTGCTACTATTAAAACAAAAATTAATGTAAGTCTCCTATTTTCTGTTTTTGCTCTCTTTTCATGAAAGTAAAAATGTTCAGAAGCATTATTAAGTACACTTTATTTGCAGAAATAGTACATGCTACATTAAAAGCATTCTTCCAAAATGTATTTAGTCCTATAGTTCATGGTTTCCTATGTAATTCATTAACAGGCATTTTCAGCTGCTATTTGTTTTTGTCCCTCTGGTTATTATCACAATAAATATACAATATACCTTGTTTGTACTGTTATGTGAACAGTGTTTAGAAGTGTTTGGTTCTATTGGTGTCACCTGCTTTTAACAACTTCTATTCATTCTCTCTCCCTGACAGATCCTTAATGAGAACTTGTCAAAACTGACAGCAAAATTTGAGAAAGCCACAGCAGACAAGCTGAAGTGCCAACAAGAGGCCGAAGCCACAGCACACACAATCTCACTTGCCAACCGCCTGGTGAGAACCCTGCGTACAAACACACTCTTGCACGCGCACGCGCGCACACACACACACACACACACACACAAACCACATATGTTTAAGGTTTTTGGCAGTATAGCTTTGCTTTCCCCTGGAAGTTAGTTAATTTTCTGGTGAGGATGAGGGTGATGTAAAAAATGCAATCAGGTAATTCTGACGGCCTGTATCTTATAAGCCATAAAATGGCATCTGCTGACTTTAAGTGTGACCAGCGTGGCCAGCAACTCAGTCCATAATGACTTGTACTGTATTTCCAATTCTGAGTCAGTCCCTGTGATGTGTGGGCCTATAGTATCCATGCTTTCTGTGCAGGTAATATGTCATAGTACATATACTAGTATGTAATGTCACAGTGGCACACATGCATAAAGCCACAGGTTATCATTAGCATGGTTATTCATCACGAGTAACGATGATACAAAAAGCACACAATTTGTAATACAGGCAAGGCCAAGAAAACGTTTGTAACAACATGCCACCTTAGATACTTAAAACACCATCACCTAGTTCAACATACCCAGCTTGATGAAACCAATATTGGTTCCATCAACCAAGCCCAGTTAACAAGACCTGTTGTCATTTATCTTTCCTAATGTGAGCCAATGGTGAAACTAGGTACAATTATAATTCCAAAAATGACTTTGTGAGCAGTTATCAAATGATATTAACTGCAAGATTCATATTCATGAAAATGAATCATCTGTTCTCAGGTTGGTGGGTTGGCATCAGAGAATGTGCGCTGGGCTGAGGCAGTGGCCAACTTCAAACATCAGGAGTCGACTCTCTGTGGAGATGTTCTTCTCATCACTGCCTTTGTTTCTTATCTGGGATACTTCACCAAGCACTACCGCCAGGAATTAATGGACAATACCTGGAGGCCTTATCTTAGCAAGCTTGCAGTGAGTTTATTCTACACCACAGCAGCAGCTTTCCTGTAATCTTCATAGCTGTATAATAATAGAAATCCCCATTGCTACATGAACTCATTGCTTTTTCACTCAGGATTTTCCAAAATTGTTCATTCATATAACCAAAAGCCAGTGTAGTGATTCACTTACTCTCTATATATAATGTTCTTTTGTCCTTCAGGTGCCTATTCCAGTGACACCAGATCTGGATCCTCTCACGATGCTGATGGATGATGCAGATCTTGCCACCTGGCAGAACGAGGGGCTTCCAGCTGATCGGATGTCCACTGAGAATGCCACCATCTTAACAAACTGTGAGCGCTGGCCACTCATGGTAGACCCCCAACTCCAGGGAATAAAATGGATTAAGAACAAATATGGAGATGCCCTTCGAGTCATTAGGATTGGACAAAAAGGGTATAAAAAAATTGATGGCTCTATATCAGATTGCAAGTGATAACTTTTGTGCTGTATACAAGATTTTCTGATGTCCTAATTTCATGATGTGTGTTTTTTTTTTTAAATCATGATTTTTTTTTCTTGGTAGATATCTTGACTCGATTGAAAGGGCGTTATCTGAGGGTGAGGTTGTTCTTATTGAAAACTTAGAAGAGAGTGTTGATCCAGTGCTTGGACCCCTACTTGGTCGAGAAACGATAAAAAAGGGACGGTAAGTGTATAGATACCTATGTACCATATCAGTGATCAGCCATATTATTAACACCACCTGACAGATCTACAGCTCGGTGGCTCCATATATAGCAAGCAATGTATATATCCATATATAGCAGTAATGACATGTGTTCTGACACCTTTTTATCATAGCAGTTTGCGCTACAGTAGTTCTGTGGTATCAGACTTGATGTACTACTAGCCTTTGCTGTCTACATGGCACACTCATGTCAGTTCACTGCTTGCCCTTCCTCAAACACTCACCTTAATAGGCTTTTACCTATGTATACAAGGAACATGCCACAGAACATTCTAATGTTTTGGAGCAGAATAGGCTCAATTATTTCACAATTTGACCTTTGTCAAAGTTGCTCAAATCTTGACTCTTGTTCAGTTTTCCTGCTTCCAGCATATCAACTTTGTGAACTGACTGTTCATTTTCTACCTAATTCATTCCACTCATTGGCAAACACCACTGTAATGAAATACAGTACCTTTGTTTCCACATTCACTTCACCTATCAGTGGTCATAATGTTTGGATTGTTACAACTGATATCTGTATATGTCAGTGCTTCTCAATTATTTTCTGTAGCGCCCCCTCTAGGAAGAAAAAACATTTCACGCCCCACCACCACCCAGCGAGCAACTATAAATAGAATTATTTGTCTATAAAATGATTAGTAAACCTCTGCATATCATTCTTTCTTTTTTGTTTTTAATGTTAATAAAGACATAGTTCAACTTGCAATAAAGAAAAAAAATCATTAACATTTTTAATCTGTAACAGAACACACTTAAACTGCACCAATGTGCCCGAAATAATAATAAAAAAAAACAGTTCCTTATTTAAACTCATTCAACTTATTTAAGTCTTAATATCGCCATCTCTTTCCACCTTTCTCTTCGTTCCTGTTAGGAATTTTTCCATGTTGTTTCTTGAGGGGTTGTTTATTGCACTTCATATCGTTTTCTCATGAAAAGAAACACTACATTCATCCCTTGAATATCGCGGATAATATAGACCAGACCTGGCCGCGATATTCGAAAAACCAGGAAGTATGAACCCCGCCCCCATTTCTACCACGTCTCATTTCTATATGTTTTCGCGTCTATACAATATCAAGAAGTGTATATTAAATGTTACACAGTTATATGCATATGTAAATACTGTAATGTATTAATACTTAAATAGAATTTATATATAAATACTTTAAGTACTGTACTCATCTCTGACAGTAGCTTTTCTCCGCGGTGCAGGACGTTCACAAACGCTATACAGTCTGTCTGTCTTCCTTTCGGCTTTTTCCCTTTTACTCAGGAGTCGCCACAGCGAATCATCTGATTCGCACATTTGATTTGGCAGAGGTTTTTACGCCGGATGCCCTTCTGTCACAACCCTTTTTAGCAAGGGACAGAAACACGCTGACGGCTTTGCAACCTACTCTTTACGAAAGTCAGCAATGGTTCTTTTACATGCCTCTCACCATAGACAGTGAGAGACATGGCCCGCCTTTGATAACCCACTTAGCTATAACAAACGCTATACAGTAAGATCACAAAATCACAAAAAAACCCGCGAGAATGTGTGATGCAATAGTGTCACGCGTCTATGCCAATCAGCTTCCGAGATTGAGTTGAGTGGGCGGTCCCTGCCTGAACTGGGGAGGAGGGGCACTTCAGTCTTTTGTTTCGAAACAATGAACGCAGCCTGTCTTGGGTCTCTGCCTTCCGCTTGCTTACATGTGAGTTTCAGCACGAATTTTGAATTTTTTATGAATATATTTTGAATTTTATTTTTTATTAAAATACCACGATGTACCACGACCGCGATGCTCAAATCGCGAGGTGGCAAGGGATGACTTGTGACAATGAGAGCGTCACTGCCAACTACTGGAGTGGAGGTGCAATTACACTTAATTCTTGTACACTATTCCAGAAAGGCATGTTTCCCAAGGAATTCCCGGCATCATATGGTGCCCCACTATTTGAGAAGCACTGGTATATATGTAATACATTGTGTGTAGCACCTGTATTGGCCACAAGCAGTTTCTGCCTACGGGATCACAGAGTAGTACACCAGTGACCACAATCTACTTTTTTTCCAAATAAATCATGTCATAACACAACACACAAATTGAAATTTTCACATTGAAAAGATTTTTTTAATTACAAATTGAAAGATTTGAAATCAAATCCTCTGAGCATGACCTGTTTCACGCTGTTTGCCATCCATGGATAGCAGTGGTCTCAGACTGAAGAGGTGCCTGTTGGGAGTATGGACATTTGAGAAATTATGGTGTTCTGATTAGTTTTCTGTTTGATGAAATCAGTCATTAGTTTTCGTAATTACCCATATCCCTGGCACACAGACACATACGCACCCTTTCTGAATCACATTGTCAGAATAAGCTTGAGCAGGCTACAAAGTCATTGAACGCCACTGCAGTTTTTTGTACACAACATTGTAGCGCCCCAGTCGTGTACGTTTTATGCTCTAGAACATTAACAAATGCCTGCAACATTTTAAAATACCTGCAACTGTTCAGACAAGAAATATCAATCTTTTATAATTTTTATTATTGTCATTATTTTTTGTATTGCTGAAAGCCTTTATAAAGTGGTGCTGGTGAATGCACAAGAGGTTTTTAGTGAATGTAGTAGCACACTGCCTGTTCTATTGCAGTTACATCAAGATTGGTGACAAGGAGTGTGAGTACAACCCTACTTTCCGGCTTATCCTTCACACCAAACTCGCTAACCCACACTACCAGCCAGAGTTGCAGGCCCAGTGTACATTAATCAACTTCACAGTGACACGGGATGGCCTGGAAGATCAGCTCCTGGCTGCTGTAGTCAGCATGGAGAGACCTGATTTAGAAGAGCTCAAGGTGAGACCTGGTGTGCTTCATTACTTACAAAGCGACACCCGTAAATTATCACAGTGGCTTTTATTAAATGAGAGAAGACTGGTTTTTTTTTTATGAATTTATCCTCATATTGGTAATCACCTTTAATTCCCCACTCAATCAACCAGAGCTGATACAGTAGGCCTTTGACATTCGCGGCGGTTCGGTTCCGGGCCCTCCCGTGAATCGAGATAATCCCCAAGTTCACGTCACATGCACGAATGAGCAGCTGTAAGTAAAATACTGTGTATCTATTACATGAGCTAAAATATGCTTCTTAAACACATTCTATAGATAGTCTTAATCATTAATACAGTATTAATGTAGTAAAATGTAGTACTGATTAAGAAAAACTTTCCACTTTTTACTGTAATATTTATTGATGCTAAAATAAACATTATACAGCATACGCATACAACACCTTTCAGTGCATTATCTTTCTAAACATACAGCACTATAGTTTTCAAAAATGCCCACTAGAGGAACGTACTTTATTGCATTAGGCGTGACACGACTGAATTCAGGTACAGTATTAACTGCATTAAGTCCGAGCAGCTCAGCCACGCCACCCCAACCGGATCCGAAGTACAAAACAGAATTTTAGAATGAGAAAGTTAGAGGCATTACAAACCAAAGAAGCGGTGATGTTGATGTGAGTTAATCCTCTGGGGCAGAGGTGAGCATGCTTTTGTTTATTGGGAGTAAATGAGAATAGTGATTTCAGGTGTGTGCTCCAGGAGCAGCTCAGCCACGCCCCTCAGGAAGTAAACAGTTAGTTAGAGGCACAGCACCAAAATCAAAGTCCCTCAAAACACAGATCATAACAAAAAAGAACAAGAAATGTAATAAATTGGAGAAACAAAACACAATGAGAAACATGCTACACCACATTAAATAAAATATAACACACAAACATTTTAAACATTACCTTAGGTCATGTACTGGAATAATAATTTAAAAAGATTTTAATAGTGGAGTGTTTTACAACAGTTCAAACGATTACTGTATTCCTCTTCAGCAATGACGTTACTTCAGAGGAAACTGTCGTTTCTTCCAGAGAAAGTCTTATTTTTTCAGAAGAGACATCCAACCTCATTACCTTTTTCTAGTGCTTAAGCAGGCATTTGAGAGTCATCATAGAAATTAACTGGTAATTAAAACACACTAAAAAAAGGCTCATTGCCAACTTGTGCACGAATGAGGGAAAAGGATTGTTACATCACCTCAAAAAATCAGCAGGAAGGAAGACAGCCATTGGCTGAATTTGAATCACGTGCGAGCTGCTCGGCAGTTCATGAATACTCAAACCGCGAGTGCAAAACCGCGAGTAGTCAAGGGCCTACTGTACTCTCTAAGCTTCCCCTCTTCGCTTGTTAACTCAGATAGTAGGTTACTTTTGTTCATACATTCTACATCACTTCAGATCTCATGAGAGGGTGTGAAATAGCTTAAATACTAATTAAATATTTAAACGAACATGAATACTTGAGAACATACTTTATTTGTTGTTTAGATTCAGATACCTAAGTGTATGCTTGTGTGCATGTGTGTGTGTGTGTGTGTGTGTGTGTGTGTGTGTGTGTGTGTGTGTGTGTGTGCACACGTGCTTGTAAAGAGATATCTGTTTCATTTTCAAAATTCTGGGTACAGCTCTTTAAAATTAAATGTGTCGTATGTAAAGGAAATGACATATTTGGTGTATGGGTGAATAGGGTAGGATTCCACACTGACCTTTTTTTATACATTCAACTTTTATTACAGTATATATACTGCATGTGTGTGCAGATATACTATATATATATATATATATATATATATATATATATATATATATATATATATATATATATATATATATATACATAGTATACAGACTATCAAAAATATTATCAAATGGTCCCCTGTGGTATATTTTTTGTTAATGTTTTTGTAATTGGTTTTCAGTTGGACCTCACAAAACAGCAGAATGGCTTTAAAATCACTTTGAAAACACTGGAAGACAACCTCCTCTCCCGTCTGTCTTCAGCTTCTGGAAACTTTCTGGGTGACACAGAACTAGTTGAGAACTTGGAGATAACGAAGAGCACAGCTGCTGAGATCGAAGAGAAGGTTTTATGATTCACTTAGAACTACTATAATAATAAAGAAGGGTATTGTCAATAACATGACAAAGTGTTTCATGGGAGGCAAAGACCATGCTGAAACACCTGATACATGTTTACAGTGAAGTATTTGTAATGTATCAAGCAAATAATTATTGGCTGATTCAATAGAACTTATTTTGTTTTTACTGGATTTTATAGTGAATTTCCATTGAGAAAGCCAACCCTTTACATCAAGCCAAATTATTTTCCAAGTAGTTTTATAATTATGATTAGATGTATATTTAATAGAATATTAATTATTGGATTGATAATTTGAAGGTAACAATCTAAAGGACACTAAACGGTGTGTGTGTGTGTGTGTGTGTGTGTGTGTGTGTGTGTGTGCGCGCGCAATTTCAGGTGAAAGAGGCAAAGGTGACCGAAACGAAAATCAATGAGGCGAGAGAGCACTACCGTCCGGCGGCTGCCCGTGCCTCTCTCCTATACTTCATCATGAATGACCTCAATAAGATCCATCCCATGTACCAGTTTGCTCTCAAGGTAGTCTTCAGTACTGACCCTGAACCTTTTATGCATTCTTATCAAGCACAAGTCACCGTCACTGGAACCTGTTCCTCTCATCCTTTCAGGTGTGGTAATGAAATCGTATTTAATGCACTGCTCTGTCAGCATCCACAAACAATCCAGAACTCACTGTAATGAAATGGGAAGTTGGATTCTGACAAGGTGTCAGCATTCAGAAAAGGCGTTCTGTGAACATTCGTGAAAGAAAGATTAAAAACACTTATGTGACGCTTTCAGTCAGACCCAAAGTTGCAGGACACAGAGTATGATGATACAGATGAGTTTTATTGTACACAGAGCAGGCCCTGGAGTACAGAGAATTATAGTCACCATAAAGGTGAGGGGAAACACGAAAACCAAAATTACAAAGGGAAACTTCAGATCAGGAACTGGTCGAGCACGAGGCTAAGAACCAGGAGCCAGAGAGATCACAGGGAAACGGGATCGCATTTAGGGAATAATCCTCTTGCGCTGGTAGGAGCGCACCGTTCATCTTTATAGCCCTGTAGTGACTGAGTAGAATCAGGTGTGAGCTCCGGACTCCGCCTGCGTGTGAAAGCCCCGCCCTTCCCCAGCCCCTGCAGTGCATAAACAGAGAGCAAGAAGGTTAAAAGCCGCCACTTTCAGAGCCACTCCCAACTCAGACCATAACAACTATCATCGTCTTTGTTCAGTGGCATTCTCATATTTATAGATGGTCTTCATGCTCTGACAAAATACAATCTTCAGCTATCCACAGATAATTGCTTTGTTCTTTAATACAAATTTATGCATAGGAAATGAGCATGAGAATGAAAGTGTACAAACTTCCATGAAGAAACATCCTTTTTTTTGTTCATTTATTGTTGAGGTAAAACAGCCCAATGATTAACTGCTCAGCCTTGCAAATATTTGTAACTGATTCATGATTTAGATTTTTGTCTCGTGTGTGTGTGTGTGTGTGTGTGTGTGTGTGTGTGTGTGTGTGTGTCAGGCTTTCAGTGTAGTTTTCCAGAAAGCTGTGATGAAGGCAGCCCCAGACGAGGAATTGAAGCGGAGGGTTTTAAATCTGATCGACAGCATCACGTTCTCTGTGTTTCAGTATACCAACCGTGGCCTTTTTGAGTGTGACAAACTCACATATATGGCACAGCTCACATTTCAGGTAGGGTATTTCCCTTATTAGATCTGTCAGTATCGTCATAAGTATTTAATATTACATTATATTTTCATGCACCTCAGTGGTTCTGAGCTGGGTTATCAAAGGCCGGCCATGTCTCTCACTGTCTATGGTGTGAGGCTGTAAAAGAAACATTGCTGACTTTCGACAAGAATAGGCTGCATAGCCATCACCATGTTTCCACCCTGTGATGGCCTGGCGAGCTGCCCAGAGTGTACTCTGCCCTCGTCCAGAGTTAGCCTCCCAACGATCCTAATTATGATTAAGTGGTTACAGAAAATGAATGAACGATGATGAGTATTTTCATAAGTATCAGTTTCCATAATACTCTCTCTCTCTCTCTCTCTTGTCATGTCTCAACAGATTTTAGTGATGAATAAGGAAATCAACGTTAAGGAGCTGGATTTTCTGCTGAGGTATCCCGTCCAGCCTGGTGTAACATCTCCCGTCGACTTTATGACACATCATTCCTGGGGCGGAATCAAGGTAAAGCATCAACTGCCTTTCACTGAATTCTGATGTATTTAACTGAGGACTATTGTGAGATGTATAACACTTGTGAACTCATGAATGTGATTAGTCATAAAGTGTTGATTAAATTTCGAAAACTGCATGGCACTTATTTACAATTGGTCTTCTGGAGGTAAAAAAATAATTGCATGACCATTGCTGACTTTCGTAAAGAGTAGGCTGCAAAGTAGGGAGCGTGTTTCTGTCCCTTGCTAAAGGGTTGTGTCAGGAAGGGCAGCCGGCGTAAAAACCTATGCCAAATCAAACGTGCAAATTATTCGCTGTGACGACCCCTGATAAAGGAAAAAAGCCTAAAGGAATATCTCTGTATGACTGGTACAGGAAGAAACCAATTCCAGATAATATACATGGCAACAGCAAAAATATATTTTCAGCTGAACTTTATCTGGGGGGGTTCAACTAACTGTCCCAGCCTGCGAGTTACTAATTAATGTTGAGGTAATACTCAAGTAAATAACGACAGTGTATTAATTTATATGAAAACCATCACCAATGTATTGAGTATTTTCAAATTGAACATGAATTACTTACGTTTGCCTGCAAAAAAAAATAATAATAATAAAATGAAAATAAAATTCCCATTCATATTAAACTGTTATTATCAACAATGCAAGTAAGTTTATCACATAATGATTTTTTTACCAATACAAATTACTTTTATTAAGTTACATTTCAATGGGATTTCACATAATCTAAACTAAATAAATATTTAGTGCTTACCTCTGAGTGCACTTGTCTGTCAGCCATAAGTGCAATCCTCGAGATCCATAATTGATCAAGTCATTGCAATAAACCCACAAGGCCTTGCCGACGATGTCAGATTTCTTTATGAAACTCGCCAAAGGTTCCGATACGTTCTGAGTCTGTTTGCCGATTTTTACAATCTTTTGTAGTCATTCCCACTTAAACTTATTCTTAACATCCTTATCTATTTATGACACGTGGGATTCCTCTTCTTTTGTTAAAGTTTGCACCATTTTAAACACAACACACTGCCATTTGCATTGAGCCGAGTCACTTTACATTAAGCTTAAAACAGCCAATCAACGAGTGGCTTATGTGAGGCACTCCACCGAAAGTAGGCACTTGTAGCAAGTTCACTTGCTTGCGCTTGAGACAATGCATAGCTTATCCAAACTTCTGATCTTTCAAGTGAGCAAGTGCGCCATTGAATACTTGTTTAGTACTCAGCCTTTACTTGCCCACTTGAAAGATCGGAAATCCGGATAAGCCACGCTTTGTCTCAAGCACAAGCAAGAGAACTTGCCAGAAGCGCCCCTATACCCCCCTATAGCCCCACCCCCTATAATTTTCTCCTCTGATTTAGACAATTCACAAAAATTACCAATTTGAGATAAAAACTGCGGAATTCCATGGATCTGTGGAAAATTGCCATGTATGAGATAATTTATGGGGAAATAATTAACTTAATAAAGAATTACCTCAGAACTCTTTCTGGTTCTTAGACTCTCTAATCTATGAGAATGTTTAATGTTTTGTCTCAGTCACTTTGTACAATGGATGAATTCCGTAACTTGGACCGGGACATTGAGGGTTCAGCAAAGCTCTGGAAGAAGTTTGTGGAATCTGAGTGCCCAGAGAAGGAAAAATTCCCCCAAGAATGGAAGAAAAAGAATTCCCTGCAGAAACTGTGCATGATGAGAGCGCTACGACCTGACAGAATGACATATGCCATCAGGTGAGTTATCACACTAATCAACTAAGAACGAGTCATGCTAATTTAACAACAAGGTATTAATTAGGAAACAGGTTTTATTATGAAAATCATTATTGTAGACTGCAAAACCATGTTCATCAATCAACCCTTACCTGCTGTGAGCATTTTATATTCTACCTCTTCATATGCATAACTTAGGTTATCAGAGGCTGAAGAATTTCAATTTACTGGCTTAAGACCGAAATAAAATCTGTGGGTATCTGTTTCTGTACACTCATATCATGCCCTTTGAATGAAAAGACCATAGTACTAATCTTACAAGAACGATCCCTGTGTAAATGTATTGCTTGGAGATTTTTTGATGGTTCGATGATTTTTCAAAAGATGTTGTTTTATTTAATAAGCACAATTTTTAAATCTATGCTTGTTTTATCTAAACTGTGTTAGTGACGTGTACCATCATTTTAGATGGACAGATTATAGCATATTAGAAATGCATTTTGAATGGAAGAGCCTTGTTTCTCTACAGAGATTTTGTGGAGGAAAAGCTGGGCAGTAAATATGTGCTGAGCCGATCAATAGATTTTGCCATCTCATTTGAAGAATCCGGGGCTGCCACACCCATTTTCTTCATCCTCTCTCCTGGAGTCGATCCACTAAAGGATGTTGAGAAACATGGTACAGTTGCTTTTGACTTTCTTTTCCATGTTCTTTTCTTTGAAATTCCAGTTTTGCACAAAAAAGGCTAGTATCAGGAGGCCAGTTCTGCATGCTGCCATATCCTGTGATTTGAAGAGGTACAACTTATAAAGCTTTTGGAGGAATATCTATGAGGCAAAGCTGTGTGTATGAGACTAGTCAAATATTTGTGAAAGATCACAGTTAGTTAATTCTCACATAAAAACGATTCTGATTATACTGAGTTTATATGTACTGTATTCACATGTGTACAGTAACTGTAAATGAAGGAGGTGCTATGAGAATTTGTGAATAGATGCTAAAGGAAATTGTGTTTTGCAGGTCGAAAACTGGGCTTCACATTTGACAACAGAAACTTCCACAATGTGTCTCTTGGCCAGGGCCAGGAAGTTGTGGCTGAGCAAGCCTTGGATGTAGCTGCCCATGAAGGCCACTGGGTGATATTACAGGTAAACACACACAGTTTCATGTTTCAGCTCACCTTTATATGCACTGTTGATTTTACATTAAAACATCCACTTCCTGTTGCCTTTTTTGATAGCAGTTAACCTGCGTTTAGCTGATCAGCAGCAACTTCACCATGGGAATTTAGTTATGAGTTATAAGTATGCTAATGTCTTGGTCAGCACTGTGTATCTCACTCAGCCACTGAGGCTTCCTCTCCAGTGATTAATGACTCGTATGGCCGGCAGGATAGTGGGAAATGGGAATGTGCTCTTACTTCAAGCCAGCAAGACGGTCCAACCGTAGGGAGAGAGATGCACTCCACTAATGAGTCTTTTAGGTTGCTTCAACTGCATCCAAATGTCAGTGTGAAAACACTCTCCGCTCTCCTGCCCAGCTGCTTATTATGGGTATTAGTTTGGAACCTGTCCAGCTGCTATTGAAAAATCACATGCATATGGTACGACAGACAAAGGATCAGTACGCCAAGAAAATAAGGCTGTAGTTTTACTTAGATGCTGAAGTTCTGTTCTGATGGCACTTTTTCCTGATTATTTAATTATGTTGTTAAAACATTATGCCTAAAGACTCAGACACATTAATTGTATAATTACCTCATACAGCTCCAAAGGAGATTTTTTTTTAAAAAAGGTCCATTTGATGGACACACTCTGCATGCTGGCAAGCCACAATAACATGCAATAGCAGCAAGTATGCGTTGTTAACAGCAATCAAAACACCTCTTCTCCGACAGCGCAGACAACTTTCTGTCATCTCGAAGTGCCGAGAACATTGAGGGTCGGCACTTTTCTTTCACAAGGAATTCATTTCTGCTTGCTCTCTATCACTCTGTGCCCCTTAGGAACATTGGATTAATTTGTGCTGATGAGTTAAAAATTGTTTTGTGCTCTGTGATGGTGTGGATCCTTTTCATACTCCTGTGCCCAGTAATGTGGATATCCTGCCATCTTCCATTTAAATTCAGATGGGACTGAGCACTTTCCTAGGATAATTATCTGAACAAAGCCAGAATTATAGTCACTGAACATCACCTTTTCGAAAATAAAAATTAAGTGGAGTCACTGCTGATGGATCAGTATTCAGTTCACATTTCAGCATGTCTATGCTAACATCTTGCTCATTTTTATTCCACACAAAAAGAAGCCTACTCCAGCATCTGCTGTTAACCAAAAGCATCCAAAAGAAGCATCTGCTGTTAACCAAACTGTTTGATGGTGGATGGTAAATTTAGAATCATTTAGTCTAGTTTTGGTGGCACGGTGACATAGCGGTTAGCACATCTGTCTCACAGCAAGAAGATCCTGGGTTCGATTCTCATCTCCGGCATATCTATCTGGGGCATGTTCTCCCTGTGTTTGCATGGGTTTCCTCTGGGTACTCTCCCAGTCCAAAACATGTATAGTAGGTTAGTTGGCCTGGTGAGCTGTCCAAGCTGTACCCCGCCCTCACCCAGAGTCAGCTAAGATTGGTGCCAGCCTTCCCGCGACCCTAATTAGGATTAAGTGGTTCAGAAAATGAATGAATTGTATTAATGTACACTCCAGATATTTAACATACAGCAGACTATACTGGCCACCTGACTATCTTGTAAGACTTGTAAGAATGAAGACTTAAAGAGATGATTAGGTCATCAGGTGGGCAACATTATGGTTTGGTTTTCTGGGAGATATGTCACCAGAAACATTGTTGGGTTTACTGCCATAAAGTATTTCTTCCAAGTTTAAACATTCTGTCATAGCCATTATTGTCTATTCAGACTTATCTTTATTTAAGATTTGCATAACCAGACGACTTTTTCATACTTTTACCACAAATTATTTTCTGTTTCAAATCCAGAACATTCATCTGGTAGCAAAGTGGCTGGGTACTCTGGAGAAGAAGCTGGAGGAGCATGCTGAAGCCAGCCACTCGGAATTCCGAGTATTTGTCAGTGCTGAGCCCTCTTCTTCTGCCGATAGTCACATCATCCCACAGGGTATTCTTGAGAACTCCATTAAAATTACCAATGAGCCGCCACTGGGCATGCATGCCAACTTACACAAAGCCTTGGACAACTTCAACCAGGTACACCAAGACAAATAACATATGGTGTATGTGAAACCTATGGAGTGGAAATTTTGAATCACTATAGAAATAGCTTTGTCCCTTTATCTGGAGTACTGTGCTTATCAGTGTTGTATTTGCAGTTGGCTAAATTACTTGATTAAGCAAAAAAAGATGTATTAAATGAAATAAATTAAATAGTTTCCCGTTTTGGAATATATACACTTGGTTATAAATGGCAACTGAATCATTTTTTTTAACTGTGACATGACATTTTGCTCTTTCACAGGACACGCTGGAAATGTGCTCACGTGAAAATGAATTTAAAAGTATCCTGTTTGCCCTGTGTTACTTCCATGCTGTGGTGGCTGAGAGGCGAAAGTTCGGGCCTCAAGGCTGGAACAGGAGCTATCCGTTCAACACCGGTGACCTCACTATTTCGATCAACGTCCTTTACAATTATCTGGAGGCTAACAGTAAGGTGATGACCATTTAATGATGTGAGAGCTCCAATAAATGAATTGAGGTTGAAATAAAGAATGAAAAAGCAAAAGAAAGAAGTGAAAGGTAAAAACAAAGCTTGTTGACACATGCCCTACCTGCAGAAAAGTGAGTCAGTCTGTCCCTGTGATATTACCTTTCTCTCACCATGTGCCATCCCACACCAAGTCCAAAAGCTTTGCCCTTTAAAAGCCATTGCACATTTTAGAAGTTGCTTATACGTGATGAAACCACAATAGAAATAAATTGTCTTACATTTCTATGAATGACACTTAACAATTCTTCAGAGAGCCGTATGCATGTATTTAATTTGAATTAAATATGTTAATAAAATAATTTTAGTTTCGTAACAGGTGGTAGAAGGGTTTGATATTTGAACCCTGTTGTATCCAGGTTGTGATGTGTAATATCACACCATAATGAGATGAGATCTCTTTCTCTCATGACACCATGTACTGGCTAAAAGATCAGAAATTGTATCAGAGATGTTCTGCGGTCTCCAGAATAAAAACAGTAGTGAATGTGTTTTGCTTTGTTCAGGTGCCATACGATGACCTTCGCTACCTCTTTGGAGAGATAATGTACGGTGGCCACATCACTGATGACTGGGACCGCAGGCTGTGCCGCACCTACCTGGGGGAATTCGTCAAGCCTGAAATGATGGACGGAGAGCTGTACCTGGCCCCAGGCTTTCTTTTGCCTGGAAACATGGATTACAATGGCTATCACCAGGTGAATGCACCTCCTGCCACCTCTTTTCTCCTTCACAGAAGTGGAATAGAAGAAAGGAATCCCTAAAGGCCTACAGCTGTAGTTATTTTTGCAGAGATGACTGTTGGGAAAATGTTACTAAAACAACTAAAATGGATAAACACTGAGATTGTAAAATGTATGAATTCATTCATTTTCTGAGCCACCTAATACTAATTAGGGTCACGGGGAGGCTGCGTCCATCTCAGTCGATTCTGGGTGAGGGCAGTGTACACCCTGGACAGCTTGCCAGGCAATTGCAGGCCCAACACTCACAACTGTTCACACTCACATCTACGGGCGACCTAGAACAATTAACCTACTTTGCATGTTTTTGGACTATGGGAGGAAACCGGAGTACCCAGAGGAAACCTACATCAGTACAGCGAGAACATGCAAACTCCACACAGATTTCAATCCAGGCCTTGTTGCTGTGAAGTGGACATGCTAAGCACTATGCCACCTATAAAATGTATTGTTCTTAGTAAAATTGCACTTGTTCTTTACAGCTGTAACACACATATCACTTTTCATTGAATCTGGGTATTACGATTTGTTTTTCTATTTATATAGCTAATGTTGCCTGAACGTTTTAATCCATGACTATTGAAATTTATCCATAAATTGACACATAAATGCTCTGTTGTCCTTTTTCCCCTCAGTACATTGATGAAGCATTGCCAGCAGAGTCACCGTACCTGTACGGCCTCCACCCCAACGCTGAGATCGGTTTCTTGACTCAGACATCAGAGATGCTCTTCCGCACCGTACTTGAAATGCAACCTAGAGATGGAGGCTCTGGAGAAGGCAGCGGCAGCTCACGAGATGAGAAAGTATGCACACATCAGTATTTTCTGTCATAAAATCATAAAATATATACAGATGAAATGTGGGTGGTTTTTCCAGCAGTGTGTTGTCATTTCCTTCTTGTGTATATGCTGTGTATTCGTCACAATATGTCCTCATCACTGTACTTTATGAAGTACAAGCTTCCCATTACCATTGTTTTCTCTTCTCTTTTATTTTCGTGAGTAAATATTCTTATAACTTTTTTAACCTTAAAAAGTCTGTTAGTTTATTCATTCATTCTCTGAAGCATGTACCTAATTGGGGTTGCAGGGAGGCTGGCACCCATCTCAGCAATCTCTGGGTGAGGGCAGGGCACACCATGGATAGCTCACCAGGCCATCGCAGGACCAACACTTACAGAACCATTCATACTCACACTCATACGTATAGGTGATTTGGAACAGCTGTGCAGTACTGTGCATGTTTTTGGACTGTGAACTGTGGGAGGAAACCAGAGTACCCGCAAGAAAAACCACACAAACGTGGGGAGAACATGCAGACCCTATGCAGAAACACCCAAAGTGGGAATCAATCCCAGGATCTTCTTGCTGTGGGGCGGATGTGCTAACCAGTATGACACCGTGCTGCCACCATTACCATCTGTTGGACTTTTTACACCCGAGCCATAGTGGCTCATCAGGCCGGTGCTTATCCCCAGTTTCTGTAGCATGAAGCGACCAGGAGTTCAACTCTTCCTGGATGGGACACTAGTCCATCGCGGGTTACCTTCCCAGTATTTTTTTACTGGTACCCATTTATACTGCTGGGTGAACAGAAGCACACTTGTGGTTGAGACCTTGCCCAGGGGTCTTGGCACAGTGGGGGTCTAACTGGGATTTGAACACACAACCTCCTGGTCATGAGCGCAGCACCCTAAGCACTATGCCACCAGCTCCACCATTACCATCAGCAGTTTATAAATGTGATCCTGTTCACTATATTGTTTCAACCTCAGCATCCGACTACGAATATACTCAATATCCCTCCTCTGTACATGTCCAAACCATCTCAATCTAGCCTCTCTGACTTTGTCTCCAAAACCTCTAACATGTGCTGTCCCTCTGATCTACTCATTCCTGATCCTATCCATCCTCATTACTCCCAAAGAGAACCTCAACATTTTCATCTCTGCTACCTCCAGCTCTGCCTCCTGTTTTTTCCCCAGGGCCACTGTTTCTAAACCATACAACATCGCTGGCCTCATCACCATCTTGTACACTTTTCCTTTCATTCTTGAATACCAAAATCTTTCCATGTCACAGGTAAAAACTATCCTGGATGAGATCCTTGAGAAGCTTCAGGATGAGTTTAACATGGTAGAGCTAATGGGGAAGGTGGAGGAGAGAAGCCCATATGTGGTGGTGGCCCTGCAAGAGTGTGAGCGTATGAACTTTCTGACACAGGAGATCAAACGTTCACTCAAAGGGCTAAATCTTGGCCTGAAGGTACTGTACAGCATTGATATACTCATGTCCTCACACTGCCATGAAATGCAAAGCATGAATATTGATTTTCCTACTGGGTGCGTGTTATTAGGGTGTAGTTGTCTCTAGTTTCTTGGCCAATCTGAGACCGTGACATTTCACATGTTCTCTGAGTGCTCCATTACAGGTCATTCAGGATAAATTAAATTTAAGCACTGGGCTGCCACAAATCGATTGGACTGCTCATTCAAAAGCTATTTTAAGTGCATTATATCACTGAATGCCGTTACACTCTTGATTAAGGAGAAATGTGGGCCATTTAAACCATGCCAAAGTGTAATCTGATTTATAGGGATTGATACGGCTGGGATTTAATTCTCATTAAGAGTAAACAGGTAAAGTGCTCCAGTGCTCATGACCATAGTTGTTTCTGTGTCCAGTAAATACTCACACAGGATCCAGTACACGAGGCCATAGTCAAATCATGGGAAGAGTAGGAATAGTATTTGACTGTATTAGTTGCATATGAATATAATACAAGAAATTAATGCGCTCTGAGACTAACATTTTTTTTATAATTCTCTCTCAGGGTGAGCTCACAATGACCAACGACATGGAGAGCCTGCAGAACGCCATCTATTTGGACCAGGTTCCTGAGTCATGGACTAAACTTGCTTACGCATCCACAAGTGGCTTGGCACTGTGGTTTACTGATTTGCTCTGCCGAATCCGGGAGCTGGAGAACTGGACTTCAGATTTCAACCTGCCATCTGTTGTTTGGCTCGCCGGCTTCTTCAATCCACAATCCTTCCTAACGGCTATCATGCAATCCACAGCACGCCGCAATGAGTGGCCTCTTGATAAGATGAGCCTGCAGTGTGACGTGACCAAGAAGAGTCGTGAAGAGTTTAGCTCTTCACCACGTGAGGGAGCGTATGTACATGGCATGTTCATGGAGGGAGCACGATGGGATACACAGGTAAGAAAGAGGCAGATTCATTTAGAGCTGTTTGGAACTTTACTAGTCCTTCTCAAAAAAATAGCATATTGTGATAAAGTTCATTATTTTCTGTAATGTACTGATAAAAATTAAACTTTCATATATTTTAGATTCATTGCACCCCAACTGAAATATTTCAGGTTTTTTATTGTTTTAATACTGATGATTTTGGCATACAGCTCATGAAAACCAAAAATCCCTATCTCAAAAAATTAGCATATTTCATCCGACCGATAAAAAAAAATGTTTTGAATACAAAAAAGTCAACCATCAAATAATTATGTTCAGTTATGCACTCAATACGTGGTCGGGAATCCCTTTGCAGAAATGACTGCTTCAATGTGGCGTGGCATGGAGGTAATCAGCCTGTGGCACTGTTGAGGTGTTATGGAGGCCCTGGATGCTTCGATAGCGGCCTTAAGCTCATCCACAGTGTTGGGTCTGGCGTCTCTCAACTTTCTCTTCACAATATTCCACAGATTCTCTATGGGGTTCAGGTCAGGATTGTTGGCAGGCCAATTGAGCACAGTAATACCATGGTCAGTAAACCATTTAGCAGTGGTTGTGGCACTGTGAGCAGGTGCCAGGTCGTGCTGAAAAATGAAAATCTTCATCTCCATAAAGCTTTTCAGCAGATGGAAGCATGAAGTGCTCCAAAATCTCCTGATAGCTAACTGCATTGACCCTGCCCTTGATAAAACACAGTGGACCAACACCAGCAGCTGACATGGCACCCCAGACCATCACTGACTGTGGGTACTTGACACTGGACTTCAGGTATTTTGGCATTTCCTTCTCCCCAGTCTTCCTCCAGACTCTGGCACCTTGATTTCCGAATGACATGTAAAATTTGCTTTCATCCAAAAAAAGTACTTTGGACCACTGAGCAACAGTCCGCTTCTGCCGCTGTTTCTGGTTCAAAAGTGGCTTGACATGGGGAATGCGGCACCTGGAGCCCAGTCCACTGCTTTCACAGGTCCCCCAAGGTCTGGAATCGGCGGTTCTTCACAATCTTCCTCAGGGTCCGGTCATCTCTTCTGGTTGTGCAGCGTTTTCTGCCACACTTTTTCCTTCCCACAGACGTCCCACTGAGGTGGCTTGATAGAGCACTCTGGGAACAGCCTATTCGCTCAGAGATTTCTTTCTGTGTTTTACCCTCCTGCTTGTGGGTGTCAATGATGGCCTTCTGGACAGCAGTCAGGTCGGCAGTCTTACCCATGATTGCGGTTTTGAGTAATGAACCAGGCTGGGAGTTTTTAAAAGCCTCAGGAATCTTATGCAGGTGTTTAGAGTTAATGGGTTGATTCAGATGATTAGGTTAATAGCTTGTTTAGAGTAACTTTTCATGATATGGTCATTTTTTGAGGTAGGGATTTTGGGTTTTCATGAGCTATATGCCAAAAAATGCTCAGACCTTTGGCTGATTGATGTTGGTTGTTAATTCTGGGATTTTTTTTTTTATAGATTTTGATCTTTTTGAAGCACTTAACCACTATCTGCATGATTGTATGCATTATAATAGAGTGCAAATTTGTAGTGCGCTCTCATATCTCCAAAGACAGGTTTTGCTTACAGGATATAAAGCTTCATGAGTTCACTTGAATTGTACCAGATTGGGTGTTTTCCTCTTAAAAACGCCTTAGAGTGAAATGTTTTCATAATGCCCCAAGGGAAAACCCACTCTCCAGCTTTCTGACTCTGAGGGAGTTCCTTTTTCCCTGTCGAGGAGCTAAGCAGCTCCTTCAGTGTACGACTGAGGCATCCTCAGTGCAGGAAGGAGCGCTACCGCAGGTCGTTCATTCCCACCGCTATCAGACTGTACAACGCCACTTTGTAACTGTCTGTGAAAATACCGGTTATGTGCAATAAAAACCCCCGTGTACTTTAATCAGCCACATCTACCCCACTGACTGTGAACCATATCAACCCATCTACTCTGCACTCAGATACATTACACTTTAATATAGGCCAATCTATAAAGTTGCTCCATTCTTTTCTTTTCTTTTATTGTTTAGTAATTTATACTATTTATGTATCTATTTATTTATTTACTTATATAATATATATGTATGTGTGTATGTTCGTACTTGTATCTATTTTTGCACCCCCTACTGATAGTACCTCAAGAGCCTGTAACAGTGAATTTCTCCATTGTGAGATTAATAAAGCTGTATCTTATCTTATCTTATCTTCTCTTCTCAGGGGTCACCACAGCTAATGATTCGCATGTTTGATTTGGCATAGGTTTTACATCAGATGCCCTTCCTGACACAACCCTTTAGCAAGGGACGGAAATACGCTGACGGCTTTGAAAGCATAAATTATCACAGATGCACCAGAAACAGCATGACTGGGGAAAACGTTTTTTTCTATGCCTTGTTAAATACTAAATTCAATCCAGCTTTGGCCTGTCTTTTTGTGATCTGCAAGATTTATGCAGTAGGAAATAATCAATTATTCAGCATTAACTTTCTCCTGTTCAAAATAGGCTTCATGGTGTGCTTCATTTTCCCCATAGGAAAGAATAGCTCTTTACCGATGAATTGGACATACTTTTCTCAAAATCTTCTGAATGGACATGCCCAAAGATCCCCTAGTTAGCTTTCTGGCTTCAGCATGAGGTCACTTATATTTAGAAATTAAGACCTTGAAAACTTCTGGTTTAGTTTGTTAAAGCTGGCAACCCTGATCAGATGAGTAATTTCTGCTACATAACATTCACCAGGAACCCATGAAATACTTTTCACAGCAGATCCTTTTCTCTGTTTCATGTCTTGTAGACTGGTGTGATTGTTGATGCTCGGCTGAAAGAACTCACCCCTGCTATGCCAGTCATGTTTATCAAGGCCATCCCAGTAGACAAGCAGGAGACACGTAATGTCTATGCATGTCCTGTCTACAAGACCAAGCAGAGAGGACCTACATACGTGTGGACATTTAACCTAAAAACCAAACAAAGTCCTGCCAAATGGTCCCTCGCAGGAGTGGCTCTGCTTCTGCAAATATAGAACATCTGTAATCTTTCCAGCAAATTTTCTGCTAAAATATTTTTTGTTTTGTGTATTTTTTGTTTATTTGAAATAAATGTATTGCAGCAGTGATTTCATGTAGCTTTCTGCTAAATACTTAAGTGGGATACAAACTAACTCCACTACTGCCTTCTTGTGCTTAAAGTTGAGTTTACATGGATGCATCAAACATTTTCTCCTCCAAAAGTGTTCATTAATTTTCAAGAATAGCAGGGTTTGGACATTAGTTCTTCATTGGTGAACATTTTAGAAACATCTGAGGTAAAACTATAAATTTAAGTTAAAAACGAGCAGCTGGTGAGAAAATATTTAACTTTTATGCACTGAAGGTAAGATAGATGTAGGTGAGATGGATAATTGAGGGAAATATTCAGTTCAGCATCATCCACCATGCTTGAGGTTAAACTTTAGTATGTCTGTCTTCCTTTCGGCTTTTTCCCTTTTACTCGGGAGTCGCCACAGCGAATCATCTGATTCGCACATTTGATTTGGCAGAGGTTTTTACGTCGGATGCCCTTCCTGACACAACCCTTTTAGCAAGGGACAGAAACACGCTGATGGCTTTGCAGCTACTCTTTACGAAAGTCAGCAATGGTTCTTTTACATGCCTCTCACCATAGACAGTGAGAGACATGGCCCGCCTTTGATAACCCAGTTAGCTGCACTGGGGGGGGACAGTGACAACCTTGTAGAGTGGGACTCGAACCCCCAACCTTTGGATCAGCGATCCAGCGCCCTATACCACTGGACCACCACTGCCCCTAGGTTAAACTTTAGTATATTACACAGGAAAATCAGCAAATTAAATCTAATTTGAATAGTTTTTTTTTTTACATATTACAATTCACTATTCTGTGTATGATGCAGATTCAAAGATAACTTGTATCCTAGAGCTGTGAAAGTCATCACTCCTCCACCCCCACAATCACGCACACACACACACACACACACACACACACACACACACACACACACACACACACACACACACACACACACACACACACACACACACACACACATACACACACACACACAAAACCCTCATCCACATAGGTGTCTTCTAACTGTAACAGGACTCACAGGTAACTTTAGACCTTTGATCTTCCTGGAGCTGATTGTTGGCTGAGTCCTTGCCAGTTTGGCTCTTCTTCCATTCATTCAAATTGTAGTTCTTCATTTTCTTCTACGTTTTTCAAGTTTTGGTTGGCACATTAAAGCATTTGTGGTCATTTTAACTGAGCAGCCTGTCATTTTCTGCACTTTGTTTTCCGCTCTCCAGTCAACTTTTTAATCAAGGTTCGCTGTTCTGAACAATGTCTGGAACAGCCCATTTTCCTCTGAATTTCAGAGAGAATAAGGGCAATAACTGGCACCTGTTTTTCAAAGAATGAATGATACCAGTAATTGAACTCTACACCTATTATTTTGAACATGCCCCTTTCACTTACACAGAATCAGCAGCATTTCATGACTGTTGGGTCTGTTGGATTCTATTACAGTACTGTACTACACCTGCTATTAAATTATTTGCCATGTAAAAATATAATTTCTACCAAAAACAGTGATTGATCAGGTTACTGATGTCTGACTATTATTATTTTGAATACAAATGTATATACACTGATCCCTCGTTACTATGTGCTTCAGTTTCTGTGGATTCAGTGCATTGCGGGTTTTTCACAAATATTCATCGGAAAAAAAAGAAAAAATAGGGAAAAGTTAAGGAAAATGCCACAAAACAAGACCAATTATGCAAAAGAAAACAAACAAAAACAAAAAAAACAAGCCAACAAAACTGATTATATTTTTATGTGAGGTGCACATCTGTGTGTATAAACATATACATGTATGTATATGTCAGTCAGGGGGGCTGATCCTACGCTGCGGAAATCAGCGAATATGGGGGAGATCTCGGTCCCCATTAACTGTGAAAAAGTGAGGGATCCCTGTATTAGCTCCCCTATCCATGGTGGCTTGGTGGTAAAGATGCTAGCTTACTGATCTGAAGGTTGGGGGTTCAAGCTCCATTATCACCATGTTGCCACTGCCCCCAGTGTAGCTGGGTTATCAAAGGCCAGCTATGTTTCTCACTGTCTGTGGTGAGAGGCATGTAAGAGAACCATTGCTGTAATTTGAAAACAGTAGGCCATTGGATTAATGTCAGTGTGTTTCTGCCCTGTGAACTCCTGGCAAGTTGTCCAAGGTGTACCCAGCCCTCATCCAGAGTCAGCTGAGATTAGCATCAATTGATTCAGAAAATGAATAAATTAATATTAGGTTCAAGTTAAAATAAAGTTTTCTCCCCCCCTCCCCCCCATCCTCAGGGTCGCCTCAGCGAATGATTCGCATGTTTGATTTGGCATAGGTTTTTATATCAGATGCCCTTCCTGACACAACCCTTTAACAAGGGGCACAAATACTCTGACAGCTTTGCAGCCTACTCTTGATGAAAGTCAGCAATGGTTCTTTAACATGAACCACTCACCATAGACAGAGAGAGACATGGCCGGCATTTGTTGCCACTTAGCTGCACTGGGGAGACTGTGTCAACCTTGTGAAGAGTGGGACTCGAACCTAGGATCAGCAATCCAGCACCCTATACCACGAGACCACCACTGCCCTAACTTTAAATCTTTTCTATTACAGATTTTTTTTTAAAAAATGTTTATGAAGTTTTTCTTTATTGTAAGCTGAACTATATTTCTTTTTTTTGTTTGATTTTATAATGTTAATAAAGATACCATGCTATGTAGAGGTGTACTAATAATTTCAGAGACAAAAGACTATTTTATAGACTTTATAGTCGCTTGCGTAGCGGGGGGGGGGGTGTTTTTTTTCTTTCTAGAGGGGCGCCACAGAAAATACTGTAATTGGGAAATTGTTTTTACACAAACTGCATTGTTTGGGTATTTTCATGAATAAAAGTTACTCGAAGATTTGGAAACTCACCTTTTTGAACACTTTTGTACCCTGGTATTGGTTTAAATTTTAGAAACAAGTAATTACAGTTTTACATTGGCAAGAGAATGCTTAGTTATGCTACATAATGTTTTCCAAAAACCATGGCGTTGACCATGCACAGGGTATGCAGTGCAGGATATGCCTTTGATATAATGAGTGTTCCCAAATTGTGATATACACACTCACCATTGAGTGATTTCCTTTTAGCTTTTTCCTTTTATCAGGGGTCACCACTGCGAATGATTTGCATGTTTGATTTGTCATAGGTTTTTACATCGGATGTCATTCCTGACATAACCCTTTAGCAAGGGACAGAAACATGCTGATGGCTTTACAACTACTCTTTACGAAAGTCAGCAATGGTTCTTTTACATGCCTCTCACCATAGACAGTGAGAGACATGGTCGGCCGTTGATAACCCAGTTAGCTGCACTGGCGGGGGACAGTGACAACTTTGTGGAGAGTGGGACTCGAACCCCCAACCTTAGGATCAGCGATCCAGCACCCTTTACCACTAGACCACCACTGCCCCATACATACTCACCATTATTGAATCCATATAGTTATAGAGATTATATAAACCAAACCAAAAATGCACAAAGGGTAGACATTTGAAGACCGATTTTCATCTTGGTACTTTAAAATGGCTCCAGAGCTACTTTCAGTGGTTACCTGGTCTTCTACACTGCACAGTCACCACCAGAGGGCGCATAGCAGCATCGCACTAAATCGATGCGAAATCTTGCATACAATGGGACAGATTGTATTTTGGCATTTTTCATCCAACAATAAATAAGCAAAGTAACCATTTGTTACTTAAATATATTTTAGAATACAAATTGTTTATTTTATTCATACAATTGGCTCACTTGGTGCAGTGGATTATGATGGGAAAGATGTTTTCCATAGCTTTAGGTATACTGTAAAGTGTTTTCATGGACCCCTCAAATTTGATCTGGATCCGGAAGTGGTGCCATTCTGGAGGTACGTATAGCCAACTCAAAACAAACAATATGCATGAACCAGCGGACAAAATCGACCTGGAGAGGGATGGGCGCCGCCAGGCCAAATTAGCCCAAGTTTCGCCATGAAGGCGCCCCAACGACATCCCCGGATGTTAAGGGATAAGTTAAGTGAAGATACAGCTTAACTGGTATTTAAAACACACTAAAAAAAGGAGGCTCATTGAAGGGGTGTTACATTATCTCAACCAATCAGCAGGAAGGAGGACAGCCATTGGCTGAATTTGAGTGACGTGTCAGTTGCTTGGCAGTCCGCGAATACGCAAACCATGTGTGCAAAACCGAGAATAGTTAAGGGCCTACTATATATAAAGGCTACAATGTTATTGTCAAATATGTTTATATAAAGAGCAAAATTTTTGTAAACTACCTTTACCAGCCCTCATATTCATATTTTGTTGGAGATTTCCACAGATATAACTTCTATAATTATTTGCCGCAAGTGCTACAATTGCTTTGTTTTTAGTAATTCAAGATATTCCTTTACAGATTCCTGTTTTTATATGGCTATGTCTATTGTAATTTATAAAGTTGTTCCTTGCAATGGCCAGCCTCTCTGCGAGCCTAAGCAGAATTAAGCGGTTCAGAAAATAAATGAATGAATGAATGAATGAATGAATGGATGGATGAATTTTCCCATGTTCGATATCATGCAACGATTCATCTGTGGTATTTGGAACTGACATTATATGGAGTTATATTTTAATATATAAAAATACACAATTGTATAGTAATATATAATGCAATGTATACTGTGGAGGTTGTAATAGTATTTGGTATTTATGTTCTTTCATGATTATATGATTGTCAAAACCAAAGTAAATATATTTTTAATACAATAGCCATATCTCAAGTCTTTCAGAGAAGTTATATGGGTACTCTCCGCTGATGTATGAGGCGTATTGAAGAATTTCCTAGGGAATACCAATATGGAGACTTCGCTCAGTGGCGATGGCAATGATGTGGAAGAAACGTCATTGGGTGATGGGTTTTTCCCTCCTGACTTACCGGTAGCCGCTGCAAGGTGCACTTCTGACATCTAGTGGCAATTTCTTAAATTGACACACAGGACGATCGTCCATGATCTTTTCATGACTAACTTGACCATAATTACTATGCCTAGAAGAAAACATGGTGCTTGTTGGTCTACTTTACAAGTATGCTAAATCAGTAATATCAGTATCTGTAAACCAAACATTTTTAAAAAAACATTGTTATGCCCCCAGTGCAGCTAACTGGGTTATAAAAAGGCCGGCCATGTCTCTCACTCTCTATGGTGGAACCATTAAATATAAAAGAACCATTGCAGACTTTCGATAAGAGTAGGCTGTAAAGCCATCAATGTGTTTCTGCCCTGCGATGGCCTGGCGAGCTGTCCAGGGTGTGTTCTGCCCTCGCCCGGAGTCGGCTGGAATGGGTGTCAGCCTCCCTGTGACCCGAATTAGGATTAAGCCAGGGGTGTCCAAACTACTGCCTGCGGGCCAACTGCTGACCGTGGTCCATTTTTTTAATTGGCCCACAAGAAATTGGATTAATAGAGTAGAATATACTGCACTTCAACTTTTGCCTGAGTGTATTGCACTTCTTAGTTTTAACAACAGGGGAGCCACTGTTGATCAAGGCAGTTGCTCCACATGGCCGAACCAAAGTCGCGAAAGGTAGAAAGTGTGCAGAAAATTTCAGACACTTTCAGACATTCAGAATGAATATTTCTTGCTCCCACTGAGTGCAATGCCATTCCCACTTTAGGTGAATAAAAAATATATCCCACAGTACCCGTGTGTTAATAAGCATCCATGTGCAGGTACACATACGACAGATATCAATCATAGACATCAATTCTATCACTACTCTGCTTTTGCGCACCACTTTCTTAGATGCGTTTTTCTTGGTAATACACAGAGTGAACACGCAGTCAGCTGATCTCATCTGATGCAGCTTTGCTATTTGATCAAGTGACATTTTTACCGATTTTTGGCCCGAGTCACCACCACAGCTGGCCGGTTTAAATACCCAGCAAAGCAGATATCAGAATAATTTCCGAAAAATGATATGCACTCCTAATGTTGATCATCTTCTTCTTTTCCTTTTGGCGTTTCCCTTCAGGGGTCGCCACAGTGAATCATCTGCCTCCATCTCACCCTATCCTTTGCATCTTTTTCTCTTCCACCAATTGCCTTCATGTCCTTCTTCACCACATCCATGAATCGTCTCTTTGGTCTTCCTCTAGGCCTTCTGCCTGGTGGTTCCAACCTCAACATCCTACTACCAATATACTCAATATCCCTCCTCTGTACATGTCCAAACCATCTCAATCTAGCCTCTCTGACTTTGTCTCCAAAACATCTTACATGTGCTGTCCCTCTGATGTGCTCATTCCTGATCCTATCCATCCTCGTTACTCCCAAAGAGAACCTCAACATTTTCATCTCTGCTACCTCCAGCTCTGCCTCCTGTCTTTTCCCCAGGGCCACTGTTTCTAAACCATACAACATCACTGGCCTCAACACCGTCTTGAACACTTTTCCTTTCATTTTTGCCGATACCTTCCTATCACACATCACACCGGACACTTTTCTCCAACCATTCCAACCAGCCTGCACACGCTTCTTCACCTCTTTTCCACACTCTCCATTGCCCTGGATTGTTGAGCCTAGGTACTTAAAATCCTCCACCTTTCTTATCTCTGCTCCTTGTAACCTCACCATTCCTGTTGGGTACTTGGCATTCATACACATGTATTCCGTTTTACTGAGGCTAACCTTCATTCCCCTCTTTTCCAGGGCATACCTCCACCTCTCTAGGTTTTCCTGCACTTGTTCTCTGCTCTCACTGCAGATCACAATATCATCTGCAAACATCATTGTCCATGGAGATTCTTGCCTAACCTCGTCTGTCAGCCTGTCCATCACCATAGCAAACAAGAAGGGGCTCAGAGCTGACCCTTGATGCAGTCTCACCTCCACCTTGAACTCTTCTGTCACACCGACAGCACACCTCACCACTGTCTTACATCTATTATACATGTCCTGCACCACTCTAACATACTTCTCTGCCACTCCAGACTTCCTCATGCATTACCACAGTTCCTCTCTCAGCACCCTGTCATATGCTTTCTCCAGATCCACAAAGGCACAATGCAGCTCCTTCTGACCTTCTCTGTACTTCTCTATTAACATCCTCAAGGCAAACACTGCATCTGTGGTGCACTTTCTTGGCATGAAACCAAGCTGTTGTTCACAAATGCTGACCTCTGCCCTTAGTCTAGCTTCCACTATTCTTTCCCATAATCTCATTGTATAGCTCATCAACTTTATCCCTCTGTAGTTGCCACAACTCTGCACATCGCCCTTGTTCTTAAAAATGGGCACCAGCACACTTCTCCTCCATTCCTCTGGCATCCTCTCACTCTCTAAGACCTTGTTGAATGTTTTTGTCAGGAAATCTACTGCTTCCTCTCCTAGACACTTCCATACCTCCACCGGTATGTCATCAGGGCCAACTGCCTTTCCATTCTTCATCCTCTTCAATGCCCTTCTCACTTCACCCTTACTAATCTTTGCTACTTCCTGGTCCTCAACAGTCACCTCTTCTACTCTTTTTTCTGTCTCATTTTCCTCATTCATCAGCTCTTCAAAGTACTCTTTCCATCTTCCCAGCACCCTTCTGTCATCAGTCAATACATTTCCCTCTCTGTCCTTTTTCAATCTAACTTGCTGCACATCCTTCCCATCTCTATTTCTCTGCTGTGCCAACCTGTATAAATCATTTTCTCCCTCTTCACTTTCCAACTGAGCATACAAGTCATCATACGCCCTCTGTTTGGCCTTTGACACCGCTCCCTTCGCCTTACACTGTGTCTTCCTGCACTCCTGTTTACTCTCTTCGGTCCTCTCAATGTCCCACTTCTTCTTAGCTAACCTCTTCCTTTGTACACATTCCTGCACTTCCTCATTCCACCACCAAGTCTCCTTATCTACTGCCCTTCCAGAGGACACACCAAGAACTCTCCTACCTGTCTCCCTGATCACATTAGCTGTAGTTGTCCAGTCATCTGGAAGCACTTCCTGACCACCCAGCCTGTTTCAACTCCTCCTTGAAGACAACACAACACTCCTCCTTTTTCAGCTTCCACTACTTTGTCTTCTGCTCTGCCCTTGCCTTCTTCACCTTCCTCACCATCAGCGTCATCCTGCACACCACCATCCTATGCTGTTTGGCAACACTCTCACTCGCTACTACTTTGCAGTCACTGACTTCCTTCAAATTACATCGCCTACACAAGATGTAGTCTACCTGTGTGCTCCTACCGCCGCTTTTATAAGTCACTCTATGCTCCTCTCTCTTCTGGAAGAAAGTATTTACCACAGCCATTTCCATCCATTTTGCAAAATCTACCAACATCTGTCCTTCTTCGTTCCTGTCCTGGATACCAAACCTGCCCATCACTTCCTCGTCCCCTCTGTTTCCTGCACCAACATGTCCAAGTCTGCCCCAATGACTACTGTTTCATCTTTGGGGGTATTCTGCATCACTTCATCTAACTCACTCCAGAATCTCTCCTCTTCTAGCTCACATCCTGCCTGTGGGGCATAAGCACTAACAACATTGAACATCATGCCTTCAATTTCTAACTTGAGACTCATCACTCTGTCTGACACTCTTTTCACTTCTTGAACATTCCTGACAAACTCCTCCTTCAAGATGACTCTTACTCCATTTCTCTTCCCATCCACACCATGATAAAACAGCTTAAACCCTGCTCCTAAGCTTCTAGCCTTGCTACCTTTCCACCTGGTCTCCTGAACACACAGTATGTCCACCTTCCTCCTCTGCATCATATCAGCCAGCTCGCTACCTTTTCCTGTCATAGTTCCAACATTCAAAGTCCCTACTTTCAGTTCTAGACTCCTGCCTTTCCTCTTCTCTCTCTGCCTACGGACACACCTCCCGCCTCTCCTTCTTCGACCAACAGTAGTCCAATTTCCACCAGCACCCTGTTGGTTAACAGCACTGATGGTGGTCGTTGTTAACCCGGGCCTCGACCGATCCGGTATGAATTTTCTTGATATGACTCGCATGTTTTATTTGGCATTTGTTTTACGCCGGATGCCCTTCCTGACGCAACCCTCTGCATTGATCTGGGCTTGGGACTGGCATGAGGGAGACACACTGGCTTGTGCCCCTCCCTCATGGCTGCATTGCAATTACACTTAATTCTCGTACACAATTCCAGAAAAGCATGTTCCCCAGGGTCATACGCGCTCCATACGGTTTTTGTTTCAACCAAGCAGCAGCACACCTGACTCTGCTCACTTAAACAAATGATTTGAGTCTTCTGGCAGTTGATTGGTCAATCTGTGTTCTTTGTACAGAGACGGACCAATCAACTGCCTGAAGACTGAGATTAGTTCTTTACATGAGCCAAGTCAGGCGTGCTGCTGCTTAGTTGAAACAAAAACCTGCAACCACACAGCCCTTTGTGCTATGAGTTTGACAACTGTGTTCTAAAGAAACAGGTTCCACTGATATTTGGAGATGGTTAAGCTCTAGTAATTTGATCAAGTTGCATTATTAAGGTGAAGAAGTCCCCTGCTATGAGCTAAGCCACGTGCCAGTCTGAATCTCACATCTCTTCACAGAAACTATCTAAAGTTGTCTCACTCATGGATCAAATCAAAATCCACACCATGATCCCTTGTAATCCAGAGAAAAGCAGTCAGGCTTTAAATAGCGGCCATGATCATGTCAGGGTGTTTACTGAAGCTGAGCAACTGAGCAAATAAATTAGATTTAGGATGGGAAACAGTAAAAGTTGTGCTTTTTCTAAAGAACTACTAGAGGACCTAAAGTCCAACAATATATTCTCAGAAGAGCAGGTTTACACCTGGTATTAAGCCTTTCTAAAAGAGTGCCTGAGCGGATATATCAGCAGGAAGCAGTTTGAGGACATCTATACCAGGTTCTTTCTAGACGCAAGCCCAAAGGCTTATGCCCAGCACGTGTTCCGAAGTTTTGATTCAGACAACAATGGTACAACTGATTTTAAAGAGTTTATTTTAGCATTGCATCACACCTCCTCGTGGAAGACTACAAAAAAGCTTGAGTGGGTCTTTGCCTTGTATGATGTGGATAAGAATGGCAGCATAACAAAAAATGAGATTAATGAAATTGTCAAGATAATTATTGTCTTATTTTGCATTGCTTGTAAAATCATTGTTGAGGTGCATAATGTGCTGGCTTCGTCTTGTGAAAATTGGATAATTTATTGCGTTCATTTTACCAATACAGTGGTACCTCGGTACTTGAATGCTTTAGAGGTCAAACAAATCGTAATTCGACCAAAAAATCCGAGATTTTTTTTGTCTCGGAAGTCGACCAAAATCCGAAAGTCGAATGCTAAAAATAAACCAAAAGATAAGCTGAGTGCTCCTCCCAGTGCTAGAAGGTTGTCTCTCTTCCCCGTGATCTCTCTGGCTTTCAGCTCCATGCTCCACCAGTTCCTGCTTTAGTTTGTTTTCCGTGTTTCTCCACATCTCTAACAGTGACTACGATATCCCCATGCTCTATTTCCTTCTCTGTGAACAATAAAGCGCATCTGTTTCCATCTCCACTCTGTGTCCTGTATTTTTGGGTCCGTCTGAATGTTCCTGGTGTCACAGAATCTTCTAGCCCTTATATGAAGCCAGGAACATTCAGCTGGAGCCAAAAACAGATTAAGACCATTTACATTATTTGTACAGTAGGCCCTTGACATTCGCAGGGGTTCGGTTCCGGGCCATCCCACAAACCGAGATAATCCGCGAGTTCTGTACCCGGAAGTAAAACCCCATGTATCACGTCATATGCGCGAATGAGCAGCTGGAAGTAAAATACTATGTATCTATTACATGCGCTAAAATATGCTTCTTAAACACATTCTATATACAGTCTTACTCATTAATTCAGTATTAATGTAGTAAAATGTAGTAATGATTAAGAAAAACTTTTCAATTTTTCTGTTATATTTATTGATGATAAAATATAAACATTATACAGCATACGCATAAAACCACCTTTCAATGCATTCTATTTATAAACTTGCTAGAGGCACAGTGCCAAAATCAAAGTCCCCCAAAACACAGACTATAACAAAAAGGACATAAAAGAACAAGAAATGTAATAAATTGGATAAACAAAACAAAATGAGAAACATGCTACACCACAGTAAATAAAACACACAAACATTTTAAACATTACCTTAGGTCATGTACTGGAATAGTAATTAAAAAAGACTTTAATAGTTTCATTACCTTTTTCTGGTGCTTAGCAGATGTTTAAGTGGCATCATAGAACTTAACTGGTAATTAAAACACACTAAAAAAAGCTCATTGCGAACTTGTGCGCAAATCGGGGAAAAGGGGCGTTACATCACTTCAACCAATCAGCAGGAAGGAGAACAGCCATTGGCTGAATTTGAATCACGTGCGAGCTGCTCGAAAGTCCGTGAATACTCAAACCGTGAGTGCAAAACCGCGAATAGTCAAGGGCCTATTGTAATGGGAAAACCAGATTTGGAATTCAACCAAATCGGAATTCGACCAGCCATCTGGAACAAAAAATGGTTGAGTACCGAGGTACCACTGTACTTAATTTTTGTACTTTTTCATTTTTTAAATTTCTTTCTTTCTTCCTTTTGGCATTTTCACCTTTATTAGTCAATATTTAACATGTGTTCTGAAGAGGACCAGAAAAACCTTCCAGATGATTTTCTGAGCTTTTGGGGAAAAAAGCAAAAAGATATCAACTTTCTGATTTGAAAGTTGGTTTTTGATGACAAAGGCAAACAAAATTGTGAGTGCACATTGAGTAACATAATTACAAAAACAAACACTCTATTGTCATTCTCTTCTCCCTACAGATAAAATTACAGGAGAATTCATCAAAGGTGTGATGGACAGTAAAAACATCCTCAGACTGATCCAGTATTATGAGCCTCACAAGATTCTGAACAAAATGAAACAAAATAAACAGTAATTTTGCCATGCTATCAGTCCAAATTTTTAAATTTGATGTTGATTTAATCATTTATGACTACGCATTACGGCCATTTCATTAAATAGGTTGTGACACTGAAATGTATGTAAAGTCATATTTAGCAATCCAAATCAATTATAACGGCATTTATAAGAAGACACATAATGAATACAGATGTCTGTCTCAATTATACACTATACAACATTATACAAATTATAGAAGTGATTCAGTCATGAAAATACGGTCAGCTAGGTTTGTCCAAAATATACAGGTATGCCCGCTACACAAACAGTGTGTTTAAAGCAGCTTTTCATTAAATACATGCTATATTCACAGTTCACACACACACACACACACACACACACACACACACACACACACACACACACACACAAATTCACAACAAGAAAGTTCTGGGTTTGAGTCCTGGGCTTGATGGTTTGTTTTTTATATTTTGCATGTTCCCCTGTGCTTGTATGAGTTTCTATACACTCTATATCTATTTATTATTATATCTATATTATTATTATTATTCTATGCACTATAATATCTATACACACACACACAAATATATATATATATATATATATATATAGTGTGTTACCCTTGTGTTAAGACATCGTCCCTGTGAGCTTTGTGTTTACACTGTTTTGCGGACTTTTGTAGCCCAAAGCAAATATGGTTGGTCAGAAGCGTAAGCCTACTAGCATGGGTGCAAATCTCATCTACAGAGATGAATTAACTATCTGCTCAGATTGGCACAATCTACCATGCATACTCAGTTAAGCAAACAGAGTTGTAAAATGAATTAAAACCCAAATCCAGAAAAGAAAGACCTCTCCGCTCTGCTGGTGATTCACAGGGGCAGTGTGTGTGTATATATATATATATATGGGGCAGTGGTGGTCTAGTGGGGGGCAGTGGTGGTCTAGTGGTATAGGGCGCTGGATCGCTGATCCAAAGGTTGGGGGTTCGAGTCCCACTCTCCACAAGGTTGTCACTGTCCCCCCCAGTGCAGCTAACTGGGTTATCAAAGGCAGGCCTCACTATGGTGAGAGGCATGTAAAAGAACCATTGCTGACTTTCGTAAAGAGTAGGCTGTAAAGTCATCAGTGTGTTTCTGTCCCTTGCTAAAAAGGGTTGTGACAGGAACGGCATCCGATGTAAAAACCTCTGCCAAATCAAAAAAAACGTGCGAATCAGATGATTCACTGTGGCGACTCCTGAGTAAAAGGGAAAAAGCCGAAAGGAAGACATATATATATATATATATATATATATATATATGTGTGTGTGTGTATGTAGTACACCAAAACTAATCAAGCAGTGCTTATGTACATTCATTAAACATAAGTAAATTCATAAGCATTTTAATAGGTAGACAAATGACATGATCATACATAATTGTATTAACATTTCATTTACATTTAAACCAAAGACAGAAGTTAAGACCTATGGTCTTAAGGATTGTTATTTTGTGTGTGTGTGTGTGTGTGTGTGTGTGTGTGTGTGTGTGTGTGTGTGTGTGTGGGTGGGTGGGTGTATATACATATATATATATACCTTTTGAAACAGCTACGCAACAAGACACTGCAAATAAAATCATTTTTCCAGAAGACTTAGATTGAAACATTTGGTAAAGCAGAAGCCACCTGTTTCAGGAAAAGGATATGATAAGGACAGATGACCACAGTCAGTGAAAAAACAAGCAAGCAAACAAACAAAACCCACAGTAAGAATATTACCCAACAATGTTTATACAAAAATCCCCAGCACTTTTGGTCTAGGAACAAGCAGGAAGTTAAAATTGACTCTCCTCCAGGATCTCCTCCATGGTCTCGCCCAAAGTCATGTCCCCAAAACTGCTGGACAGACTTTTCCTTGTCCTGGTATAGAACTCCAGGCCTGGACATTGTCCACAGGACAGCTCTGCCCCTGACTGGATGGTCACCTGAGTAAGCTGGGTCTGCATGGGTGCGTGGCTCCGTTCCTCATATGAATCGCTGTGATCCGAGGGGTGTCTTCTCCGCTTCCATGACCTTTTCCATAAGTATTTTGGGTGCATGCGTGCAAAGCAGTTGTGATCTTCTAAGTGGTTAGAGACGAACACTTGCCACCTGTTGTGTATCTCAGTGCGCACCTGGACATTTAGGAAAGTGTATCAGTATAATTAATGGAAATTAAAAAGACCTCAATAAAAAAAAGTAAGGGCCAGACTCAAAGAAACATGTTAAAAGCTTTATTATAAGATATTAATACTCTGCAAATGCCAGGTTTGATGCATATTCCAATATATATCTCCCAGCTAATTTCAACAGAGGCAGTATCTGCAGTTAAGCTCTGCTTTATTGTTTGATGTCAGGTAAGTTTAATCATTAAATTGAGTCAAAATGTCTCTAGGATTTAGGAGGAAAACTTGCATCATTAGGCTTCTTTTTTATATACGGCCATGTTTCCTAGTTTAAATTTCTTCCGTTTATTTCATGTTTGATGGACTCCTTTTCCTCTACCTTTGCTATGAACTATAATTATTGTTACATTGAGCCTAATAACATACTTTTATATACATTGGCTGTACAGTATATGTCAATTAATTGGCTTCATATCCATGTTCTGTGCTATGTTTTGTTCATGTTAATAAACTGTAAGTAATACTAGGACGATGCTAATACATCTTTTAACTCTGAAGAGAATAACATTCTTGCACTGTACTCTTAGGGCATATTTCCTTGCCACTGATGCCATAAGCTTGCTCATTAGGAATGTATGAGATTCATACATATATAGAATTGTATAAATTCATATGTTTTTAAATATATAACAAAATCTATTAATTTTGTAAAGCTGCTTTGCAACAATGCCCATTTTTAAAAGTGCAACAAAATAAAATTTAATTGTACGTACTTAAATTTAAAATGCATTTTTTTGTGTGTGTCTGTCGCTTAATAATTTTATTAGACACTTGAAATGAAAGCATGAAAGGATTTTACTAAACATTTGATGTTCATTTCTCAGTCTAATTTATTTGTAGACACATAGTATAGTTTTGGGAAGAAACAGGTCATAATGTTTGTTATAGGACTATTTTTTTGAATGGCCACTGTGCCCCTTTTGTCATTTTATCCTGATGCAGCTAGAGGTCGCTCATGTGATATATATCTTACCGAGTTCCCGTGCTATGTGTTTGTTAAGATGGCACATGTTCGACAGACATGTTTCATTGACTTACCTCGCCATTTGCAAAACAGTACAGAACAGCAACCAAAAATCCCTAGTGAAAGAAATTCAAATATTAGACCAGTAAACATACAGTACTTTATTTTTTTTTATTTGCCAAGCTGACCAAGGGACGACCATTAGGTTATTACCTGAAAAGAGCTGAGGGTTAAATTAATGAAGTTTCGCACATACCGATGACTTCCCTCAACAGTTTCGTCTATGAGTATCATGAATAAAATTTCATGGATCCCGAGCAATGGAATCAACACCAGCGTTGCTCTTGCTAAACTGCAAAGGTGAAAATGGAACAGATAAGAAGCTGAGGTTATGTTTGTTATGACTATGCTCTGACTGCAGACATGTACCAACCTGTATCTGTAGTCTGTAAACCTTAGTTGATCAGCTTTTAATTTTGACAGAAGAAGTTTTATTATCCTGAGGAAAATACCGAAAATAACCTGAAAAACAAAATGAAAAAAAAAAAAAACTTTCAGCACCTGCATTATGAGCTTATCGCTTCATGTAACTTAGTCCGTTGAATTCATCTCATACAAAATATACAATTAGAACTATTATTGCTACTCCAAAACAATAATTGAGATCTGAGGCATGTTGACATGATGCATTTGATATGATAATGTGATGTGGCACAGTGTGAAGCATAGTTACTGCTAATACAGTGTAGTGTTTTATTCTGTTTATCCCCTTCTAAATTGCAAAGAATAACAAGCAGAACAGTGCAGTGGTGAGCACTGTCGCCTCAGAGTAGAAAGACTCATGGCTTGAACCTCATTGGGGACTGGAGCCATTCTTTGTAAAGTTTATATATTCTGTTCCTCTGCTTGCTTGGTTTTCCTTTAGGTACTCTAGTTTGCTCCCACAGTCCAAAGGACTGCACATAAGGGGCTGCCGAGTGGTGCTTCAACAAGGTGCATGATTGTTAACCCAGAGATCGCAAGTTTGAATCCAGGTTAATGCAACAGCCATCCATGACCAGGAGCCCATCATCATCATTATATCTTCCTCTGCTTTATCCAGGGTTGGGTAAGCATAAGCAGTGACGTCCAGACATCCTTCTCCCCAGCCACTTCCTCCAGCTCTTCCATGGAACACCGAACCATTCCCAGGTGAACCGAGTGACATAATCCCTTCAGCATGTTCTGGTCAATTCCGGACTCTCTTCCCAGTTGGACATGCCCAAAACACCACACCAGGGAGGCATTCTGGAGGCTTTCTAACCAAATGCCTGAGCCACCTCAACGCGAGGAGCAGCGGTTCTACTCTGAGCTTCACACCTTATCTCTAAGACAGAGCCACACTATCCAGCAAAGGAAACAAATTTCAGCTGCTTGTAATCGCAATCTTGTTCTTTTGGTCACCACCCAAAGCTCATGACCATAGGTGAGGGTGAAAATGTAGATCAACTGGTAAATTGAGAGCTTTGCTTTGTGGCTCAGCTTCCTCTTCACCACAATGGATTGGTACAAGCTCCACTTTACAGCAGAAGGTGCAGCAATCTGCCTGTTGATCTCCCATGCTATTCTTCCCTCACTCATGAACAAGACGCCAAGGTACTTGAGCTCCTCCACTTGGTGCAAGACCTCATTCCAGGCCCGGAGGGTGCATTCCAATGAAAACCATAGCCTCAGACTTGGACATGCTGATTCTTATACCGGCCACTTTGCACTTGGCTGCGCATCACTCCAATTGGAGTTGGAGGTCCTGGATTGATGAAGCCAAATGGACATCATCCACAAAAAGCAGAGATGAGATCCGATGGCCACCAAGCCAGAACCATTCCTCACCACAGCAGCACCTAGAAATTCCGTCCATAAAAATTATGAACAGAATCGGTGACAAAGGACCCCAACCCTCACTGTGAACAAATTTGACCTGTTGTTACCAATGCAGACCAAGTTCTGGCTCTGGTGATACAAAGACTGAATGGCACATATCAACGGTTCTGGAATGCCATACTGCTGGAGCAGGCCCCACAAGCTAGCTTGAGGGGTACGGTCCTAAGCCTTCTCTAAATCCAAAAATCGCATGTAGACAGATTGGGCAAACTCTCATGCCCCCTCCAGGATCCTGTAGAGCAGCGGTTGGGAACCTATGGCTCGCAAGCCAGACGTGGCTCTTTTGCTGACTGCATCTGGCTCTCAGATAAATCAGGTGGCCTTTATTAACAGAATAACTAATATACAATTTTGCTGTCCTCTAAATAAATCTCACGCATTTTAATTTATAAATCTATTTTCAACGCCTCTTATCACTGAGGTGCACAGCGGAGAGCCAATCCTTTCTGTACTCCAGTGTGTGGGCGGGTCTGATACCTTGAAACTCTAATTTTATTGGATTATATGTAACAGCTTGCACGGCAGTGGTGGTCTAGTGGTATAGGGCACTGGATCGCTGATCCAAAGGTTGGGGGTTCGAGTCCCACTCTCCACAAGGTTGTCACTGTCCCCAAGTGCAGCTAACTGGGTTATCAAAGGCGGGCCATGTCTCTCACTGTCTATGGTGAGAGGCATGTAAAAGAACCATTGCTGACTTTCGTAAAGAGTAGGCTGCAAAGTCATCAGCGTGTTTCTGTCCCTTGCTAAGAAGGGTTGTGACAGGAAGGGCATCCAACGTAAAAACCTCTGCCAAATCAAACGTGCGAATCAGATGATTCGCTGTGGCGACTCATGAGTAAAAGGGAAAAAGCCGAAAGGAAGACAGAGAGACATGTAACAGGTTGCACGAGTTGTTTTTGGGTTGAAAGGTAAATTTCCCTCATTTTTGATCCTCTCATTTGCACGAAGTCAAGCAGAGCTGGCAAGCAAAACACAAAAGGACAGTTATGGATAAACTTCAACCTGCAGACCAGCTGATTGCCAAAACTTGGGACGCGCTTCCTGTCACATAAACACTGCAGCATGATTCCTGTCGTATTGATCATGTTTGGCTCCACATGCACACACGAGCAGTCCTTCTCACACCCGATAAACATCAAGACCAACCTGCAGTCACGTTTAACAGATGGAAGCCTAAACGCCTGCATGAAGCTGAACCTCAGCACGTATCAACCAGACTACAAAGCCATCAGCAAAACCATGCAGCACCAGAAGTCACATTAATGGTAAAAAGTACTTTTCTTATTAATAAGTAACTTCATTATAACAATGTTGTTTGAAATAAATTCAGAGTCTTATTATACTCTAAAATTGTTGGTCTTCTTTTCCATTTAGCTGTATTCAGTATTAATATATATATATATATATATATATATATATATATATATATATATATATATATATATATATATATATATATATATATGGCTCTCAGATTTTAACATATGTGTTTATTTTTAGCTCTCTTAGTCAAAAAGGTTCCCGACCCCTGCTGTAGAGTGTACAGAGTTGGTCGAGAGTGTCCGTGGTTCCACTATCAGTCGGATCTTGCTCTTCAGCAAGGCTTAGGAGTGGGAATCTACGATTAAGGAGGTCCTCGAAGTATTCCTTCTATCTCCTGACAATGTCGTTTTCCAGGCCCTCACCGAACTCCACCCACCTAGAGATTTTGCATTTGCAACAGCTTGGGCTGCAGCACTTTGTACCTGTCTGCTGCTTCAGGAGTCCCACAGGCCAATCAGACCTAATAGGCCTCCTTTTTCCAGCTGGATGGCCCCCTTTATTGTAGTTTTCCACCACTAGGTTTGGGGGTTACTGCCACGACAGGCATCAATGATCCTTCGACCACACTGCTTCAATAATGAAGGCACAAAAAATGGCCCATTTGGATTCCATCTCACCTGCCGGAGGTGGGAGTTAAAGGTACCTCTGACAGGAGATGCCACCAAACATTCCGAGGAGACCCTAACTAAACACTTGGGCATGCCAGGTCTGCAGGGTAGCCGCCCCAGCCACTGAGCCAGCTCACCACCCGGTAGTCGTCGGTTGACAGCTCCATTCCCCTCTTCGCCCGAGTTTTCATAATACGTGGCCGAAAGTCTGGTGAAATTACTACAAAGTCAATCATCAAACTGCAGTCTAGGGTGTCCTGGAGTCAAGTGCACTTATGGATACCTTTACATTCAAACATGGTGTTCGTGATTGACACACTGTGACGTGCACAGAAATCCAACAACCAAACACCATTCAGATTCAGAGTGGAGACACCATCCCAGCTCACATTATTATTTCCCACATGGGCGTTGAAGTCTCCCAGGACAACGATGGAGTCACTCGGGAAAATGTTTTCCCAAACACTCCCAAAAAACTCCAAAAAGGGTGTGTATACCGAACTGTCATTTGGTGCATAAGCTCAAACAACACTGAGGATTCGTCCCCCCCACCTGTAGGTGGAAGGAAGCTGCCCTTTCATCAACTGGAGAGAACCCAAACATGTGGGCAGCAAGCTGGGGGCAACAAGGATGTCCACACTAGTTCATTGCCTCTCCCCATGAGCAACTCCAGAATGGAATAAGGTCCAGCCCCTCTCAAGATGGGTGGTTCCAGAGCCCAAGCTATGCATTAAGGTGAGTCTGACCATATCTACTGTGTATCGCTTAACCTCATACACTAGCTCAGACTCCTTTCCCGCCAGAGAGGTGACATTTCATGTCTCAAAAGTCAGAGTCAGTAGTCAAGGATCGGTCCGACAGAATCCATGCCTTCGGCTGCCACCCAACTTACACTACACCCAAACCATAGACCCCCTCCGACAAGTGGTGGGTCCGGGGGGATTCCGGTGACCTACATCTGGGCAAGGCAAAACATATCCTTTTAATTTTCTCCATAGGGGTCTTTGTGCTGCATCGGGACCTTCACCTAGGACCTGTTTGCCTTGGGTAACCCTACCAGGGGCATAATGCCCCCAACAACATAACTCTTAGGATCATTAGGACAATCAAACCCCTTCACCATGATAAGGTGCTGATTCAAAGAGGGGGAACAGGACTCCAATGGAGATAATTGGCTGAGCTCTCATGGGAGGGAAGGATATGGTCCATGTTACACCAATCGCCGTCCAATCATGGTTGTCTGTGAGCTCATTCATACAAGGGGACAGATGGCGCTTCCCTCTGAGTGTATGAGACTGCAACCAAATACAGTCAGCCCTCTACTTATGAAATTAATCTGTTCCAGAGCCATTTTCGGAACCTGGATGTTTCGTAAGTAGAGGTGCATTTTACATGTAAAACGCGTGATTTGTTCTAAGGCTCCCAAGACTACCCCATAAACCCTTTAAAAATGATTGCAGCAATTTTGTATGAAATATGTATGACATATGTGTTAAAAGTAAAAGAAAATTATTTATTAAACCATTTAAACATTTTATTAACATTTTATTAACATATTTATTAATTAAACCATTATTAAACATTTTTTAATTAACGCACATACACACACACACACACACACACACACACACACACACACACACACACACACACAAAACACTGTCTCTCTCTATCTCTCTCACTCTCTCTCTGTCTCTCTCTCTCTCTCTCTCTCTCTCTCTCTCTCTCCCTCTGTCTCTCTCTCTCTCTCTCTCTCTCTCTCTCTCTCTCTCTCTCTTTATTTGAGTGGCGCACTCTGCCAAATGCAGGCTCCGCCCACACGCAGCTCGCAGCCGATGGAGCTTTTGAGACAGGATGTTGTATTTAAATCGGAATTACCTGTTTGAAAGAGCTGAGGTCCGGATTCAATATTAACTTGCTTCCTTGCGAGCTCGGAGGTCTTTTGTCCAACGGAGCATTCTATGTACAGAACATTTGTGGCGCTGCCCACTTCCATGCACAAAAATGCTTCATGGCCAAATGCGGAGCTTTTGAGATGGCACGCGGCTCATCCGGACCTCCTCAAATAAGTTGCAATGAGTACTCTCAAAAGTCTCAAAACTCACAAAACTCACGAACCAACAGTACATCTCTCCTTTACGCGTGTGACAAACAAGCTTATGGGTACAGTACTATGGAGATTCAGCTCCCACCTGGCCAATGGGAGGCCAATGGGAGGCCAGTGGGGCGGGATGTTGGGAGACAGCCAATGAGAGAGCAACTCGCGCATTGTTTGAATTTTTGAATGGCGCGTTTGGTGCTTTTCATAAGAAGAGGTTGTTTTGTATACAGAGCATGAACGTTTCGTAAAATGTTTTTCATAACCTGGATTTTTTGTATTCAGAGGTTCTCGTAAGTAGAGGGCCGACTGTACCCATGTGCAACAGTTCGAAAAGTGGAGGGTGACTAGCATTACATGTCACAGAGTGGGCATGCTTACACCCCTCCCTGGTTGGTGGTGGTCATGTAATTGGGATGGCAATACTTGATTGGGGGGAATTGGATGCGACTCAGTTCAAGAGAAAATTAATACATTAAATTCAGAAAATACATACAGTATAAGGCTAACTGGCTGCTGTAGCCTTCCAATGGGTGTGAAGTATGTGAGTTTATTTTTGTGTTAGGCCTGTGATAGGCTGGTGACCTGTTCTGGGTGATCACCTCTCACCTACAATCAGCTGGGATTGGCTACAGTTACCCCAACAACCCTGAGTTGTAAACGGTATAGATAACGGATGGATTAATTAAAGAAGAAAAATATATCCATGTTTTTTGTTATCTGTAATGTTTCAGAACATCTCTGAAAAAAGTAAGTTCGTATTATCATTACCATTATTACACTGTAAACACTATAATTGTAAACTATACAATAAACAGTTATTCACGCATTGGCTTCTGTAAGTCTTTCACCCTCACACCTAGGGTCAAATTGAAACAGTCAGTTAACCCAATGTCCATGTCTTTGTAGTGTGGAATACTTATAAAAGCAAAATGGATGGAGCAGTCATTCAGCTTCCAGTTAGGAACTTTGGCAACAAACATTTTTCAGTGTATGTAGTCAATATGTTTCCTTTTGGATTACTTTGTTGAGGCAATGGTGGCCCGGTGGTAGAGTGCTGGATGACTGATCCCAAGGTTGAGGGTTCGCACTGTCTATGGTGAAAGGCATGTAAAAGAACCATTGTTGACAACAATTGCCTGGTGAGCTGTCCAGGGTGTATTCTGCCCTCACCCAGAGTAGGCTAAGATAGGCACCAGCCTTTCTGTGACCCTACTAAAGCTAATTAATCAAGGTTCAGAAAATGAATGACATTGCAATCCTGCTCCACCATTTAATGGCTAAGGTTAGCAGGTGTGTTAAAGAAAGGAAATCAAACAATGGTGAAATAATGTTGCTTGACCTACAGTAAAACAAACCCTTCAATTAAAATTATGGAAGATTACTTACAAAAACTGACAGTGTAATTGGAGCTCTAATAATCCACCAGATCCATCTGTTAGTGATTACCCAGCAGCTTTGAAAAAGTCAAACACACCGAGCCGATATTTAAACTCATGTACAGTAGTTAAAATAAATTCGAATACTGTACAGATATGCATTATGGAAATATTCAAAATAATACTACTGTAATTAAAAACTTACTATGACAAGCCATATAAAATTAAATTAAGATAATATCATGTTTCTTTCCCATTAATGCCTATATGTCATGCCTTACCCTTTATTTTCATACAACGCTTTAGCCACTGTCCAAGGTATCACAAACAGAAATGGAGTCCCTAAATAAAAACAGGAGCATCTTAAATATAAAAGGTTAACATTTCCTCAGAATCCAGTAAGCTGTGAGTAAAAATACTTGTACTTATCACAGTTTGATGTACTTGGTGTATTGATAATAGCAACTCATGCTAACGTTTACAAAGACAATTGTAGGATTGACTTTTTGAAGGTTACTAGATGGCATACCCCATCCTACCAGCATGTATCTCTTTAGCAGCCTCCGTTTGGTCAACACAGCAGTAAAGAGTAGAGTGTGAAGGAAAATTGCCTCTACCAGGAGCCAGAAGTAATTACAGGCCACAAAGTACTGCATCGATACTTTAGAAGCTTTGCAAAGCAGGGCTTTCTGCAAAGTTGACATTGTAATAATGTAATTAATAGCATTAAATTTATTTATGCTTACAATACGAACATACATTGTATTGTATTCTATGTGCACTACCTTATATCCACATGCAAGCTAATTCACAAAACAACATAATAGCAACACAGATATGATTGTAGGGTTTACATTGTAGACTGCTATACAGATGAGTTTTGGAAATAACATTTGTAGCTTCATGAATAAAAATAAAGGTAATGATAATGTGGATTGTGATGCAGTACTGTTGAATCCAGATAGCTGTTCCATCCAGCTTCATCACTGGGCTTGTTGGAGTATGTGACATACATTACGATTTCTTTCGCAATGACTGCCATAGCTCTAAGCATGAACGACACAAAGAGGTTCATGTGGATGTAGTTCCTGGTACAATGAAGCTTCCTGAAAAATTAGAAATAGAGATTCATCCGTTGCATGCTTTGTTTATGATCAATATAATTAGCAAGCTTTGATGGAAATCAATATATATAATAAGACAATCAGATTACTGGAGCCAGCAGGAGACTCTATATGTATAAATGATATGACAAAACAGAAACAATAATGCTTGATCAACTGGTGAGGAGAACAGAATCATGCCAGAGAAAAGTGCTTGAAGGTAATATAAAAACTTATATTATATTTATATACACACTGTACCCCCGCGAATGTCAAGGGCCTACTGTATGTCTTTGTGCTGTAAATATGTATTAACATTTGTTTGTGCCTTTGAATAGATAAATAACTTTAGCTTAATTTGTAAATGTATTTAGCACATGTACTTGCAGATGTAGTTTGAAATATATTTGAGAATGTTTTTGGTTGAACTATATTTGATTTCAGTTCACCCCTGTATAGACAGCCATTTTTAAAAGTTTATAATTCTACCCACGGGTTTACCTGGTTCCCCCAAAGTGCTGCGTAATATAATAAATAAAATTATAGCCCCTGGGACTCGAGTTCCGGTCAACAAAGATGTGCACCCCCCACCCCACCCCCGGTCAGAGCAGCCTACGCCCTTGCTTCCATTAACTGTAACTAAGGGAACCAAACATGCTCCAGTATGACAATGCCCCTATGCCCCTGTGTATAAAACAGTATCAATAAAGACCACATTTTCCAGGGTGAGAATGGAAGAAGCTTAGTGGACATGCACAAAGCCCCAACCTAAACTCCAGGATGAACTGCAAGGCTGACTTTACTCCTGATCTCTGTACTCAACATCAGGAATGAAGAAATCCCCACAACCATATTCCAAATTCTAGTGGAAAGCCTTTGTAGAAGACTAGAGGAGTTTTTTTTTGGAGTCAAAGAGTAAACCAATTTCATAATACCCATGATTGTGGAACACAAAGTTTAAAAATTAGACAAGTGTGTGATAGTCAGGCATACTTTTCGCTTTTCAGTGTGATTATTTGTGTGTTTGAATATATTTACCCTGACAACACACATCTTTAGCATAGGAATAAACATAAAAAGACAAAACTCAAGAGTTTAAAGTTCCTGAACTCCACTTACCTCAGCAGGCCCATGATGAGCACAGCTAAAATGAGACTGAACAAGGACAACATGTAGCCAACTATGGAGAGGATCCTTAAGATTGAATTTTGAAATACTTCTTCTTCCTGCATTACACAACATGCAAGGTCAAGTAGACTGTTCATTTGTCTGAAAAAATGCTTATTCTGAAATAAATTGAAATATACCTTATATTTGAAAAAGCCTGGGTCTTCACATTCAGACTTATCCTGCCAGATAATGCTGGAATTCTCTTCTGTTTTCCAGGTTCCATTCGAAGTACATACCTGATAAACATTTCCTGAAAAACCTAAATAGAATGGAAAGGTTGCACGTGAACAATAAAACAGAATAAATTCCTCTCTAAAATAGCAATTCACAGTCCTTGTTTACAAAGTTTGTCTCTGTTAGCATAAGTTTATTGCTTGCATTGCCAGCTTTGACTTATGAAGTTTTTCCAGAGAATGGTCATGATTCCATTTATAGAAAGAGCAAGTCTCTGTAGTGTTCACAAATACCAGGTAATAAAACTAAGTATGCTACCTACTATACCCAAAGTCTCTAAAGTAGGCTTGTTTTCTGTAAATCTGTGTCAGATATATGCAAAAGGGCATACAGTCCAGTAGGGGGATTTATAGAGTTTGAGGAATTCGGTGCTTAGTTCAGACACAGGGACGGATACAGAACATAATTACTGCAGAACCGTTTCTATTAGTGTAAGACCAACATATGAGGTCTGTGGTCAATTCTGATATCACTTTACTTATCCCATAACTTCCAAGGTTGTCGTTGGGGCGCCTTCATGGCGAGATTTGGGCTGACTTCACCTGGCGGAGCCCATCACTCTCCAGGTCGTAGAAACACGCTGATGGCTTTGCAGCCTACTCTTTACAAAAGTCAGCAATGGTTCTTTTACATGCCTCTCACCATAGACAGTGAGAGACATGGCCTGCCTTTGATAACCCAGTTAGCTGCACTGGGGGAATTCTGATATTAATAAGTAAAAAATTCTGATATCAATATTTTCTTCTTTTTCTTTTCCTTTTGGCTTTTCCCTTTTTCAGGGGTCACCACAGCGAATAATCTGATTCACATAATTGATTTGGCATAAGTTTTTACGTCAGATGTCCTTCCTGACACAACCCTTTAGTAAGGGTCAGAAACTCGCTAACAGCTATGCAGCAACTCTGAAAGTCAGCAATGGTTCTTTTACATGCCTCTCAATATAGACAGTGGGAGACATGGCCGACCTTTGATAACCCAGTTAGCTGCACAGGGGGGACAGTGAAAACCTTGTGGCGAGTGAGACTCAAACCTCCAACCTTAGGATCAGCGATCCAGCACCCTTTACCACCATTCCACCACTGCCCCAAATTCTATTAATATATTGACAAATATTAGTTGCTCATAGACATATTGGCAAAGCTTATGACAATTACATCACATAGTGACTGTCTCTCTTGAAAACACGCACACACACACACACACACACACACACACACACACACTCACACACACACACACACACACACACACACACACACACACACACACACACACACACACACACACACACAAAACAAAAAAACAAAAAAACCACCAAGCACCTGATCTTCACACAACTGCTGCTGCCTCTGATCATCTTTGCTATCCAAAAAAAAAAAAATAAAAAGGAAATTAAATTAAATTTATGGCCAAATAGTCTATGACATTTTACATATATGAAATTTACACCAATGTAAAACACTGTGGCTTCCTTAAAATACAGTAGTAGCAAGTACTATATTTTAGTGGAATTATTTAGCTACATAGGGGAGGCAGCGGAGAAGTGTTTTTTTTCAAGAAGTAGAAAAAGCTAAAGCATGGATGTTCTACAAAAAAAAGCCAAAGAATTAGATGAACACAGAGGATTTCCTTTTTATTTGTTATATATATCAGCAAAATGCTGAAAATTACTAACTATCACTCATCCTCTTTATACACATAGATGACATTAAACACTGGATATAGGAAATCATTCATTCCTCTTACAAAGACCGAAGTAATTTCACTCCCGCTTTTAAAGCACATAACTGTTAGCGTACTTTACTGATTGTGAACCATTTAGACAACAACTGTGCACAATCCTGTCGATTCAGTACATAGACGTATGTATATTTAGATTTTTATACCTAAAATATGAGATAGATCACAAATATAATTTATTCATGAATTTTCTGAACCACTGAATCCTAAATAGGGTCATGGGGAGGCTGACTCCCATCTCAGTCATCTCTGGGCAAGGTCAGAATGCACCCTCGACAGCTCGCCAGGCAATCGCAGGGCAGAAACACGCAAGACATGGCCGGTTTTTGATAATTCACTTAGCTGCACTGGGGGGACAGCCGTGACAATGATTTGAGAATGGCGCTTGAACCCCCAACTGTGGGATCAGTGATCTCGTGCCATACCACTAGGGGCACTACTGCCTCCACAGATATAATGAAAACATCAATTAATTAAAAAAATAAACAATTGTAAAGCCTACCACAAAAATACTTCAATGTTGACAAAAATATTGCAGGTCTAAGTAAGGTTTTTGTTTGTTTGTTTTTTTGTCCAGTTAATTTAATTTACTTTCAGTTCGCAGACAAATTCATCTTTGAATAGCCAGCAAAATGTAAATATGTTTTTTAAAAATGCACTCAAATGATGGTTATTTTTATTTTTTGTAACACAGGAGTAAGTATACTTTTCCCTATCAGATAATGGAGTATATATAAAATCATACATGTTAATTATAATAAATATTATTAGTAACAGGGGCAGTGTGGCCCAGTGGTAGGGTGCTGGATAATTGATTCCCAGGTCAGGGGTTGAATACCCACTGCCAAAAGGTTGTCACTTCTGTTCCCCCAGTGCAGCTAACTGAGTTATCAAAGGCTCTCCATGTCTTTCACTGCCTATGGTGAGAGGCATGTAAAAGAACCATTAGCAATTTTTGTCAAGAGTCGGATGCATAGCCATGTTTCTGTTCCATGAAGGCCCTGACGAGCTGTCCAGAGTGTACTCTGCCTTCGGCTGAGATGGTGCTAGCCTCCCCGTGACCATAATGAGGATTAAGTGGTTCAGAAAATGAATGAATTCATTAATTAATTAACAGCAGCACTTAATATTATATAGGGCATATAGAGAGAATTTTGGTATTGGGATACTTACATTGTTTATTTTAAATGGACACAAGTTAAGATCTTTTCTTGGGAATGGTGAAAGTTTTAAGATCGACAGGCATAGAATTCTCCTGTTACCTTGGTTACACTATCACATGTGTGCCTTGTGTGTCCACATAAAAGTTCAGCTTTCAAGATGATATAGTTCTGTAGAATTCACTCCTTCCTTCATTTTAAATACACAGAGAGTATGAGGATGGTTTGGTGAGAATTTAGCTTAATAGGACAGAGATGGCAGCCTTCTAACAAATTATTACTTTATGACCTAATAACATTATTACCCACAAGCTCTGATTTGACCAGACTGACCTCATTGGCAGTGCTTTGTCCTGCTGTCTCTTCTGCAGCTGTATATTTGAATCTACTGAGTTTTTCTTTTGAAAAAAGCTTCTTACAGTATATCTATATTTATTGAAACCACAAAACAATGTCTTTTGCAACACAGCTAAACTCCCGCACATTGCTCGCCACCGACCTGTTCAGAGGGATGCTCTGCAGTGATTGGTTTTAAGATAAATTGGTCAGAGAGAAAAGAGTATTTTAGCTGACCTTGCCCATGATAGATGGTAACAAACAGACATCTTATTCAGTCAGCATACCTTCCTTAATCCACGGCAAATATGGAGGGCAGGGCACTGATATATTTCCAGGAGATGAATGTGGCCAACAGGCAAAACGGTCTAATGTTCCATTGCAATATATTCCTTTGAAAAAAGAAAGATAGGGGAACACACACACACACACACACACACACACACACACACACACACACACACACACACACACACACACACACACACACACCCACACACACACACACACAGTTCAGCCAGACATTAAAAACACTAAAACCACTGAGAGGTAAAATATCAAACAATATACTTAGCTGAAAATGGCACAATCTTATTCATCTGCTGTATGGAAATGTACTTATTTTGTGCTTCTTGCGTTTCTACATAATATATATTACATTTTTAAATGACTATAAAAACTGTTAATGGGGTGCAGTTTTCAATATTTCCATGTCATATAGTATATATATATATATATATATATATATATATATATATATATATATATATATATATATATATATATATATATATATATATATATATATATATGATGAAAGCCCTGATTGAGTGAAAAAAACAAAAACAAAAACCACTATTAGCTATAGCACTTCGATCTGTTTGGACCACGCAGGATTTTGGTATCTGGCTTTATTTAACTAAGAACAATAAGATTTTTGCTCTGGGACTTTTTTAATCTGCTATTTTCACGCCGAATAAAAATACTAAAGTGTATCTTTGACACAACCAGTATTTAAAAACAGCTTTGAAGATTTACATAATATACTGTGTACATGACATGTAACTTTCTTTCTTTCTTTTTTGCCAAGGATAAACATTTTGCAGTTCATACATGTAATTTATTTTCAACACACTGGAAAACAGCATTACATCATGAAAATCATTGTCCTCATTGTGTCTTGCCATGGGTTACCCTTTTTTCTCTTCAAATTATAGGAGCAGAGCTCATCTGTGCTTGACATTCATATAAACTAAGGGGGGAGAACTTTAAACCTCTATTCATTAATGAACAGAGACCACCACAGGAGGACAAACCAAACATTAATCATTCTTAGCACATCTGTGACATTGATATACAGGACTTGTGTTATTGAAGTGTGTGGTATGGCTATGAGTGTATCAGCTGAAGTGTCTCTGGTGTATTTTAAACACTAGTTGCTGTGTGGTTGAGAAAAATCCACCAACAAAACAAAATCTCCAACCAACAGTTGGCTTGTGTTTGGACACTATATTAGATTAAATTAGATTAGATTAGATTAGATTACATTAGATTCAACTTTGTCATTACTTATGCATAAATACAGGGTAATGAAATTCAGTTTAGCATCCAATCAGGGAGCAGCCAGCATCGAGTGCAATATATACAGTATGTGCAGTATGTACAGATAAGGGCAGCGTATAAAGTGGGAATAGTCATGTACAGATTATGCATCAATAAATTATGTGACAAGTTATGTCCAGATATAGGCAGTAATGGTGAGAATAATTTAGCATTAATTTGCATAGGCTCAATATACACATTTCTATATTACTATATCATGCAGATGTAGTGTTCAAATATACACGCATATATATAATATGCAAATATACAGATGTAGTATGGACAAATATACAGATCTGCTGTGTGTGAATATTATATACACAGTATATAGATAGACAGACAGACAGACAGACAGACATATAGATAGACAGACAGACAGACAGACAGACAGACAGACAGACAGACATATAAATAGATAGATAGATAGATAGATAGATAGATAGATAGATAGATAGATAGATAGATAGATAGATAGATAGATAGATAGATAGATCTACAGTGTGCCATGAATGTATACACAGTAGTTGAAGAAAAGCACAGTTTTTTCACAGTGGACACTAACACTGATGAAGGATTAGAGGATGATTAAAACATTCTGAGGAACAAGTGGAACTATACACCAATGAGTCAGTTATAGTGTATTTAATAAAGCATGAAAGAATTGTAATACATGCATGCTTTGTTTGTCCAGTTTGTTTTACATACCAGTTACATTGTGCTGTGTGGCTGCCAGGGATTTAGTACAGTTTTCTTTATATTCAGTATGCTTATACACCAAATCTTCAAAGATAGTACCAGTGACCTTTAAAAATGGAGTTAAACAAAATAAGATTCAATTAGTTTCTATTTCAAAATCAATACACACCACAATAAATTTAAAAAAATCATATAGTTTATTCTATTGTCCTGACTGTACTGTGCATAAACTAACCTACAAATAAGTAAATTTGTTAGATTTATAAAGTCATGTACACACCCATGCTTGCAATAATTTTTGTGAATTATATAATATTACATAGCATAACTACTGGTTAATTTTCTTAGAGAGAAGACTGGCTGCAGGCACAGTTATTCGGATTGCCATTATCCTATGATTTGTATTCTACAGAAGCGGTTTATTCAAGGATGAAAATGTTAACATTTACAGAGCTTCACTGAACGCATTACTATGTCTAAAAATGACATAAATCAAATGCTATCGACTTTATAGTCAGCTGATCTCAGTTTAATTGAACACCTCAGGGAGAATTTGGACCAATGTAGTAAATAGTGCTCTTCTTCACCATTATTACAAAAGAAAAAGAAAAAGAAAAAGACTGCTTTTTGATAAAATTGCGTTTTTTACTCTCCCATCCCTGAGACTTATTAAATTTGTGCAAATATGTATTTAAGTTGAATTTATGGCTCATGGTGCTGAAGACCTTAAAATTCCTTTCAGCTATTTTTTTTTACTATAAAAATTATTGTTCAAAATTATTACATGTCTAAAAATTGAATTAAGTAAATTGATCTTTTTTACATTTGCTATATACTTTAATGTAATAGATAATGCTTAGTTATTGTCAATTCCACATTTAAGATCATAGTTACACCTCTGTCATTTTGCTTTTTTACATATTGATGGGGTTTTCTTTTGTAGCTGCCGTCTGGGTTTTTGTTACAGTTTTTGTTTTTGTTTGTTTGTTTGCAAGTGAAATATATTGTCTGTTTATGGGTTTGGTAGATAGACTTAATATTTGTTGCCTGCTCACAACCTAGCAACCATTTGCTCACACTGCAGCCCTTCACCAAATATTTAACTCAAATTTCCAAACTGCATCAGTGGAAAGTTTTGAATTAGACAAGTGAACAGAAACGATCTGATTTATCACTAAAACATGATATCTAATGCTGCACCTGGAGAGAATCAGTTTACTATAGCATATAATTTTTCGCCACTCAGATTTCTATTAGACTGAACATCTGTAACAAAACTATATATTGTACAAAATTATTAAAGCTAAACTGTGAATCCTCTTTGATTTGGAAAATAATTTAAGGAACTGTGTAAATTGAGGTTTTAAATATATTTTTATTTATCTTTCAATATTAAAATCGGACAGTTCTGCAACAACAATGAGCATGCCAGGGTGGTAACACTTACCTGTGTGTATGAGAGCAGCAGAAGGAGAGAAAGTTGCATGACACCCATGCTTGTCAGCCTTGTAGCTGGGTGGACAAAAATCTGTGTATCCATGGCTCACTGCCTACCTTTTTACAAGGCATACAGTGCAATACAACTTCTCACTACATCCCTAATCCAATCTAGTACCGTCTCTCATGAGAAAATATCCTTTTTTGATGGATGCCAGTCCACAGTCACCTTGAAGAGTAAAAAAGTCTCCTTGGTCAGTCAAAGTATGGATTAGAAGAAAGGTAAGGTCCGTCGGAGCTTCCTCTGAGTCACACTCTTTCAACACCCTGTCTTCAACTGGGAATATATCCTACTGGCCCTCCCTAACCACTCGAGATAAGCAAAGAGGTCAACCTACAATGATAGCTCATTCTGTAGGAAGAATTCTGTAAAAAACGAAAGACAAAAGAAGAGCAAATTCTCATCACTTATTGCATCTAAATCAACTTTATAGAGGGGTTTCTGATTTTTATGTAGCACTCTCATGTTATGAGTGCCATACCTCTGAATCAGAGCTGAATGGATAGCAGAACACAGAAAATAAAGCCTGCACTTTATCCTGCGTGATCAGGTCATCTACAGAGTAGCATCAGAGTGGATAATGCATAATGTAAGCCGAACACTTTCTTATCCAAATGCTTAACATTCTCAAACTGTTATTGATATAGACTCTGCCTCTTCAAGCACAAATGCAACAATATGCAAGGCAGCTATAAAAAAAATGCTATTTGGCAAAAATGTGTTGTCATCATCTTCCTCCCCTTAATCTGAGGTTGGGTCGCAGGGGCACCAGCCTAAGCAGTGAGGTCCAGATGTCCCTCTCCCCAGCCACCTGGGGAGTTCTTCCGGGGGGACATCAAGGCATTATCAGACCAGCTGAGAGACATAATCCCTCTAGCGTGTTCTAGGTTAAACTTGGGGTCTCTTCCCAATTGGACATGTCGGAAACACCACACCAGTGAGGTGTTCGAAAGGCAATCTACCCAAATGACCAGTCCACCTCTACTGGCTCCTCTCAACGGTTCTACTCCAAGCTCATCCCAGCTAGCTGAGCTTCTCACCCTATATCTAAGGGAGAGCTCCGCCACCCAGCCAAAGAACCTCATTTCACCCACTTGTAAATGCACATGTGACCTTACGTGAGGGTTGAAACG
>CM045730.1:38945528-39043028 GCA_024760905.1 Plotosus lineatus | reverse complement strand
GAGGTCAAGATGTGCAACGGATACATAAAGCAGATTTGAGAACACAGCTACATAAATCTGCACAGAAGCCAAAGTCACTTGATCAAAGGCTACAAAACATCTGTCCTTCAAGTGTCATGTTCCAACTCACAGAGAATGTATGGAATACAACTAAATACACTGAAAAGTGCTGCCGTTTTAGTGAAAGCATAGAAAGATGTGTCAAGCATCCTACATAGATGGATGTGGATTTTATTTTCCATATTTGTGCTCAAATCTTCAGAGCAATAATTTTATTGGAATATCACCACAAATGAGACCTGCAACTACTTTCTAAATGTATATTTCATTAATAACTAAAAATAACTGAAGACAGACTGTGTTGTTGAGTAAGCCACCAGAGAGTCTTTCATTCCTCTATGCTCAGTGCTGACTCACACTGCATTAAATCATGTTGTGGGAAGGTGATTGCATGTGTATGGCTCAAGTAGCACAGGTGCTTGGTGTTACTGGGATAATCGTGTTTGGTTCTGAACCTAAATGTCATATATATATATATATATATATATATATATATATATATATATATATATATATATATATATATATATATATATATATATATATATATATATATATATATACACACACACACACACACACACACACACGTGTACATACACCCGGGGCAGTGGTCTAGGGTGCTGGATTGCTGATCCTAAGGTTGGGGGTTGGAGTCCCACTCTCCGCAAGGTTGTCACTCCCCCCCCAGTGCAGCTAACTGGGTTATCAAAGGCCAGCCATGTCTCTCACTGTCTATGGTGTGAGGCATGCGAAAGAACCATCGCTGACTTTCGACAACATAGGGCTGCAAAGCCGTCAGCGTGTTTCTAATCGGGAGTCGGAGTCTCCTGAGGCAGTTCATTCACAGCAACGTTCTGGGAACTCCTGTAGCGCCACTGGAACCCAGTCGTATCGGCTTCTGCCCTTCCATTGGATCCTTCCGGTGGCGCCGAGAGTGGGGACTTGCTGCTTGGGTAACGGCCTGTCCTCCATACTTCCTACCCAGGCTCTGTGCACTGGAGAGTATTGCCAGCCGGGATACCAGCTAGAGCGCAGCTCCATCGCCTTTGAGACTGACGGAGGCCTATTACTACTACTACACATACATACATCCATATATACATAAAGTATATACATAGACCTAGTAAATAAACTAATTAGAGATTTCCTTTTGACTTTTTCCCTTCATCAGGGGTCTCCACAGCGAATGATTCGCACGTTTGATTTGGCATAGGTTTTTACATCAGAGGCCCTTCCTGATACAACCCTTTACGAGGGACAGAAACACGCTGACGGCTTTGCAGCTACTCTTTACGAAAGTCAGCAATGGTTCTTTTTCATTCCTCACACAATAGACCGTGAGAGACATGGCTGGCCTTTGATAACCCAGTTAGCTGCACTGGGGGGGGACGGTGACAACCTTGTGGAGAGTGGGACTCGAACCCCCAACCTTAGGATCAGTGATCCAGCACAGTATACCACTAGACCACCGTTGCCCCACATATAATTATTATCATCTGGTCTCGGCTGCCATGCCAGAGAAAGAAAAACATAATAATGTCCTCTTATCAATAAATACATTAAGAAATAAATAAAAGATTAACAGTGTGCAGTGTGGAGAAACATTTAAAATTACATCAAGTAAAAAAGTGAAAAAAAGTTAGGAATCAAGAAAAATGAAAGAAATATGAATATTGAAATTTATGAAAAATAAATCATAAAACAACTACAAGTGAAACAATATGCAAAATGAGTTGATTTATTTATTCATGACATTCATTTTAATATCAGCACAGCAGGTAATAAGAATCTATTGTTAAAGAATATGGTATTTCAATGTTAAGTCCCAATAACTATAGAATTCAGGTTAATTATATCCAATGTCTGTTTTATTAATATGACATATGGTATACTTTTAGTACAATTTTAATATTCTCTTCAGTTTAAACTTCCTGTGAATACTCCAAATCTTTAGTGCATTAGAGTGTAATATTTGAGTGGCATGCTCGAAATTATCTAACAGTGCCTCAGCAGCTCACGTGCTTTACACATTGGATAAGCACAGGGCAGCACGTGGGGAGGAGCCTTTACAGTGTGTTTATGGCCAGCTGTAAATGGGTCTTAGTATGTTTGGTGAATCCGACAGGTGGTATCTGGGAAATTTAAACAGGCTGCCGGGTAAACACAAACTGTTTAGTTCGGTCAAACATTTAAGATACATGTTTTTCATGCAAATTTGTGCTTTTTGTAGTCCTTAAAAACAATTTATTATCAATGATAAATGTATGCCCTGCAATGGGCTGACGAGCTATCGAGGGTTCCTAATTAGGAATAACCATGTCAGAGAATGAACGATGATGTTTGATCATTGACACCCATGTAATAAAACTGTTTACATTGGTCTTTAAATAAGTAAAAAAAGAAAAATATCACATTTACTCAAACAACTTTTTTCTTGGTCGACACTTCAGATATAGAATAGAAAGAAACCTTTACACTATGCTACAGCATGAGCAGCTTAGCAGTGCAAAAGTTAGCACAAGTATGACCCCATATTAGGAAGGTCCATCAACTCCTTGGAAATCATTCAGAAGACTTAGAGTCATATACAGAACATATCTGTGCTGAGAAGTACTTCAAAATTCTGACAGCAAAATCAGACCACAGGGTAGCAGCTGTAGAGATCTTTGCAGGATTTCCTTCAGTGTATATTTAGAATTTTCAATTTTCTCCCACCCAGTAATAATCTGGTTGGTGAATTGGCCTCTCCAAAATTAGCTCTCGGTGTCTAGAGTGATACCCAATCTCGCACTCAATGTTTACAAAGTCAAATAAAGTGGTTCCTGGATAAACAAATTTGACATTTGCATGCTCTCACTGTGCTTTCATGGGTTTTCCACTGGGTACTCTGGTTTGCTCTCACTGTCCAAAGATGTGTATATTAGGCCAGATGGCTACTCCAAATCATTCATATGTGTGAATGTCTGTGATAGCCATCTAATACACGACTTCTTCAGGGTATGCCATATTTCTCACTGAAGGCTGGCTCCAGCTTCACCTGCGACCCAAATGAATGGCTGTAAGAAGTGTATGTAAAACAAAAGGCCAGTTATGCAATTCGTTTGTTTCTGTAACTATATATGCAACATTCATTCACTCATTTTCTGAGCCATTTAATCCTGATTAGGGTTGCAGTTAGGCTGGCGCCTATCTCAGCCAGCTCTGAGCAAAGGCAGGATACAGCCTGAACAGCTCGTCAGGACATCTCAGAACCGATACACACACACACACACACACACACACACACACACACACACACCTTGGGGTATAGAATGACAATTAACCTAATTTGCATGTTTTTGAATTGTGGGAAGATGGAAACCCACACAAGCATATAGAAAACTCTATAGAATTATTTATATTATGTCTGTCTTCCTTTCGGCTTTTTCCATTTTTACTCAGGAGTCGCCACAGCGAATCATCTGATTCACAAGCTTGATTTTGTCAGAGGTTTTTATGTCGGATGCCCTTCCTGTCACAACTCTTTTTAGCAAGGGACAGAAACACGCTGACAAATTTGTAGCTAGTCTTTACGAAAGTCAGCAATAGTTCTTTTACATGCCTCTCACCATAGACAGTGAGAGACATGGCCAGTTAGCTGCACTGGGGGGGACAGTGACAACCTTGTGGAGAGTGGGACTCGAACCCCCAACCTTTGGATCAGCGATCCAGCACCCTATACCACTAGACCACCACTGCCCCAATTATCTGTATTATATAAAACAAAAAAAAAGTTGTTTAAGCTTAAAGGACAAAAGAAGGTGGAGTAAAAAAAAAAAAAGACATCTTTTACTGCTTATTCAGTTTGTTGTTTCACTTGCAATATGTTCTACAACATTATATTAATTTTTGAATTATAAAAAAACTAATTAATTATTCATTTTAACTGCTGCTCATTATTATAATAAAGCATTTTTACTAGCAAATTTACTAAATGGCCAAGTCAAGCATAAACATGTACTTAAGCAAACCTTTATGGTCAAAAATCTTTGAAAACGTGTCAGTTCACGCTCTGGCGTCATCTGTATATTGGTTCTGCTTGGATTGGATCTACTTTAGTGAACTCTGCATGCCCATTCATTCTTACAAACAAGCAAAGCAGCACACGGATACTCAGGACACTTGCACGACTCCAGGGTCTGTTTACATTCTGGAGAGTGCTGGAGAACCACTCAGCGAGCCCCCCTGCACAGTGAAAGTGGCCGTGCACATTCAGGAAGACCAGGAAAAACAAACAGGCTTCTGAACATCCTGTCCAACCTTGGTCAACAGTGCATATCAGAAGCCAGAGACATAGGTAAATCTGCCTCTCTTCACCTTATAGCTCTAAGGCACCAACCTGGGCGTTTCCTAGAAGCGATGGCAAGGCTGCAGATTTTCTTCAGCCGAACACTCTAATAAAAGAGTTGACAAGAAGACTGTGGCATCCTATTTGGCAGCCAGTTTTACAGGGTGACAAACCGAGTCATTCAGGTGGAATTACCCAGCAATGACACTGTTTTCACCTCCGCACAATCTCATTAGCAGGAAGTCTTTCTGTCCCTCTGGCAAAAATATGCTTTCAGAGGGCAATCACTTCTCAATGCCTTTCACATCACAGTGACAGCTGCTCTCACCATTTGCACATAAACAGACCCAAATCGGATTTCTTTCTGGATGCACTGACAATTTATTATTCACTTACTCAAATGGCAATTCATTCATTCGGTCATTTTCTAAACTGCTTAATCTTAATTATGGTCGCAGGAAGGCTGGGCCCATCTCAGCTGACTCTGGGTGAGAGCGGGGTACAGCCTGGACAGCTCACCAGGCCAGCACAGGGTCAACACTCACACCTAGGGATGATTTGTAACAGCCAACCTACTGTGCATGTTTTTGGCACGTGGGAGGAAACCGGAGTATCATAAGGAAAGCCCCACACGCAAACTCCACACAGAAATATCCAAGCTGGGAATCAAACCCAGACCTTTTTGTTGTGAAGTGGGTGTGCCAACCACAATGCCACCGTGCTGCCCACATGACAATTCAGAGAAAGGTAATTATAATCTTTGCAGCAGCTTAAAGAACGAAGAAATCTCTCTTTAAACCCTAACCTTACATTCAGAAGCTTACTTCCCAGATCTGTGTTATTAATATCTGGGACATTTTGCTGACAGTGGCATAACGATTAGCACATCCGCTTTATGGCTGGAAGGTCCTGGGTTCAAGTCCCAGGCTTGGCGAGGGTGTTTCTGTGTGGCGTTTTTATGTTCTCCCTTTACTTATGTATGCTACCTCCAGGTGCTCCAGTTTCCTTCCACAGGCCAAAGACATGTTCATTAGGTTCTTTGACTGTACAAATTGCCCCTAGGTGTGACAGTGAATGATTGTGTGTTTGTTGTCTTGAAATGGACTTGCTTGCTCTCTATGGCATACCACGCTTTCACTCAGAGTTGTGTTGAGAAAGGTTCTAGCATCCCTGCGACTCTGATCAGATTAAGTGATTCGGAAAATGAATGAATGCGCATCCAATCATCATATCAATAATACCACCGATGTCTTCTCATGTGACAAAGATGGAAAATGCTGAAAATAAAAAGGGTCATCAGTGGGTTGCTGTTTGTGGGCATGATTAAAAAAAATAAAAAAAAATCACTCATGGCTGAGAAAAAGTGGAATTTGTCAGGCAAGTGGACAGATTCTATATTTAGACTGTCTCACATACATATCAAAGTCAGATGTTGAAACAATGCATGGGAATAGTTGTGCTTTTTCCACATCTATGTACCTTTTATTCCTCTATTTTTAATGGTAAAGCTCAGCAATTCGGTATTGGGGCTGGTAATTAATAAAGTTGTTCGAGTAAAATCTTCATCACGGCATGATATATTTATTCAGTGGTGCACAGTAAACCATCACAAAATGTGGAGATGGCTCCGAGGAAAGTATTTGACCATGTAATTGGATTATTTATCAACAGAAGACTAAACGACCGATGGTTGTTTATATCCCAAGGCTTGCTACAGAGGTCAAGAGGGAAGAGACGGGTAATGGCTATGAGGACCAAGTCCATGGCCTGTAGCAGTGAAGAGGCATTTATAACAGTACCATGGTTTTCTTTCACATTCATATATTTAAGATCTCTGATGTTCTCTTCGTTTTAAAGAATAAATATTTTCTCAACTGATAGAAATGTATGAAACAAGGAACTGGTGTCAATGCCACAGCGGAGGGGAAAATATGGTGTATTCACTATTAAATAGCATTTGAATGTTTCATTATAGCAGTGCCAAATTAGTCCCAAATCTCAAAAATCAGTGTTGTAGGTGTGATAAACATCTGATGCCTAGCAATAAGAATAAAAATATTCCCTGAAGAAATGACTTATAAGGCTGAATGCCATATGATTAATTCCTGGAAGCAGCTGCATATCTTCTTGAGCAAAAGCAGAAGACGTTCTGATCCACAGCTCCGGCTGGCCTCGCTAACATGTATACAGCATTCTTAAATCGGCACAGCCCACTGAAGAAAGCTAAAACACTGTGACGTAAGCTAACATTTCAGGACTTGGACCATTATTAAATACTGTCATGGGAATTGATCGCTGCATTAGTTTCCCATTCGCATCAGCACCGTGAAGTACCATTGCAAAATAATTGCTCTCCGATCATCGGTCGGTGGCAAATGTCCTTGTCTCTTCATTTATTTTTTTGTATGAACAAAATTATAGCTTTCTGAAATTATTAATTGTAGTACGTAGATACTCCTGTTTTAAGTTCTGCGGAAAAACATCCACCTTCTTGGTCCTGTGTTTCTTCATGAACATTGGGGATGATCGATGAAACACTCAAAAGACTGCAAGTTGTACAAAATCAACACAGAACCTGCATCTCCTCAAAAATGCAAGCAATGTTTGCCTGTGTGCAAACAACATAAATTATGTGTCTGTCTACTGGGCTGAATCCAAGTGCACTAGATTAGTGGAGTTCACGGAGTCACTCCCACCATGACCACATTTGGCCATATGTGTCACATTTTCTTTCTCTTGGCAAACAGGAAGGGAAACCTGGACAAAACTCACTGCCGGAGGCACCATTGAGTCCTGCAGTACCTGTCCACCTAATGTAAACATTCTGCTCGCTAACAACTAATAACAAGGCATACAGCAAAATGTCTGACATGTCCAGAACCCTGTGCGGTTTTGTGGGTTTTCCTGCTTACACAAACACACAAAAGTTTATAATTAACATGTGATGCTTGAGTCACGAAGCATGAGTTTGGCTTCCATGGGATTATGTCATGACAAAGGAATCAGTAAAGATCAAGGAACAAACGTGACGTGAGATGCATGAAAAAAAGTGAAAGGACACTGAAGCAAAATGCAATCATGTTTCTAATTTGATGGAGTGCAGATACATGCCTCAGTGAACTCCTGATCACCACACACACAGAGCGCGAGAGAGAGAGAGAGAGAGAGAGAGAGCCTAGCATATAAATAACTAAACTGTTGAATTACATTACATGCACTAAAACCACTGACCACCATTTAATGCCTGGACTGTTACCTCTTCACCCAAAGCATGGGTTTCCGTCCAAGCTGAAACAGCACCACACAGTGACTATCTCAAGTTACACTCAACATAAGCAGGGCAACACCATAAACCAACATGCCCCATGGTGCTTTTTGATGCACTGCCAATTTATTTTCCTCTAAACCATTTGTTGATATGGTTTAGGTGTTTCTTAGGCTATACTTTGGTTAAGGTTCATTCATTTATTTTCTGAAGCATTTAATCCTAGTTAGGGTCACAGGGAGGCTGGTACTCATTTCAGCCACTCTGGACGACAGCATAACACACTCTGGACAGCTCAACAGGCCATCGCAAGGCAGCCTACTCTTGTCAAAAGTCAGCAATGGTTCTTCTACATGCCTCTCACCATAGACATTGAGAGACATGGCCAGCCTTTGATAACCCATGTAGCTCCACTAGGGGAACATCAGCGACATCCCATTGACAGTGGGGCTTGAACACTACTACTGGGTCACCACTGCCCGGTGGGTAAAGTTTTAAATTAAAAAAATATAAATTTTCTTTTTCGTTTGGAGAGCAAAAACATTTTGACACGAGACTCCTTGTGAATAAAAAGGTTACATGTCTGAACAGTTCCATGTTTGTCCTCAATCTTGTACTGTCACCGTGCTTTACAACATGTAGTACTATAGTTACTCCGGTACTGCACTGATCAGAAGTTTTACATTTTCCAGACATACACTTGAACCTGAAATAAACAAACAAGCAAACAAACAAATGACTACATTATTATTTGATTAATTAATTAAATTGGACAATTATCAGATTGCATTTCAGGCTGAGATGGGTGAAATAAACTTATATTTATACTATGCACAGCTCTTTCCTCCATTATTTATAAAGAAAAGGAACTGGAGAGTAAAATAGGGTTATTACACTGCATAATAAAATCCATTTGAAATAAAAACATATCAATTATATTTCTTGCATTCAGCAGACACTGTTATCCAGGGCAACTCACATTTTTCTGTCATTTATGCACCTGACCAGTTAAGACTTAGGTCTTGCTAAAGGACCCAAGCTTGGTGGACCTGCAGCTTCAAACCCTCATCCGTTCCCCTCTCAAATACCTTGACCCTGAACCCTCATTAGTAACCTAGAGTCACTACTACCCCATCAGAGTGTAGTGTCCCCAGTAGTCTTCTTAATACACACAGATTTTAGGGTTGTTTTTTTTTAATACACTGCCCTTCATAATTAATGGCATCCCTGGTTAAGATGTGTTAAAAGCCTTAAAATAAATTGAAGTTTTATTGCAGAATCTACTCTCACACTGAAAATTGTAGAAAAATGTGACCTTCAAGTAAACTTTAAAGGGAAAAAAATACCCCTCAATAAGAAATACTGTAATTATTTTTCAGAAAACCATCTGTTCCACAATTATTCACACCCATAACAATTGCTAGGAAATAAATGTAGTTGAAGTAGTTCTGTCATTTCTACAGAACATAGTTGATCTACCTAGGAACATTTTATTCATAATTCATCGATTCCTGTTTCCCTGGGTTATAAATATGATGGGACTCAGAGTGATTTCTCTTATGAACTCTTTAACATGGAAAAGACAAAAGGAACACACCATTCAAGTAAGGCAGATGTGTGTCGACCATCACAAATCAGGCAGTGGTTCCAAGAAAATAGCCCCTCGCCTGCACCTGTACATATCTACTCTCAGAGGAATCATTAAGAAGTTTATAACACCTGGAAGAATGGTAAATAAGAATGGGCAAGGACAAGGTTATTTTGCCACTTCGCACAGTGAGGAGGATGGGAAGAGAAATAAAAAGTTCTCCAAAGCTCACCGTTAAAGAAGTACCACAAATGGTGGCTTCCTGTCATCACAAAATCTTCAAAAGAATCATCAGGCACCATCTACATGTCAGCAAGCTGTTTGGCAAGCATGCATGGAACATACTTTTTCTCACTTACAATCAGACACAAACGCCTGGAGTTCGCTAAGCGGTACTGAGACTTTCACTGGGACCATGTGCTTTGGTTAGATGTGACCACGATAGAGTTTTTTGGCAACAAATACTGTAAGTGGGTCTGGTGGAACACAAAAGATGAGTATGCAGAAAAGCACCTCATGCCCACTGTGAAGAATGGGGAAGGATTGCTGATGCTGTGGGCCTGTTTCTCTTCCAAGGCCCTGGGAACCTTAGTGTGCATGGCAATGCATCATGGCAACGCTTTGAAATACCAGGAGATTTTAAATCAAAATCTGGTGGCCTCTGCTTGAAAGCTGAAGATGGGTCATCATTGGGTATTTCAGCAAGATAATGACACAAAACATGTTGCCAAAGCTACACAGAAATGGTTCACCAGACACAGATTCAAGCTCCTCCCATGGCCATCTCAATCCCCAGACCTTAGCCCCATCAACATCCCATGGAGTCAGCTGCAGAGGGGAAAACCCAGGTTGCTGGATGATTTAGAGAGATTGTGCAGAGAGGAATGATCCACGATCCCTCTTTCTGTATTCTCCCATCTGTGACGGCTGGAGCATATGAGTCGAGCCCAAAGATGCAGGAGACCATGTACAAAGCGTCAACAAGTTTATTTTAGCACAGGGGAAACCACGATCACTGGAAGAAATATTTTAACGGAACTGGTCAAACACAAGGCAGGATACCAGGAGTCAGAGAGATCACAGGGAAAAACGGAATCAGAAGGAAGTACAAACTTCTGATGCTGGAGGGGAGCGTGCCGCTCCTATTTATAGCTCACTGATTGCTGAGTGGATACAGGTGCGCTCTCTGTTCCTTGCCTGCAGGTAACAGCCACGCCCCACGCTAGCACCTGCAGTGAATAGAGAGAGAGAGAGAGTTAATTCTGCCAGCAAGCACAGACCATAACAGTACCCCCCCCACCCCTAAGGGGCTTGACCAGGCTTGTCCGGAAACTGACAATAAAACTCTTAAAAATTCTGGGTCCAGGATTAGGGAGCAAGGAATCCAGGAGTGTTTTTCGGGGCCATACCCCGTCCAGTTCACCAGGCACTGGAAACCTCAACCCCGTTTGCGTACATCGAGGATGCGATTTACTGTGTATGTGGGGTGTCCCTCAATCAGCCAGGGAGGAAGGGGTGTGGGGTCGGTCGGGGGGGTGGGGGGGGTGGAGGGAACTTTCCACCACGGGCTTGATCAAGGATACATGGAATACCGGGTGTATTTGGAGTGAGGATGGGAGCTTGAATCGGACGGCGCTGGGGTTTATGATTTTTTTTCTATGAAACAGGGCCCAATGTACCTGGGAGACAATTTTTTTGAGTCGAATTGCGAGGGCAGGTCCCGGAGGATCCATATTTGTTGCCCGACAGTGTAGGGAGGTGCCGAGGTCCGGTGACGATCGGCGATTCTCCAGTTTCGGGCCACTGTCCGTTCCAGCATGGCACATGCTTCTCTGCAGATCCGGCATGCTCTACGAAACTGCGCCTGGACGAATGGAACTGCCACTTCGACCGCCTGGCTTGGAAACAGGGGAGGCTGGAACCCATTGATCACCATAAAGGGGGACATCCCGGTGGCAGCACAGACCAGTGTGCATATTTGATCCCAGGGAAGGTGTGTGGCCCAGGAGGCTGGGAGACGTGAGATGACGCAGTGCAGGGAGGATCCGAGGCTTTGATTAGTTTGCCTCTGCCTGCCCGTTAGACTGAGGATGGTAGCCAGAGGTCAAGCTACAGGAGACTCCCAGGGTCTTGCAGAACACCTTCCAAACTCCAGATGCAAACTGGGGGCCTCGGTCCAAAACGACGTCCTGGGAGATTCCATGGAGGCGAAAAACGTGTTGGACCAGGAGACCAGCTGTTTCCATCGCCAAGAGGAGTTTGGGCAATGCGACGAAGTAAACCGCCTTGGAGAAATGGTCTACTATCGTAAGGATGACTGTGTTGCCCTCGGACGGAGGGAACCCCATAACAAAGTCCACTGCAATGTGCAACCAGGTACCATAAGGAGCAGGTAAGGGTTGGAGGAGGCCCGTGGGTGCACGATGGAAGGACTTGCTCTGGGCACCGGTGGCACAAGCTCCCACAAACTCCCTGGTGTCAGCAGCTATCGTTGGCCACCAGAAGCGTTATTGGAGTAGGAAGAGAGTTCGGTGGGCTCCGGGATGGCAGGCTAATTTGGATGATTGATCCCACTGGAGCACTGGGGTTCTGGCTGGCAGGGGAACATTTTGTCAACCTTGGGGGCACCCGACGGGCTCCAGTTCCCCCTGATGGGCATCCTGAACTAGCCGTTTGACCTCCCATCGAGCGGCTCCAAGTATAGAAGAGGTGGGCAGGATGGCCTCCATGGTGGAGTCTTCCCCCAAGGAGAACTGCCTGGAGAGAGCGTCTGGTTTCGTATTCCGAGCTGGGTCGGTACGTTAGCGTGAAGTTGAATCTTCCTAGGTAGAGTGACCATCGTGCCTGATGGGAGTTGAACCTTTTGTCCATACGGAGGCAAGATACATTTTTATGGTCGGTCCAGACCACGAAGGGGTGGGCTGCCCCTTCCAGCCAGTGCCGCCACTCCTGGAGCGCCAAGACCACCACCAGCAGCTCACGGTTCCCAACATCATAGTTCTGTTCCGTCAGGGACAAGCGATGGGAGAAGAAGGCGCATGGGTATAGTTTCTGGTCTGTGGGAGACAGTAGGGAGAGGACCGCCCCCACACCTGAGTCTGAGGCGTCAACTTCCACCACGAACTGCAGCGAGGGGTCCGGATGGATCAGTATAGAAGCATTGACAAGTTTTGCCTTCAATCTGTCAAATGCCACCTGGGCACTTGGGGACCACTGGAACTGTGTTTTGGGTGATGTCAGCTGTGTGAGGGGGGCTGCTAGGCGGCTGTAGTCGCTCACAAACCGAGACTGAGAAGCACAGACCATAACACCATCTCATGAAAAATTATAGATTAGGTTCTATTTTGTCAAAAAAAGTGTGTTGTACAAAGTATTAACATTAGGGGTGCTAATAATTGTGGCACGCATGATTTGATGCAAAAGAATTATTTCTTAATCTTGGATTTTTCCCCAACTGAATAAATGCAACGGAAATAAAGGTTGGATTCTCCTCTCTTTTCCCTTTTTTGTCTGATATTTTTTTTAGAAAAAAAAAACTCAATTTATTATAAACCTCTCAATAATTATGGAGGACAGTGTATATTAATGCATATTAATATTTGAAAATTTGTATAATAGATAGAAAAACTGTATAGCACTTCACAAAATACAAACATGTTCCAAGTTGGGTTGAGCAAGAATTTTCATTAAATCTTTTTCTGAACCGCTTTATCCTAATTAGAGTTATGGGCAGGTTAGAGTCCATCTCAGCCGACTCTGGGTGAGGATATTGTACATTTTGGACAGTTTGCCAGGCCATCGCAGGGCAGAAACACAGTGATGGCTATGCAGCCTACTCTTGGCGAAAGTCAGCAATGGTTCTTTTACAGCCTCTCAGCATAGACAGTGAGAGACATAGCCTTCCATTTAGTACCCAGTTAGCTGCACTGGGTGGGGGGGCAGCAGTGACAACTGTTGACAGTGGAGCTTGATTGGTAACCCAGCACCTTACCACAGGGCCACCACTGCCCTTCGCACAAAAAAAAAAAAAAAGTACATTCATTTTATCGATTTTTTTGTTTGTTTGTTTTATGGAAAATTTGATTATTGTTCATAATTTCTACTTATTTGCATTTATTTCCAAATCTGGCCGCCAGAGGGCAGTACAGAGATTTAACAAATACTAAATCTGGGGGGGAAACACGTATTGTATGAGAAGCATTGCAGCCTGAAACAAAAATACAGGTCATTCAATGATCTCAGAAGATTCGGTAACTCATATGATCTGCTGCATGACAACAGTTAAATTAAGAAGCAAACTCCCACAGATGATTGCCATCCATGATCAGCATGCACAAGTGTTTTGGGAAGTGTGCTCAGCTGCATAAATTGACTGAAAAGCATGATCATGAATGATTAATCAAACCTGGCTGAAATGTGCTTCCCAAATAACTTTAAGGCATAAAATTAGTTAATCCTGTTCTTTGGGTAGGCAGTGACATTGAGGCCACTATAATTTATTAATTAATAAATGTGCAACATAGACCAGCATGTGTCCACTTTACAGCAAGAAAAGGTCCTGGATTGGAGTCCAAGGTTCAGCTGTGGTGTTTCTGTGTGGAGTTTGCATGTTCTTCCCGTGCTCGTGGGCTTCCTCCAGATACACTGGTCTCCTCCCACAGCCCAAAGACATGCACTTTAGGCTAACTGGCTGTCCCAAATTACCCCCAGGTGTGAATGTGATTGGTTGCACGGTGTTTGCCTTGTGATGGTCTGCCTTCCAGCAGAGTCAGCTGATATAGGCTCCAGTTGATTCTAATGGGATTAAGCGGTTAAAATGAGTGAGTGAGACAATGATTACAGGTTAATACAAGCATTGTACTAGTGAAAGACTGAAGACTAAATTGGCAAATAATTAATGATGTAAATCCTGTTTTTGAATTGGCATATTGCTGACTTCATATTCAAAAATCCTCGGGAAAGATTTGACAATTTTTTATGACTCATTTTGATTTTTTTTTTTTTTTTTTTTTTTTTTTTTTTTATCTATAGGCCAGTGTAGTTTAGACTCCAATAGGTACCAAAAGCTCAATACCTCTGAGTGTAGACAGGATGAAATGCTTGTGCGGGAACATCCTGTAAGGGCATTATACACCGTCTGTAATTTAGATCTGTTCAGTAGCACATAATGATCAGACTGAATCAAAGAGAAGTGAAGTTTTTTTAAAAAGCTTTTTAAATCAAAAGGTGTCTGCATGAGCGTAGTTTTTAATGCAACCAGACTGATTTGTGTTCACGCTGACTTATCTTCTTACAGAGGATATTCTCTGAGAAAGCTGGTCTCAGGCTCATGCTGTGACAGGTTTCAGGCTTGAAAGCAGCATAAATCCCGTTTTACACACACACACACACACACACACAGAGAGAGAGAGAGAAAGAGAGAGAGAGATGTATCACTGAAATGTCCTTGTTTTATACCACATCTAAATGACTGATTACTTCAGAGTAAAAAAATTACTAAAGAGTTACTTTAGAGTAAAAACCGGTGATGGTATGGTATCTCCTGTATGATGGTACAGGAGAAGATCCACATTAAGGGACCGTTTTGAAATAAAAGTACCCAAACTGTTTTGCAGCGAATTGAGAATATAAGGAGTCATCACAAAGGTGTATATGATAAGGGATGAGCAAACATCCACTAACTGTTCTTTACTATTATGCCTAAACATAATTGTTAATGCCTTGGGTGACCCTACCATGGACATAATACCTCTTAAAAAACAGCTTCCAGGATTATTAGGACACGCAAAAAACTCCCACTACAATAAGGTGGCAAATCAAGGAGGCACCATAGAGGCCATGACCTTAACCCTTCTGAAAGTGTAGTCTTTTAGAAGTGTACTTGGTTGACATTATCAGGTGTTCAGTGATTGAGACTTGCGTGCGAGCCCATACCTGACAATTGCAGTCCAAAGCCACTTTCAAAGTGCATCTTATGACTGTCTATATAAGGTCATACTCAGTAAGAGAGTAGTGATGAGAACTCCATACTCCAAAAGTAGGGCATTATGACTGATCAGATGGGTCTGGAGAACAAAAGCATCAGGATCAGTGGTATCTCAGGAATAGCATGTGTAACTCAAAAGAGAGTTAGAGAACTGTGTGTGTGTGTGTGTGTGTGTGTGAGAGAGAGAGAGAGAGAGAGAGAGTGAGAGAGAGAAAGGGGAAAAGCATTCTTAGGTATGATAATTGTCACATAATGTTTGAGTATAGTTTATAAGTAAGCAGGGACCGGCAAAATACAGTGTCAGCTGACTCTGAGAGAAAGCAAAATACACCCTGAACAGTTTGCCAGACCACTGCAGAGCCAACCCTCACACAACCATTTGCACTTTGAGCAGTTTGGCGCAGTCAGATAGCCTAATGTGTTTGTCTTTGGACTTTGGGAGGAAACTGTAGTACTCAGAGGAAATCCTCACAAGCACAGGGAAAATATACAAACTTCACACAAAAGCATCTGAGTTTGTATGGGTTCCAGCGACTGCAGCAGTTTCAAAAATGAAACGAGATTAACCCAATTTCATTAATTAAAAACATTTGTTTACCACGCAGTGGTACCTTCACTTATGAGTGTCTTTAATGGAGAATTTTCCATGGTACGAGCTTCAATCCCACCAAAAATCTGCCCAACCAACAAGCAAAATTTTGGTTTACGAGCTCTGCTGGGGAAATGGCTTTTCCAGGCTAATGAGCCTCGTATTCTTGAGTGTGTATTACTCCGCGCTCCGAGAAAGCCTTGTGCAGTGCTTCTCAATTCTTTTCTGTGATGCCCCCGATAGGAAGAAAAAAAACACCCCCTCCCACCCTCGCGCGCACACGCAACTATGAATACAGACGCTCCCCGACTTCCGTTTTTAATTGGTTCCGGACGGCCGAACGTAAGTTGAAAGTGAACGTAAGTTGTTACAGTGACATATGACGTATGACATGTGATGTATGATGCTCATACTGTACTATACATCCATAAATACCATTACCGTATCTCATAAAACACCCCTAAATCAATTATTATAAACATAACATTGTAAAATAATATCAAATATATCAAATAATATCAACATTAATTTAAATTAAGTCACTTATTTATACTGAGTTACTTTACATGAAGCTTAAAACAGCCAATCAACACTCACAATATGTGAGGCACTCAAAACCGAAAGTAGTGTACTTGCGAAAGTAGTGTACTTGCTGTGGGTTATACAGACTTCCGGTCTTTCACGTGCGCAAGGGTGCTGTTCAACTCGCACTGCACTGATGTGAATCACCAGCAGAGCTGAGAGTTCTCTTTTTTTTGTGGATTCGGGTTTTCATTCATTTTGCAACTCTCTTTGCTTAACTGAGTATGCATGATAGATTGCACTGATCCGAGCAGATAGTTAATTTATCTCTGTGTATGAGACTTGCACCCATGCTAGAGGCTTACACTTCTGACCAACCATATTTGCTTTGGGTGACAAATGTCCGCAAAACAGTGTAAACACAAGATCACAGAGACAACGTCTTAATATTTATATATATAAATAACTGAACTTGGAAGAAGGAGGGGCACATTCAGTCTGTCGTTTGTAAACAATGGACGTAGCGTCATTACGTCATTGCGTCGTTATGTCAGCATACTACGTAGCTACGTCTAAACTCAAAATTTGACTTTAAAAAAAAAAAAAAAAAAAAACCCGTAAAATCGAAAAAACGTAAAACAGATGAACATACGTCGGGGAGCGTCTGTAGTGTTTACTGCACTTCATATCATTTTCTCTGTGCCACTGAGAGAGATTACTGGGAGACGGGATCGCATGGAAAGTACAATCTTCTGGGGCTGTGTGTGTGTGGAGCGTGCCACTCATCTTTATAGCCCATTGATGGCTGAGTGGAATCATGTGCGCTCTTGGATTCCGCCTGCGTGTGACAGCCACGCCCCTCGCCAGCGCCTGCAGTCGATAGGGAGCGAGAGAAAGAGAGTTAAAAGCCACCATCTACCACAGACCATAACAGTTATATTTGTGAAATGCTTACTGTAGCATGTTTATCTTAAATACTTGTTTGTGTCAGATTATATGAGTTTGGGAGGGGTTGGAACGGATTAATTTTTTTTTATTGTTTCCGATGTGAATTATTGTTTCATCTAAAAAACGTTTCAACTTACGAGCTTGCCCGCGAAACAGATTAATTTTGTAAGTTGCGGTACCACTGTACATACAAAATCACCAACTTTTTACATTTTATATTGGTTTAATAATTGCCCTTGATTTCAAGTAATGAGAAGACAAATCCCTAAAAACAACAGTGATGACTGAAAGCACTTCTTGCTCCTTCTTTTTCTTTCAGCTGTTACCTTCAGGCGTCGCCACAGCGAATCATCTGCCTCCATCTGACCCTATCCTTTGCATCTTCTTCTCTTACACCAACTGCCTTCATGTCCTCCTTCACCACATCCATAAATCTCCTCGAGGTCTTCTGCCTGGTAGTGCCAACCTCAGCTTCGTACTACCAATATATTCACTCTTCCTCCTCTGTATATGTCCAAACCATCTCAATCTAGCCTCTCTGACTTTTCTCCAACCATTCCAACCTGCCTGCACACACTTCTTCAACTCTTTTCCACACTCTCCATTACTCTGGATTGTTGAGCCGCAGTACTTAAAATCCTCCACCTTCTTTATCTCTGCTCCCTGTAACATCACCGTTCCTCTTAGGTACTTATCGTTCACACACATGTATTCTGTCTTACTGAGGCTAACTTTCAGCTCTCAGTACAGATGACAATGTCATATGCAAACATCATAGTTCATGGGAAATCTTGTCTAACCTCGTCCGTCAGCCTGTCCATCACCATAGCAAACAAGAAGGGACTCAGAGCTGACCCTTGATGCAGTCCCACCTCCACCTTGAACTCTTCTGTCACACTGACAGCACACCTCACCACTGTCTTACATCTCTCATACATGTCCTGCACCACTCTAACATACTTCTCTGCCACTCCAGACTTCCTCATGCAATACCACAGTTCCTCCCTCAGCACCCTGTCATATGCTTTCTCCAGATCCACAAAGGCACAATGTAGCTCCCTCTGACCTTCTCTGTACTTCTCCATTAACATCCTCAAGGCAAACACTGCATCTGAGGTGCTCTTTTTTGGCATGAAACCAAGCTGATCTTCACAAATGCTGACCTCTGACCTTAGTCTAGCTTCCACTATTCTTTCCCATAACTTCATCATATCACTCATCAACTTTATCCCTCTGTAGTTGCCACAACTCCGCACATCTCCCTTGTTCTTAAAAATGGGCACCAGCACACTTCTCCTCCATTCCTCCTTCATTCTCTCACTCTCTAAGATCTTTCTGAATGTTCTTGTCAAAAAGTCTCCTGCTACCTCTCCTAGACACTTCCATACCTCCACAGGTATATCATCAGGACCAACTGCCTTTCCACTATTCAATCTCTTCAATGCACTCCTCACTTCACCCTTACTAATCTTTGTTACTTCCTGGTCCTCAACGGTAACCTCTTCTACTCTTTTTTCTCTGTCATTTTCCTCATTCATCAGCTCTTCAAAGCACTGTTTCCATCTTCCCAGCACACTTCTGTCATCAGTCAATACATTTCCCTCTCTGTCCTTAATCACCCTAACTTGCTGCATGTCCTTCCCATCCCTATGCCAACCTGTATAAATCATTTTCCATCTCCTTACTTCTGGAAGAAAGTACTCACCACAACGATTCCATTCTTTTAGCAAAATTGATCATCATTTGTCCTTCTGTGTTCCTGCCCTGGATAACAAACCTGCCCATCACTTCCTCTTCCCTTCTGTTGCCTGTAGCAACATATCCATTGAAGTCTGCCCCAATGACTACTCTTTCATCTTTGGGGTTACTCTGCATCACTTCATCTAACTCACTCCAGAATCTCCCCTTTTCTTCTAGCTCACATCCTGCCTGTGGGGCATAAGTACTAACAACATTGGACATCACGCCTTCAATTTCTAACTTGAGACTCATCACTCTGTCTGACACTCTTTTCACTTCTAGACCATTCCTGACAAACCCCTCCTTCAAGATGACTCCTTCTCCATTTCTCTTTCCATCCTCATCATGATAAAACGGCTTAAACCCGGCCCCTAAGCTGCTTCCTGCTTCCTGAACACACAGTATGTCCACCTTACCTCCTCTGCATCATGTCAACCAGCTCTCTAGCTTTTCTTGTCATAGTTTCAACATTCAAAGTCCCTACTCTCAGTCCTAGACTCACGCCTTTCCTCTTCTCTCTCTGCCTACAGACACACCTTCCGACTCTCCTTCTTCGACCAACAGTAGTCCAGTTTCCACCAGCACCCTGTTGGTTAACAGCACTGATGGCGGTCGCGACCGATCCGGTTTGGAAGTCATATTGATGATTCACATGGTTGATTTGGCATAGGTTTTACGTCGGATGCCCTTCCTGACACAACCCTCTTCATTGATCTGGCCTTGGGACCGGCATGAGAAAGAATACTGGCTTGTGCCTCCATCACAGCTGCATTTAATTGTATTTAATAATTTAAAAAATAACCATATATGAGTAATAAACTGACACTATGGTGGATGACGGGTTAGGACTGTCATTTCACATAGAAAAGGTGTTGGGTTCCATTTGCTTCCACGGTCCAAAGACATATACTGGTCCTTCTCAAAAAATTAGCATATTGTGATAAAGTTCATTATTTTCTGTAATGTACTGATAAAAATTAAACTTTCATATATCTTAGATTCATTGCACACCAACTGAAATATTTCAGGTCTTTTATTTTTATAATACTGATGATTTTGGCATACAGCTCATGAAAACACAAAATTCCTATCTAAAAAAAATTAGCATATCATGAAAAGGTACTCTAAACGAGCTATTAACCTAATCATCTGAATCAACTAATTAACTCTAAACACCTGCATAAGATTCCTGAGGGTTTTAAAAACTCCCAGCCTGCTTCATTACTCAAAACCGCAATCATAAGTAAGATTTTCAACCTGACTGCTGTCCAGAAGGCCATCACTGACACCCTCAAGCAAGAGGGTAAGACACAGAAAGAAATCTCTGAGCGAATAGGCTGTTCCCAGAGTGCTGTATCAAGGCACCTCAGTGGGACGTCTGTGGGAAGGAAAAAGTGTGGCAGAAAACGCTGCACAACCAGAAGAGGTGACCAGACCCTGAGGAAGATTGTGGAGAAGGGCCGATTCCAGACCTTGGGGGACCTGTGGAAGCAGTGGACTGAATCTGGAGTAGAAACATCCAGCGCCACCGTGCACAGCCACTTTTGAACCAGAAACAGCGGCAGAAGCGCCTGACCTGGGCTACAGAGAAGCAGCACTGGACTGTTGCTCAGTGGTCCAAAGTACTTTTTTCGGATGAAAGCAAATTTTGCATGTCATTCGGAAATCAAGGTGCCAGAGTCTGGAGGAAGACTGAGGAGAAGGAAATGCCAAATGCCTGAAGTCCAGTGTCAAGTACCCACAGTCAGTGATGGTCTGGGGTGCCATGTCAGCTGCTGGTGTTGGTCCACTGTGTTTTATCAAGGGCAGGGTCAATGCAGCTAGCTATCAGGAGATTTTGGAGCATTTCATGCTCCCATCTGCTGAAAAGCTTTATGGAGATGAAGATTTCATTTTTCAGCACGTCCTGGCACCCGCTCACAGTGCCAAAACCACTGGTAAATGGTTTATTGACCATGGTATTACATGGTATTGGCCTGCCAACTCTCCTGACCTGAACCCCATAGAGAATCTGTGGGATATTGTGAAGAGAAAGTTGAGAGACACCAGACCCAACACTGTGGATGAGCTTAAGGCCACTATCGAAGCATCCTGGGCCTCCATAACACCTCAGCAGTGCCACAGGCTGATTGCCTCCAGGCCATGCCGCATTGAAACAGTCATTTCTGCAAAAGGATTCCCGACCAAGTATTGATTGCATAACTGAACATAATTATTTGACTCTTTTGTATTAAAAACACTTTTTTAATTGGTCGGATGAAATATGCTAATTTTTTTAGATTGGGATTTTTGGTTTTTCGTTACTTTTTAGCCAAAATGATAAATATTAAAACAATAACAGGCTTGAACTACTTCAGTTGTGTGTAAATAATCTAAAATATATGAAAGTCTAATGTTTATCAGTACATTACAGAAAATAATGAACTTTATCACAAGATTCTAATTTTTTGAGAAGGACCAGTACATTAAGGAATTTGGCTTCCCAAAAATGGTCTTAAAAGGAGTGTCTGTGAATTGGCCCTGCGATGGTCTGGCAAGCTGTACCATTCTGGGCTGCAGTATCACTGTAACCCTATTAAAGGATAAAGTGTATTAGAAATTTTTTTTAAATAATCCAAAATGATGAAGTATATAATTTTTTGAGAAAGTAAATGAGAAAATAACATTTAACAGAAATAAAAAGATGAAGGGAAATTAGCTTTTAATTGCAGAGGTTTGCACTCTTCAAGTGTTTCTTTGTCATCGTAATTTGTAAATAAACATCTAGCATAGCTTAAACCACCACCATAATACTGATGAGGCCGTTAATAAGGAACTTACTTGTACTTTTTGTGATGATATTTTGAAAAAAATACAATGCAGAATTTCAGAATCAGTCACTGAAGAAATCCTTGGCTTTTTGTTCTTGATTATAATCCAAGCAACCTGGGTTTAGGGGGTGGATAAGAATGATTGGGAAACATGAGAAAAGGAATCTGTAATTAGATTTAAAAAAAAAAAACTTAGCAATTATAATTCTGCATACTCAGAGTGACTCTGACAAACTGTTAGGTTTTTGTCTGCCATTTATTTTGAAGCATTATCCACCAGGAATAATATGTATTACCCCAAGATAAAAGATCAATCAAATGTGTTTTATATATATATATATATATATATATATATATATATATATATATACTATATGTTCATTGCAGTGGTGGTCTGTCAAGGCTACCAAAGCCTTCTCTGCTGGCTTAAACACTTAAACATGAGAATTTCAATTCTCATATTTGTTTCATTAAATTGTATTTTTTTTTCTGCAACAGTCTATTCGCTTCATTTCATAACCTGTCACTTGGCTCCACTGCTACCTGTAAGTGTATGTGGGTGTTAGGGTTTTTTTTTATTTATTTATTTTTGTCCAATCAGATTTCAGGTTCTATGTTAGAATATTTCACACCATCAATGGCTGGCGAGGAGGAAAAACCTGACTTGGTGTCAGACGTTCTTCAAAATTCATTTTTAAGGCAGCCTTTTCCAGAAAATCGAGAGAAAGTGAGAAATCTGTGAACTGTCTTAATGTTTTAAGGCTTCAGAAGTAGCTATTGCAATGTAGTTGCATCATGAAAGATTATGCTTTTTTGCTTTATCATTTATAACATGTTGATAAAAAGATGTTGTGGTGTCACACGTCACAACAAACAGCATTCTTTCTAAATAAAGTTAAATAAATTAATAAAGTTATTCTTTGTTGGAAGTTGATCTATATTTCTTCATTTTTTTTTGTATTCCAGAATGATAAAAATGATTTATTACGTTAATAAGGATACGGTGTTATGTAGAGGATTACTCATAACAATTTTTAGACAAATAACACTATTTATGGGGGGGCGCGAAATGTTTTCCTCTTTCTAGGGGGGCGAGACAGAAAATAATGGAGAAGCACTGCGTTAGGCAGACAGTACAGGAGCTTCTGGACTCACCCCAACAGACTTAAGAACAGTTTCTACCCACAAATCATTAGGCTACTGAACTGCTAAAATACCACACAATCTGCGTGCTTTTTCAACACTCATTGTACACACTGAACACACACATACAACCTCTGCATTACAACCACTTCAGTATTTTCTCTTAGTATTCTTTATTTATCCTACTGTGTATACACACACCTACACATACACACAATGTATACAATGTATATTATATGCATGTATGTGTATATGCTAGCACAAATGGAAAATATGTTTTATATATATATATATATATATATATATATATATATATATATATATATATAATATATTATTAGAATTGTGTAAACCTTATTTTTATTTATTTTTCAATATACTTTTGAAAACCGATGTATAATCAAAAGCTACTTCAGTCGCGGTATACCTGTACATATATACATGCATGAAGTATGTTAAAGTGGTGCAGGACATGTATGAGAGATGTAAGACAGTGGTGAGGTGTGCTGTCAGTGTGACAGAAGAGTTCAAGGTCAAGGTGGAACTGCATCAAGGGTCATTTCTGAGCCCCTTCGTGTTTGCTATGGTGATGGACAGGCTGACTAACGAGGTTAGACAAGATTCTCCATGGACTATGATGTTTGCAGATGACATTGTGATCTGTAGTGAGAGCAGAGAACAAGTGCATGAAAATCTAGGGGGGTGGAGGTATGCCCTGGAAAGGAGAGGAATGAAGGTTAGCCTCAGTAAAACAGAATACATGTGTGTGAACGACAAGGACCCAAGAGGACTGGTGACATTACAGGGAGCAGAGATAAAGAAGGTGGAGGATTTTAAGTACTTAGGCTCAACAATCCAGAGCAATGGAGAGTGTGGAAAAGAGGTGAAGAAGCATGTACAGGCAGGTTGGAATGGTTGGAGAAAAGTGTCCGGTGTGATGTGTGATGGGAGAGTATCAGCAAGAATGAATGGAAAAGTCTATAAGACGGTGATGAGGCCAGCGAAGTTGTATGGTTTAGAAACAGTGGCCCTGGGGAAAAGACAGGGGGCAGAGCTGGAGGTAGCAGAGATGAAAATGTTGAGGTTCTCTTTGGGAGTAACGAGGATGAATAGGATCAGGAATTAGTAGATCAGAGGGACAGCACATGTCAGAGGTTTTGAAGACAAAGTTAGAGAGGCTATACTGAGATGATTTGGACATGTACAAAGGAGGGATAGTGAATATATTGGTAGTAGGATGCTGAGGTTGGAACTACCCGGCCGAAGGCCTAGAGGAAGACCAAAGGGAAGATTTATGGATGTGGTGATGTGGACATGAAGGTAGCTGGAGTAAGAGTAGAAGATGCAGAGGATAGGGTGAGATGGAGGCAGATCATTTGCTGTGGCAACCCCTGAATGGAACAGCCGAAAGGAAAAGAAGAAGATATATATATATATAGTTATATATGTAGTTATTCGCTGCTTACATAGTTTTTGCTTTCAGCCTCACCGCTGGTTAGCACAGCCAAAAGCAGTGCGAAAAGGTGAGCCGAGTGCGTAAGCCTCGCTCTGCCAGTACATAGCCTCTGCAACAGCAAGCCTTATGCAGTGCCTCCTCGTGGCAACACATGGTAACTGGGCACCTTGCGGTCCCAGGCTAAACTGCAAAGGACTCGGAGGAGATCTGGCCCCCAGACATGTGGCATGCAGGCCCTCTGGCATGAGGTCACGCCCTGATGCCCATGAACCAGGTCCCCAAATATGGGTAAATAGTTCCGCTGCCTTGTGGATTCCTCTTTTGGGAAAAGGCTAAGGGAGTCAACCCTGACAGAAAATCATCCCGGATGAAGGTCACTCACTGATACCTCAACGGATACCTCAAAGGGAAGGAACAACCCAGACAGAAAACCCTTTGCGGAAGGCCAGCTACCCACCCAGAGTAAAATATAGCTACGGAATCTATCACAAGAACAAACCTTCAGTCTTTTGCCAACAACCTCATAGCCTCGATGGCTAGAATGACGACTGCCATCCAAAGCTTGACTAGTCAAGATGATGCCAGTCTGACTCGAGGAAGTAAGCGGGAGAACCATAATTACATAAAGAAACCTTTGAGAGTGGGATTATGGAACCACAAAGATCCACAAAGGCACAATGCAGCTCTTTCTGACCTTCTCTGTACTTCTCTGTTAACATCCTCAAGGCAAACACTGCATCTGTGGTGCTCTTTCTTGGCATGAAGCCAAACTGTTGACCTCTGCCCTTAGTCTTGCTTCCACTATTCTTTCCCATAACTTCATCGTATGGCTCATCAACTTTATCCCTCTGTAGTTGCCACAACTCCGCACATCTCCCTTGTTCTTAAAAATGGGCACCAGCACACTTCTCCTCTATTCCTCTGGCATCCTCTCACTCTCTAAGACCTTGTTGAATGTTCTTGTCAGGAAAGCTACTGCTTCCTCTCCTAGACACTTCCATACCTCCACTGGTATGTCATCAGGGCCAACTGCCTTTCCATTCTTCATCTTCTTCAATGCCCTCCTTACTTCACCCTTACTAATCTTTGCTACTTCCTGGTCCTCAACAGTCACCTCTTCTACTCTTTTTTCTCTCTCATTTTCCTCATTCATCAGCTCTTCAAAGTACTCTTTCCATCTTCTCAGCACACTTCTGTCATCAGTCAATACATTTCCCTCTCTGTCCTTAATCACTCTAACTTGTTGCACATCCTTCCCATCTCTATTTCTCTGCTGTGCCAACCTGTATAAATCATTTTCTCCCTCTTTACTTTCCAACCGAGCATACAAGTCATCATACGCCCTCTGTTTGGCCTTTGACACCGCTATCTTCGCCTTACGCTGTGTCTCCCTGTACTCCTGTTTACTCTCTTCGGTCCTCTCTATGTCCCACTTCTTCTTAGCTAACCTCTTCTTTTGTACACACTTCTGCACTTCCTCATTCCACCACCAAGTCTCCTTATCTCCTCTCTTTCCAGATGACACACCAAGTATTCTCCTATCTGTCTCCCTGATCACATTAGCTGAAGTTGTCCAGTCATCTGGAAGCACTTCCTGACCACCCAAAGCCTGTTTCAACTCCTCCTTGAAGACAACACAACACTCCTCCTTTTTCAGCTTCCACCACTTTGTCTTCTGCTCTACCTTCCTCACCATCAGCGTCATCCTGCACACCACCATCCTATGCTGTTTGGCAACATTCTCACTTGCTACTACTTTGCAGTCACTGACTTCCTTCAAATTACATCGCCTACACAAGATGTAGTCTACCTGTGTGCTCCTACCTCCGCTTTTATAAGTCACTCTATGCTCCTCTCTCTTCTGGAATAAAGTATTTACCACAGCCATTTCCATCCTTTTTTCAAAATCTACCAACATCTGTCCTTCTGTGTTCCTGTCCTGGATACCAAACCTGCCCATCACTTCCTCGTCCCCTCTGTTTCCTGCACCAACATGTCCATTGAAGTCTGCCCCAATGACTACTCTTTCATCTTTGGGGGTATTCTGCATCACTTCATCTAACTCACTCCAGAATCTCTCCTTCTCTTCTAGCTCACATCTTGCCTGTGGGGCATAAGCACTAACGTCATTGAACATCATGCATTCAATTTCTAACTTGAGACTCATCACTCTGTCTGACACTCTTTTCACTTCTACAACATTCCTGACAAACCCCTCCTTCAAGATGACTCCTACTCCATTTCTCTTCCCATGCACACCATGAAAAAAGAGCTTAAACCCTGCTCCTAAGCTTCTAGCCTTGCTACCTTTCCACCTCGTCTCCTGGACACACACTATGTCCACCTTCCTCCTCTGCATCATGTCTGCCAGCTCTCTACCTTTTCCTGTCATAGTTCCAACATTCAAAGTCCCAACTTTCAGTTCTAGACTCCTGCCTTTCCTCTTCTCTCTCGGCCTACGGACACGCCTCCTGCCTCTCCTTCTTCAACGTCTTCGACCAACAGTAGTCCAATTTCCATCAGCACCCTGTTGGTTAACAGCACTGATGGCGGTCGTTGTTAACCCAGGCCTCGACCGATCCGGTATGAATTTTCTTGATATGACTCGCATGTTTTATTTTGGCATTTGTTTTACGCCGGATGCCCTTCCTGACGCAACCCTCTGCATTTATCCGGGCTTGGGACCGGTGTGAGGGAGAGACACTGGCTTGTGCCTCTCCCTCACGGCTGCATTCAACACTGCCCTATGGGTAAAGCTTAAATATATATATATATATATATATATATATATATATATATATATATATATATATATATATATAATTTTCTTTTTTTTTTCCCCTAAAAAATAATTTGGAGATTAAAAACTTTTTTTTCACGAGATTCCTTGAGGATTAAAAAGATTATTGTACCTGGCAAAGACTAAGGAACACACCATTCAAGTAAGATAGATGTGTGTCAACCTTCACAAGTCAGTCAATGACTACAAGAAAATTGCCATTCACCTGCACCTGCCCAAATCTACTGTCAGAGGAATCTTTAAGAAGACTAAAACAACTGGAACAGTGGTGAACAAGCCTGGACGAGAGTGCAAGGTGATTTTGCCATCACTCACAGTGAGGATGATAGGAGGAGAAATAAAAATCAGAATCAGAATACTTTATTGATCCTGGAGGAAACTACACAAATGCAGAAAGAAAAATTTTTTCATTCATTCATCTTCTGAACCTCTTAATAATTCTAATTAGGGTCGTGAGAAGGCTGGCGCCCATCTCAGCTGACGCTGGGCAAGGTACACCCTGGACAGCTCACCAGACACTCTCAACGGGTTGTCACTGTTACCCTTTTTTTTTCAGCTAAACGGGTTATCAAAGGCCAGTCATGCCTTTCACTGCCTATGGTGTAAGGCATGTAAAAGAACCATTGTTGACTTTCGTCAAGAGTAGACTGCATAGCTGCCAGCGTATTTCTGCCCTGCATTGTTCTCGTGTACTATTCAGGGTGTACTCTGCCCTTGCTCAGAGTCAGCTGAGATGGGCACCAGCCTCCCCGTGACCCTAATTAGGATTAAGCGGCTCAAAAAATGAATGAATGAATCGTGAATTGTGAGTGTGAATCTCTGTGTTTGTGCATGGTGGCCCTGTGAGTTGTTTCCCATATACTTCACCTTTACCCAGTTTTGGCTGCTTTAGAAATGGCATAATGCACGAAACAGTCTGATTGGTTAGCAGTCATTATCCAGAGTCAATAATATTTAAATCAAAATGACAAACACTCACTGATTCAAAGTTCCTAAAAAAATCCTAAAAATTCAACAAAAGTCCATCAAAGAATTACAAATTATTCAGAATTATTATTATTATTATTATTATTATTATTATTATTATTATTATTATATCACCCTAATATACATCTTCAGGGAGACTTTTCAGTTTTTTATTTACCTCAAGTACAGTCATTTACTTTGCTTGTAATCTGACATATACAGAAGCGTGCTGCGGTTCCCTACCACTGTCAAGATTAAAAAAAATAATATTAATAAAATATAAACTCAAAATCTTTGTTGTTTATTCAAAATCATTTTAATTTTATCTGTTCATTGTCATAATTTTTTAAATGTTATTGCAAAATAACATTGTACATGCCACAAATTCCACCACTGCAGCTTCTCCGGGAAGAAATTTTTTTTTTTTTTCTGCAAAAGATCTTTTAAGAACCTTCTATAATAAACAAAAGTATGTATCGATCCTGGGCACAGCATTAAAAATCACAAGAAGTCACAGATTCAGCAAAATGTCACATACAGCTAAATAAGGTAATTTATTTCACCATATATCCCTAAGGGTTAGTCCACTAATAAATTAAAGCTTAGTAGAAGGTGACTATACTGAATGATGTGCGTGGGAAGGTTTAATCATCTAGTCAGTTCTTTCAAGAAGCACAGTCTCAATTTAATGGAAACAGTGGCTCAATGGTAGGCATCATCAACACACACTGAAAAGGTGACAGAGTGGTTGTAGGACCCATAATTTATATCATGTTCTTTTCTCATATAATCAATAAGCAAATCAAACTTTCAGCATAATAATCTTTCAGTAAAATAAGATGTCCCTTACAACAGGATGAGAAGAAGCGGGTAATTCTATAGTCAGCGGTATACCCAATATGCATTCTAAAGAGAGTCAGCTGAGTCTGCCTTCTGGCACCTCCCCTTTTTCATTTGATTGTACCAACCCATTTTCAATTATTTTATGGTTTTGAGTCTATTTTAGCTCCTTCTTACCATATTCTTATTTGTCATTATCTCTTAGTCATTACAGATACCACACTAATTTTGGCATCATCTGCTTCAAAGTATGTAATTTCTTTTCTTTTCTTTTAGTGAATACAGTAAATATGCTCATTCTTTTGAAAGGTCAGTCTATTTATTTTGTAAACTACTTAATCTTAATTAGGATTAGGCCCATCCCAGCCAACTTTGGGCAAGGGCAATGGCAGAGTACACCCAGTACAGCTTTCCAGGTCATCACAGGGCAGAAACACACTGATGACTATGCAGCCTACTCTTGACGACAGGTCAACAATGGCCCTTTTGCATGCCTCACATCATAGACAGTGAGAGACATGGCCGGCCTTTGATAACCCAGTTAGCTGCACTGTGGGGACAACCTGTCGACAGTGAGGCTTGAACCGCCAACCTTGGACTCAGTGATCCAGCACCTTACCGCCAGGCCACCATTGCCCATGTTTATCATTCTGAGTAGATAAATGTATCATTACATTGTTTAATCATGCTCTTTTAGTGTCAGTGTATCGGCATTTATCTATGTTATTTCTCCATGAACAAGGCACCCAAACTCAACTTGAAACTCATAACCAGGCGACTCAGGTTTGCTTTTGGTACTGTAACCCTATCTCTGCAAACTTATCTACTCTCACCACTGACCAAGGTACCCAGACTGAAGATGTCCCGACTGATGATGGGTCTAGTCCTCTTATCCTTTTCCTGCTTATTCACTGCATTCATCACTCTTCTGAGCTCCTTCCTCAACAGACTACTCTTTCTTGGACTCTCCAAATGATTATACACCAACATTCTATGTCGACCCCCAGTTGTTCGTTATAAGTGCTGGCATATCGATTCCAGAGATTCCCCTGGAGCGGCTATCTGAAGTACCAACACTATTTCACTGACCTAGGCCAAATTTTCCTTGATTTGCAACATTCTTTAATAAATGTTCCCTTTACCTTGTGTCTCTTTCCTGTGTGGTTGCATGCCTTGCACCACAGATAGTGAGAGACATGGCTGAATTTTGATAACAGTTAGATGCACAGGGGGGACAGAATTTATAACCCGGTGATAGTAAAGCTTGAACCCCTAACATTCGAATAAGTAATCCAGCACCCTACCATCGGGCCACCACTGGACCCACTTGTCATAGGACCCTCTTGTTGTGAGACACCATTATGCCGTCACACATGGTTTTCTCATTTTATTAGGTTAAAAAAAGTGTACCCAATACAAAATGTAATTAAACCAAAAGTATCAGGGCTACCACCACTTTCAGTCACACTGTTTCATAATAATAGACAACTTGCTAATGAATTTGGCTGGTGGTTTAAATGGTAATTTGCTTGCCAGTAAATCTTGCCTAAAAACTGCTCGTAAAAAATTCTGTCCATCTCTTATGTTTTGAAAACTGTTTGATTTGAAATAGTCTTTAAAATGAAGTTATACCTTATATGATGTCCATCTGGGATCCTCTTTGAGAAAGATTTCTGAGAAAAAAGTTTCTTTAAAAGATTATTTTCCAAAGGGAGCTTCTGAAGCCTACAGCACAGAAATAAACAGACCTCATTAAAAGCTAAGTAGTGATTCTGTTTGTCTGGGGGCATTCACTTTCTTGGCACTTTCTCCTGTACGAGTGTTTGAACTCATAACAGATTTGATATTCACACAGCGGGATTTTACATTAAAGCATCATTTTGACAATAGGGTTCAGACTAAAGAAAAGCAGCCCATTTGAGTTCCAACCATAAAAACTTACATAAAATAATGAAATTAGTATCAAGAGTGAATGTTTTATAAATATTATACTGGGTATAATGGTGAGGACACAGGGTCAGTGGTGGCCTGGTGGTAAAGGGTGCTGGATCGCTGATCCTAAGGTTGGGGGTTTGAGTCCCACTCTCCACAAGGTTGTCACTGTCCCCCCAGTGCAGCTAACTGGGTTATGTTATCAAAGGCAGGCCATGTCGCTCACTGTCTATGGTGTGATGCATGTGAAAGAACCATTGCTGATTTTTGTAAAAAGTAGCTGCATAGCCGTCAGAGTGTTTCTGTCCCTTACTAAAAAAGTTGTGTCAGGAAGGGCATCCGACGTAAAAACCTATGCCAAATCAAAATTGTGAATCAGACAATTCGGTGTGGTGGCCCCTGAGGAAAAAGGGGAAAAGCCGAAAGGAAAAAAAGAATGGTGAGGACAATAGAAAATGAAAGGCCTCGTTTACATTTAGTGAGACAGAAAACTGAGTGAGTGAGTCAATAATACTTTAATCAGTTGTTTCCAGTTATAATTTCAATTGTATCACTATAACCTCAGGCTGACCTAATTATTTAAGAAACAAGAAAATGGATAATTGAACAACTTTTACAAACTATTCTACGCTTAGCTCGTAAATGGTTTTTATTTGCATCTTTGTTTGTTTCCATGGTTAACTATGGGAACTTCATTAACATGTCTTTGATAAAGTACAGTCTTTGTTTTGTCTCGTTGGGACACAAACAAAATGAGTTTGTGTCAGTGTAATCAAGTAGAATAAATTGAATATTAGCCACTTTTAGCTAATGCTACTGAATTTGTCATGGTAAGATAAGATTTCCATACACTCACTCACTGAGCCTCTCAATCCTAATTGGGGTCACTGTCTATCTGAGCTGACACTGGGTGAGGACAGCGTACACTCTGGACAACTCGCCAGGCCATCGCAGTGCAGAATCATGCGGTCGGCCATGCAGCCTACTTGTAAAAAAGGTCAGCAATAAATATTTTACTTGCCTCTCATTTTACATGTCTGTATGGTAATACCCAAAGCAAACAGGTCCTAGGGGAAAGGCCCCTGCGAAGTGTGATTCAAAAGACCCCTATATGGATAAAGATAACATGGACACGGTTTCCCTTGCCTGGACATGGGTCACTAGGGGTTCCCCCTCAGAGACAGGCATAGGGGAAGGGCTGAAAGGTGAGCGCTTGGCTGTCAGACTTTTGTCCATCAGGGTTCATAGATCCCGGCCGGGTCCAGCCCGAAAAGAAGACATGGGTCTGCCCTTCCATGGACCCACCACCTATGGGAGGGGCTATAGGGGTCAAATGCATTGTCAGTTCGGTGGCAGCCGAAGGCATGGGTTCTGTCAGACTGATCCTTGGCTACTGACTCTGACTCTTGAGACATGGAACATTACCTCTCTGGAGGCGAAGGAGCCTGAGCTATTATATGAGGTTGAGAGACACAAACTAGATGTACTGTAGTCAAATTCTCAACACATAGCTTGGACTCTGTAGCCACCCATTTTGAGAGGGACTGGACTTGATTCCATTGTGGAGTTGTTCATGGGAAGATGCAGCTAGCCAGTGTGGGCATCCTTGTTGCTCCCTGTTTCAGTGTCCATATGTTGGGTTCCCCCCAGCTGATGAAAGGGTAGTTTCCCTCTGCCTTCAGGCCCTGACTGTTGTTTGCGCTTATGTACCAAATGACAGTTCAGAGTACCCATCCTTTTTGGAGACTTTACAGGGTGTGTTGGAGAGCACCCCCACTGAGGACTCCTTTGTTGTCCTGGGAGACTTTGATGACCATGTAGACAATGACAGTGTGACCTGGAATGGTGTGATCGGTAGGTACGGCCTCTCCAATCTTAACCCAAATGTTGTTTTGTTGTTGGACTTCTGTGCTTGTCACAGTTTGTCTCTCACAAACACCATGTTCGAACATAAGGTGGTCCATAAGTGCACTTGGCAGCAGGACACTCTAGGTCACAGTTCGATGATCGACTTTGCAGTCGTGTCACCGGACTTGCGGCCACATGTTATGGACACTCGGGTGAAGAGGGGAGCTGAGCTGTCAACCGATCACCACCTGGTAGCAAACTGGCTCCAATGGTGGGGAAGGCCACCTTCCAGACCTGGCAGGCCCAAGTGTGTAGTTATTGTCTCCTGGGAATGTTTGTCGGAGTTTCTTGTCATAGGGAACTTTAACTCCCTCCTCCAGCAGAGCTATAATCACATCCCGAAGGAAGCTGGAGACATGGAATCTGAATAGGCCATGTTTCTTATCTCCATTATTGAGGCGGCAGCCCATAGGTGTGGTTGGAAGACCATCAGTAACTGTTGTGGCAGTAACCCCCAAACCCGATGGTGGACACCTATGGTGAAGGGAGCTGTCCAGCTGAAAAGGGATCCCTATTTGGTCTTATTGGCCTGTGGGACTCCCAAGGCACAGAGAGATACAAGCAGGCCAGGTACTGCAACCTGAGCTATCGCCTATGCAAAAGCTCAGGTATGGGAAGAGTTCAGTGAGTTCCTGGAGGGCGACTATCAGTTAGTCTCGAAAAGTTCTGGACCAACATCTGGCACTTGAAGAGGGTGAAGCAGTTCTACACAAATACTGTTTACAGTGGAAGTGGGGATCTGCTCACCTTGACTGGGGATGTTGTCAGGAGGTGGAAGGAATACTTTGAGGACCTCCTCAATCCTACCAACACACCCTCTATGGAGGAGGAAGACCCTGGGGTATGGGTGGGGGTCCACACATCACTGGGGCTGAGGTCGTCAAGGTAATCAAAGAGCTCCTCAGTGGATCCAGCGGTAGATGAGATCCACTCTGAATATCCCAGGGCTCTGGATGTTGTAGGACTGTCTTGGTTTACATGGCTCTGAAACATTGCATAGTCATTGAGGGCCGGGAGTTTGCCCAGTAAGTCCACATGTGCTTTGTGGATTTAGAGATGGCTTTCGACATGTCCATTGGCTATTTTGTGGGGAATGCTATGGGAGTACGTTGTACCAGACTCATTGCTCCGGGACTTTTGCTCTCTATATCACCAAAGACAGGGCTTGGTCCACATTGGTCAAATTCATTTCCGGTGAAGGTTAGAGTCCGCCGAGGATGTTCTTTGTCACCGATTCTGTTCATAATTTTTATGGACACAAGTTATAGTCACAGCCATGGCATTGATGGGTTCTGGTTTGGTGGTCATAGGATCTTGTCTCTGCTTTGTGCCGATGACGTTGTCCTTTTGGCTTGATCAATCTGGGACCTCCAACTTACATTGAAGCAATTCACATCCGAGTGTGAAGCGACCGGGTGAGCAGAGCTGAGGGTGCTGAGCTGCCAGGCAAAACTCTCAATTTACCAGTTTATCTATGTTACAACCCTCACCTAAGGTCATGAGTTTTGAGTAGTGACCGAAAGAACAAGATCACAGATACAGGCAACTGAAATGAGCTTCTTTCACAGGATGATAGGGCCTTTGAGATAGGGTGAGAAACTCAGTCATCTGGTAGGAGTTCAAAGTACAACCACTGTTGAGATTGAGCCAGCTGAGGTAGCTTGGGCATCTGGTTAGAATACCTCCTGAACGCCTCCCTGGTGTGGTGTTTCGGGCATGTTCAACCAGGAAGAGAATCTGGGGTTTATCTAGAATACGCTGGAGCGATTATGTCTCTCGGCTGGTCTGGGAATGCCTCGTTGTCCAACTGAAAGAGCTGGAGGAAGTGACTGGGGAGAGGGGCATATGGACCTCATTGCTTAGGCTGCGCAACCCGACCTCGGATTCAGCTGAAGAAGATGATGATGATGATTATGATGATGATGATGATGATGATGATGATGATGATGAGTGTACATATACTATATTCTAAGAAAATCAGGCATTTGTAAAAACATAAGGTTGAATTAAGCAAAACATAACAATTGTCCCAAATATTAATAAGAATTTATTTATGAAAAATGGAAGACTGTATGTTTGACAAAATATGAATAATGAACACTGTGGGGGTGAAAAAATACATTAAACTCTTGCTTTTTATATACAAAAATATTTTGAGTGTGTACTGGCAATGCTGTAGTCCAGGGTTCCCCAAACATTTTCCTGCGAGGGCCACATAACTTTTCCCTTCTTTGATGGGGGGCCAAGGTCAGTTTGTATCAGAAAAAGTGTGACGAACGCAGGGCCGGCTAAACGTAAATATTTATTGTTTTTCAGTAAGCCACGCATAACCAAATATTATTAACCCTTTCCGGGACCAAGACAGAAAAAAGTTAGGAAATAAATTAAAAAAACGCTGGTGACTATCAGCTGAGCAACCTGAAAGCTGCACGAACTGACGACTGGTTCAGCCAAGCCTGGCATACAAATGTATTCTCCTGTGCTAACAGTCCACTTTTTAGCTTAGAGAGTTTGTCTACTCGCATTTGGCCTTGCAAGCGATCATACTCCTCTTTGTGATGGGTTTTAGAGTGTCGGCGCAGATTGCATTCTTTGAATACTGCCACTGTGTCTTGACAGATAATACAAACAACCTTTTCTTTGCATTAAACAAAAAAATAATCATTTGTCCACTACAGGTTAAATACCCTGCATTCTGAATCACATCTTCTCTTCCATAACCTTTTCATCATTATTCCGTTCTATTTGACAGAAGCGAGTCTAGGATTTTTGTTTCAGGGCGGGGGTTCAGATGGGGCACACATGGCAGAAAGGCGGAGTAGAATGTTATGTTCTAGGTATGTATTAGTCTTGATCGTGTGGCCAGAATAAAAAAAAATAATCATAATGCGTCTCTGGTATTGTTCAGGGGGTCGCGCCGAATGTGGAGGTGGGTCGTATCTGGCCCATTGGTCGTCGTTAGGGGACTACTGCTTTAGTTTTAGCATGCTTCACCTGCTGGGAGTAGCCAGTATGAATATCGTGCCACTTGGCTTTAATGTCTTAAGTGCTCATAACCTATTGTCCACACCTTCTGTTATGTATAGATCTTAGCACATTTAATTAGCAGCACATTCTTAGTGTAATAGTTTAAGCAAATGCTATAAATTGTTAAAATTTTGTTTGTACACTGAAACAAGTACCATGAGCCTTGACAGTTGCAACTAGTTGACACCCCATTCAATAACCCCCATCCCAAGGCGTGCACACACACACACACACACACACACACACACACACACACACACACACACACACACACACACACACACAAAAGTTTCCCAAGTGTGAGTTTTCAGGGAGATACATGGTTTAAGAACCTTACAACACAGCAGAAAAACATTTAAAATGAGGTACATGACTTATCCTTTAAAGCTGACCAGGCAGAAAAGCCCTGAGAGCTCAGCTTCTTTACTTTACTCCTGTGACAAATCTACAAATTACATGCTCGAATGTTGATCCCCTATCTTTTGGCCTCCCTTTTCTCTTTATCATTGCAGAGTTGCCCACACAAAGTTATTAGAGTTAGCATCGTTAGCATGTGTCAGAGGGGAACGAGCTGGAGTACCAGTCGGTCATCGTTGACTTCGTGGACTGGTGTGAGCGCAACCACCTGTGCTTGAACACTAGGAAGACGAAGGAGATGGTGGTCGACTTCAGAAGAAGCACTCTAACACACACACACTCACTAGTGAACATCCAGGGACAGGACATTGAGACAGTGGACAGTTTCAAATACCTGGGCGTTCACCTTAACAATAAACTGGACTGGTCCCACAACACCAGCGCCCTGTACAAGAAGGGCCAGAGTCGCCTCCACCTTCTGAGGAGACTTAGGTCCTTCGGAGTATGCAGACCTCTGCTCAGGACTTTTTATGACTCTGTGGTAGCCTCTGCAATCCTCTACGCTGCCATCTGCTGGGCCCCGGGCAGCACAGAGCGGGACAGAAAGAGACTGAACAAGCTGGTCAGGAGGGCCAGCTCTGTCCTCGGCTGCCCACTGGACTCTGTGGAGGAGGTGAGTGAGAGGAGGTTGGTAGCAAAGCTCACATCCATCATGGTCAACAGCTCTCACCCACTGCACCAGACTGTAGAGAAGCTGAGTAGCTCCTTCAGTGGACGACTGAGACATCCTCAGTGCAGGAAGGAGCGCTACCGCAGGTCGTTCATTCCCACCGCTGTCAGACTGTACAACGCCACTTTGTAACTGTCTGTGAAAAGCCACTTTGTAACTGTCTGTGAAAATACCGGTTATGTGCAATAAAAACCCCCGTGCACTTTAATCAACCACATCTACCCCATTGACTGTGAACCATATCAACCCATCTACTCTGCCCTCAGATACATATACACTTTAATATAGGCCAATGTATAAAGTCGTTCCCTTCTTTTCTTTTATTGTTTATTAATTTATACTCTTTATGTATCTATTTATTTATTTACTTATATAATATATATGTATGTGTATATGTTTGTATATGTATCTATTTTTGCACCCCCCACTGATGGTACCTCAAGAGCCTGTAACAGTGAATTTCTCCATTGTGAGAATAATAAAGCTGTATCTTATCGTTGAGTGTATGACTGATCTATGACTGATTATCCACACTGCCCATAGGCCTGAGCTGAGATATTGATATCTGTTTATTCACTTTACACCATTTACTTTCTGATTCAGTAATATGTGGCTCTTTTCCTGGTGCAATAAGACTGCTGAGGTTTTTTTTTTTTTCAGAGTACAGCCACATGAATCATGCTTGCATATGCAAATGTGTAGTTATAACACCAGATGATATTCTAAATACAGCTCTATGGTAAAAATCAATCCTGGGATAGTAGAATAGTAGTAATAATATGATGACTTTGCACTCAAATTCAAAGCAACTAATGGCAAGGCCAACATAGTGAGAAGGATGTCAGATGAGAACAATAACAATTGGGTTTCCTTCTCTCCTTTTTCCACCTACCACCCTGGCCCTTCAGTAGTAGAGAAGTTTCGTCAGAAAAATCTATTGAATACTAACTCTACCTTGGGCTTTATTCCCTTGAGTGCATACTCCTTTTTTGTGCTGTTTCAATGATCATGCATTATGCGCGGGTGTAGTGGCTGGCCCACTGGCAACAAAAGCGTCCCAGGGTTGGATTAAAGCTGAACAGAGACACCAAACCTACTTTCTTTGATTTATTTACTCACTTATGATTCAGCATGTACACCGGCTGCCTGCAGGATCAGGCCACAATTACCTTTTAGCATGGACTTGATCAGAACAGAGCCTCCTCTGCAAGGCTAACAAGCAAGCTTTTTTATTTGGGAAGGAAATAAACTATTACCTCAGAATCTAACAGTGCACTCAAAGCATAATATTTTATTCATGTCCCAGGCATCAATGAACGGATATATATATTGGAAAATACATTTTAAAAACTACAATGGAATTAAACTTGCTTGTTGTTTACAGTCAGCAACAAGACTTTATTTCTCTCATTTGAATGAGGATTCTGAGTTATACATAATGAGGTATTTATTAATTAAATATTGTAATCAAATCAAAGCATGTAAAATTCTATACTAATCCGAAGAGGAAAGTTGTACAAGCGAGAGTGCCTACATCTACTTCTACTGGATCCATTTAGTAGCATCCGGTATTCACAAACAAAGACTGCATCAGTACCAGAGCTTATTGCACAAACTACAGCTTAAGTGATTTCACAAGGAGTACAGTGTTTCCAAGGATACACTCTGTGATTTGATGTTTGCTGTCTGCATTATTCTGAAATGGGTTTCAGTTCTGTATTCAATCGGAATTTTTCCTTTAATAAATCCTATTCTGATATTCTGCTCTGACTTGCATACAGTGAAGTCATCAAAGTATTGAAAATGTCAGAATGTGTGTATACAATAGAGCACAACTGATGTAATACTGGCCCATCTGGCATGATAACGTTTGATATCTGACATAAATCTGGAATGTCCTTCAGGAATACAATCATTATTCTAATAGTTTAGTAAGTGGACTGGTTTCATTAATCACTTTGCACTTTCATTTCATTTTCTGTAACCGCTTCATCCAAATTAGGGTCACGGGGAGGCTGGTGCCCATCCCAGCCAACTCAGGGCGAGGGCAGAGTACACCCTGGACAGCTCGCCAGGCCATCGGGCGGAAACACACTGACGACTTTGCAGTCTACTCTTTACGAAAGTCAGCAATGGTTCTTTTACATGCCTCACACCATAGACAGTGAGAGACATGGCCCGCCTTTGATAACCCAGTTAGCTGCACTGGGGGGGGACAGTGAGAACCTTGTGGAGGGTGGGACTCGAACCCCCAACCTTTGGATCAGCGATCCGGCACCTTATACCACTAGACCACCACTGCTCCTTTTCACTTTGCACTATATTTATTAATTTGTTGCGAAATGTGGATGAAAATGTGTACGTATATATATATATATATATATATATATATATATATACTCTATATAGAATATAGACAGATAGATAGATAGATAGATGGAGAGTGGGGTCAGTTGAACCACACCCTCTCTGAGAGTCATAACTGAAGCATAGTGGGTAAGTACACTGGATTAAAAAATACATTTTTTAACTGTAAAAGTGAAAAATAGCAAAATCTGTTTGTACCTTCATACATCCAAACGTTTATACAAACTGTACATACTACTTGTACTACTTAGGGATACTGTATTCCAAAAGTATTATCACAGCACAAGGAAACTCATTGTGTGAGTTTAGATCAGCCTGTGAAAATATTTTATTTTTCCATGTGCACATGGGGCCGTTTGAACCATTTAGGGCCAGTTGAACAGTGGTTTTATATATATATATATATATATATATATATATATATATATATATATATATATATATATATATATATATATATATATATATATATATATATAGCCTGTATAACATATAGAACAGGAAGGACAAAGAGGCAAAAGAAATCTGTGTTCCCAGCAGACCTCAGCAATTGGCAAGTTGAGTGAGAAAACATTAGTTACATATTTAACGTTCAGAGAGGATATTATAATGATCCACAAAAAATTTTCAATATAATTAATAATATACTTTTTTTTCATCTGAATAAGAGCATTTGTTAAGAGCAGATATCATAAGTTTTATTAAATTAATAGTTCATCAATAATTAGAAGTTCATATTTACATGTAAAAATAAAAGTTTTAAAAATATAAAACAATTGTATGTTTTGCTTTTTGACACTGTCACATTTGGTTCAAGTGACCCCACCAGCAGGTTCAAGTTACCCCATTGACATGGTAAGTTGAACCAGAAATGATAAAATTTTTAAATTATAATTTTTGAAAAGGGGGAAATTATACACAGAGGCAATCTGCATTGTATCACAGCCACAATCTGTTACAATAATTCACACAAATATCAGAAAGCTAAAATAAATATTGTGAAAGTTACTGTTCAAAATGTAAAATTTGGTTCAACTGGCCTCACTCTCCCCGACACGCAGATATAAATAGATATATAAATACAGTGTGCTATGAATACACAGTAGTAGAAGAAAAGCACTGTGAATGGACTATAACAGTGGAAGCATGTACATGTGCATGAATGATATGAATGGTATGAGGGCTACTGCTCTGGTCTAGTGTGGATGATGTAGTGTGAATTGGAAGAGAAGGTTCAGCAGGGGACTGACTTCAGTAGAGAGACAGCTGTGAGGAAGAAGCTGTTCCTAAATCTGCTGGGGGGTTTTTCTTTGTTTTTTTTTTTTTGTTGTTTTGTTTTTTTGTCTGAAGACTCCTGAAGTACCTTCTCGAGTGGAGAAGCTGAAAGAGTCTATTGGCAGGATGAGAGGAATCCCTGAGAAAGATGCGCATCCGGCGAAGACATTTCTTCTTGTGGACATCCTCAATAGCAGGAAGGGGAGTCCCTGAGATGCATTGGGTGGTTTTTACCACCCACTGCAGTGCCTTGTGGTCCACAATAGTGTAATTCCCATACCAGACTAGAGCACAGTTTGTCAGGATGTTTTCTATTGTGCAGCAGTATAAGTTTCCCAGGATGTCAGCAGATGGATGGGTCTTCTTCAGTGTTCTCAAGAAGAACAGGCGTTGATGGGCCTTCTTCATCAGACTGAAGGTGTTGGTTGACCAGTACAGGCTCTCCAAGATGTGGGTCCCCAGGAATTTGAACCTGGAGACACATTCATCAGCCATGCCATTGATATGGATAGGGTTATGAGTGTCCCTGTTTCTTTCCTGAAGTCCACAATGAGCTTCTTGGTATCGCTGGTGTTCAGGAGCAGGTTGTTGTCAGAACACCATGCAGCTAGGTGCTTTACCTCTGCCCTGTAGTCAGACTTGTCATTGTCACTGATGAGTCTGATCACCGTGGTGTTGCCTGCAAACTTTATGATTGAGTTGGATCCATACATAGGCTTACAGTTGTGTGTGAGTTTGTGGGTGGGTATCTATCTATCTATCTATCTATCTATCTAGCTATCTATCTATGAATTGAAATAGGTATTTTGTTTTTTCTAATTAGTTTATTTACTGAGGCAGTGGTGGCAGTGGTGGTCTGGTGGTAAATGGTGCTGGATCGCTGATCCTAAGTTTGGAGGTTCGAGTCCCACTCTCCACAAGGTTGTCACTGACCCCCCAGTGCAGCTAACTGGGTTATCAAAGGCGGGCCATGTCTCTCACTGTCTATGGTGAGAGGCATGTAAAAGAACCATTGCTGACTTTCGTAAAGAAGAGCTGCAAAGTCGTCAGCGTGTTTCTGTCCCTTGCTAAAAAGGGTTGTGACAGGAAGGGCATCCGACGTAAAAACCTCTGCCAAATCAAACGTGCGAATCAGATGATTCGCTGTGGCGACTCCCGAGTAAAAGGGAAAAAGCTGAAAGGAAGACAGACTCAGCATGCCAACAAACTTAAAGATGCAAATATTATATGCGTTGGGAGTCCCCTACACACCTTTTGGTGAACATTAACTGTGCCTTCTTATATGCAACTTTTCCATGTTCTGTATCTAGCCAGTTTTTCATAAAGCCCAGCTCTGTGGAGTGCCATGGAACTTTCCAGCACCTTCAAGGCTAGCTTGAATATTAAGGTTAGTTTGATTACTGTAGGTGGAAGCAGCTGGACTTTTAATGGATTTAAACAAATATAGGTGAGCAGAGGAATCCAGATGCCCACTTTTAGCAGCCATAATTCTTGTATTCCAATGGAACATTTTTGTTAGCTAAACCAAGTTTGTCATATTAAAAGCCTAATTGATAATTTGAAAAGACTTTTGGAAATATGGCAGCACAGATGAAAACTGTTCTGCTGATTAAATAAGCAGTAAAACTGACTTTCTTTTGGTTTGTTAAGTATCTGCAGAATCCGAATTTGTGGGTTTATTTATTGACTCAAAATGGACAAGAAAAAATATCAACTTTTTTCTGAGACAAGGCAATCCATTACAAGAAACTGTCAAGAAACTGAAGATCTCATCCACCATGTGTACTCCCTTCACAGGACAGTACACCCGAACCCAGGAGTTGGTTAGAGCCAGTTTGAAAAACAAAAAGCCATATCTGCAAACTATGGTTGCAAAGAAAAATCCATATCTGTGATTGATCATTAAAAGGAAATGATTAAGTTGGGCAAAAGAACCAAGGTCTTTGACATAGGAGGTATTTGGGTAAGAAAATAAGAACATATGTAAGGCACAGAATAAAGTGGGAAATGATGGAGTGCATTAAGCTATTTGTTAAACATGGTGGGGGAAATGTAATGATCTTAGGGTGCTTTGATGGTATAAAATGGTAGGTATGTATAGTGTAGAACAGGGGTGTCAAACTCATGCCACAAAGGGCATTGTGGCTTCAGGTTTTTGTTTCAACCAAGCATCAGCACACCTGACTTGGCTCATTCAAACAACTGATAAGAGTCTTCAGGCATTTGATTGGTCAGTCTCTGGACAGAGCACACAGATTGACCAATCACCTGCCTGAAGACTCTTATCAGTTGTTTGAATGAGCCAAGTCAGGTGTGCTGATGCTTGGGTGAAACAAAAACCTGCAGCCACATGGCCCTTTGTGGCACGAGTTTGACACCCCTGGTGTAGAAAGTTTGAAAAACAAAATTACTATTTCAAGTAAAATTTATTACTCGTATCTTTACTGATGTCTTGACTTTTCACGTTCATTTTTCAAGTCATTTTTGATGAACATAAATTTGTGTTATCATATATTGCATTGTGTTACTTTTGAAGGTTATTCGTGGCACCAGATCTTATTTAAGAGCTTCATAGCACACCACATTTTTAATCTTTGAAAAGACTATGACGGAGGCATGGCGGTGTAATGGTTAAGCACATCTGCTTCACAGCAAGAAGGTCCTGGGTTTAATTCCCAGTCAGGGCATTTCTGTGTGGAGTTTGCATGTTTCCCTGTGGGCTTGTTTCGGGTACTCTGGTTTCCTCCCACATTCCAAAAACATGCACAGTAAGTTAATTGGCTGTTCCAAATCTACCCTAGGCATAAATGGCTGTCTGAGTGCTAACCCTGTGATGGCCTGGCAAGCTGCTCAGAGTGTACACCGCCTTCACCTGGAGTCAGCTGAGATGGGTGCCAGCCTCCATGCAACCCTAATTAGTAGTAAGTGGTTCAGAAAATGAATGAATGAATAAAATACTATGTATTTTTCCCCACTTCACCAACTTAGACTTTTTCACCAATTTATTTTGTGTAGGTATATTATATAAAATCAATCTTCTTCTTCTTCTTTTACTTTCGGCTGCTCCCTTCAGGGGTCGCCACAGCAAATCATCCGCCTCCACCTCACCCTGTCCTCTGCATCTTCTTTTCTGACTCCAACGAACTTCATGTCTTCCTTCACCACATCCATAAATCTCTTCTTTGGTCTTCCTCGAGGCCTTCTGCCTGGTAGTTCCAACCTCAGCATCCTACTGCCAATATACTCACTATCTCTCCTCTGTACATGTCCAAACCATCTCAATCTAGCCTCTCTGACTTTGTCTCCAAAACATCTTACGTGGGCTGTCCCTCTGATATACTCATTTCTGATCCTATCCATCCTCGTTACTCCCAGAGAGAACCTCAACATTTTCATCTCTGCTACCTCCAGCTCTGCCTCCTGCCTTTTCCTCAGCGCCACTGTTTCTAAGCCATACAACATCGCTGGCCTCACCACCGTCTTGTACACCTTTCCCTTCATTCTTGCTGACACTCTCCTATCGCACATCACACCGGACACTTTTCTCCAACCATTCCAGCCTGCCTGCACACGCTTCTTCACCTCTTTTCCACACTCTTCATTGCTCTGGATTGTTGAGCCTAAGTACTTAAAATCCTCCACCTTCGTTATCTCTGCTCCCTGTAACATCACCGTTCCTCCTGGGTCCTTCTCATTCACACACATGTATTCTGATTTTTTGAGGCTAACCTTCATTCCTCTCCTTTCCAGGGCATACCTCCACCTCTCTAGATTTTCCTGCACTTGTTCTCTGCTCTCACTACAGATCACAATGTCATCTGCAAACATCATAGTCCATGGAGATTCTTGTCTAACCTCGTCTGTCAGCCTGTCCATCACCATAGCAAACAAGAAGGGCTCAGAGCTGACCCTTGATGCAGTCCCACCTCCACCTTGAATTCGTTGGTCACACCGACAGCACACCTCACCACTGTCTTACATCTCTCATACATGTCCTGCACCACTCTAACATACTTCTCTGCCACTCCAGACTTCCTCATGCAATACCACAGTTCTTCTCTTGGCACCCTGTCATATGCTTTTTCCAGATCCACAAAGGCACAATGTAGCTCTCTCTGACCTTCTCTGTACTTCTCTATTAACATCCTCAAAGCAAACACTGCATCTGTGGTGCTCTTTCTTGGCATGAAACCAAACTGTTGTTCACAAATGCTGACCTCTGCCCTTAGTCTAGATTCCACTATTCTTTCCCATAACTTCATTGTATGGCTCATCAACTTTATCCCTCTGTAGTTGCCGCAACTCTGCACGTCTCCCTTGTTCTTAAAAATTGGCACCAGCACACTTCTCCTCCACTCCTCCGGCATCTGCTTACTCTCTAGTACCTTGTTGAATGTTCTTGTCAGAAAATCTACTGCTACCTCTCCTAGACACTTCCATACCTCCACAGGTATATCATCAGGACCAACTGCCTTTCCATTCTTCATCCTCTTCAATGCCCTTCTCACTTCACCCTTACTGATCTTTGCTACATCCTGCTCCTCAATGGTCACCTCTTCTACTCTTTTTTCTCTCTCATTTTCCTCATTCATCAGCTCTTCAAAGTACTCTTTCCATCTTCCCAGCACACTTCTGTCATCAGTCAATACATTTCCCTCTCTGTCCTTTATCATTCTAACTTGCTGCACGTCCTTCCCATCTCTATTTCTCTGCTGTGCCAACCTGTGTAGATCATTTTCTCCCTCTTTACTATCCAACCTATCATACAAGTCATCATACGCCCTCTGTTTGGCCTTAGCCACTGCTACTTTCGCCTTGCGCTGTGTCTCCCTGTACTCCTGTTTACTCTCTTCGGTCCTCTCAATGTCCCACTTTTTCTTAGCTAACCTCTTCCTTTGTACACACTCCTGTACTTCCTCATTCCACCACCAAGTCTCCTTATCTACTTTCCTTCCAGAGGACACACAAAGTACTCTCCTACCTGTGTCCCTGATCACATTTGCTGTGGTTGTCCAGTCATTTGGAAGCACTTCCTGGCCACCCAAAGCCTGTTTCAACTCCTCCTTGAAGACAACACGACACTCTTCCTTTTTCAGCTTCCACCACTTTGTCTTCTGCTCTGCCTTTGCCTTTTTCACCTTTCTCACCATCAGAGTCATCCTGCACACCACCATCCTATGCTGTTTGGCAACACTCTCACCCACTATGACTTTGCAGTCACTGACTTCCTTCAAATTACATCGCCTACACAAGATGTAGTCTACCTGTGTGCTCCTACCTCCGCTTTTATAAGTCACCCTATGCTCCTGTTTCTACTGGAAGAAAGTATTCACCACAGCCATTTCCATCCTTTTTGCAAAATCTATCAACATCTGTCCTTCTGCGTTCCTGTTCTGGATACCAAACCTGCCCATCACTTCCTCGTCCCCTCTGTTGCCTGCACCAACATGTCCATTGAAGTCTGCACCAATGACCACTCTTTCACCTCTGGCGGTACTCTGCATCACTTCATCTAAGTCACTCTAGAATCTCTCCTTCTCTTCTAGCTCACATCCTGCTTGTGGGGCATAAGCACTAACAACATTGAGCATTACACCTTCAATTTCTAACTTGAGACTCATCACTCTGTCTGACACTCTTTTCACTTTTAGAACATTCCTGACAAACTCCTCCTTCAAGATGACTCCTACTCCATTTCTCTTCCCATCCACACCATGATAAAATAGCTTAAACCCTGCTCCTAAGCTTTTAGCTTTGCTACCTTTCCACCTGGTCTCCTGAACACACAGTATGTCCACCTTCCTCCTCTGCATCATGTCAGCCAGCTCTCTACCTTTTCTTTGCATAGTTCCAACATTCAAAGTCCCCACTCTCAGTCCTAGACTCATGCCTTTCCTCTTCTCTCTCTGCCTACGGACACGCCTCCCACCTCTCCTTCTTCGACGTCTTCGACCAACAGTAGTCCAATTTCCATCAGCACCCTGTTGATTGACAGCACTGATGGCGGTCGTTGTTAACCCGGGCCTCGACCGATCCGGTATGGTGGTAATACTTCTCATTTGCATCATAACTGTTTGGCATTGGTTTTACGTCGGATGCCCTTCCTGACACAACCCTCTGCATTTCTCCGGGCTTGGGACCGGCATGAGGGGGAGAGACACTGGTTAGTGCCCCCCCACCTCATGGCTGCATTTTTATATAAAATCAATCATAAAACTTTAATTTAGATTAGAGGTTTTAGGGCAACAAAATAATTTATGACAATTTTCATGCTCTATCTTAACACAGGCAAATGGTGAGTGGTTGTTATAGCAGAATAAAAAGCTTGTGTTTTTAAAGTGTGTGTACTCCGAGCCACACTGTGCATTTCTCTCATGGAGTAGCTGAGGTGAATTTTGTGCAGCTTAAGAACAAGCTGTTACATCACTGATATGAAGAAATTTACTACACCCTCAGGTACTGGGAATAACTGCATGATTAGTGTTAGTCCAGGCTTTGAGGGATTGTAAATACTGATTGGATTAGTCCAATTTCATCAGTTTCCTTGTTTGTAAAACTGAACTGGGTTCAAGCATGAAATAATAAAATGTTCCAGGATTTATGATCAGAGGTATTTGGTGGATGTAGGGTGATGCTTGTATTGTAGTACAGAACTTACAAGCAGCATAAAGGCATGCTGCCAAGGGCTGTCATGCCTGTTGGCATTGTGTTCTCAAATTAAGGCACCAGAGAATATCTGCACAACAACCTTTCCCCATTCATTTGCAAATATTACAATTTCCATGCATAGTGTATTTGTTTTTTCTAAGGGTTTTATAAAGCACAGCTGTAATGAAAGTTCATGAATAACACATTTTAAATACATCACATTTATTGTTTTCACATCATTTACATTTTCCCTTTTGTCCTTATAATTCTAACGTGTGCAAACGCGGTTGTGAACAAACGGAGCATGACACAGGCATACACATGCAGTAGCAGCAAACAGTACTTTTCATGAATCAGTACATCACTTAATCTTGTGTTATCGACATCAGGACCTATATAAAAAGCATTCTTGACACTTGTGCTGGTATGACATTGAAATTTCTCTGGTGTGATAATAATGAAGTTTCATCTTATTTTTGGATACTGGAATCTGTGTATGCTGAAAAGCCATCAGCATGTTTCTGCCCTGCGATGGCCTGGCAAGCCATCTAAGGTGTACTCTGCCCGCGCCCAAAGTTGGCTGGGACGGGTGCCAGCCTCCCCAAGACCCTAATTAGGATTAAGCGGTTACAGAAAATGATATCTGTGCATTTGTGAGCAGCAACTGAGAACCTTAAAACACTTTAGCATGCTTACATTAAACAATGAGCTGGCTGATTGTAAAGAACGGCAATCAAACTTCAAAAAAGGTAGGATATCACTGGAGGACAACATTCTGCTTCTTTTAGCACAAACATTGCACTCAAAACACCTTGCCAGGTTCATGCTTTATTGCTGTAGGTGTCCTGAATTTGCCAGAGAATTTATTCCATATTAATTTCATGCATACAAGCCAGTGTCAGAAAAATGCACATAACACAGGACCCAGTGTTGTCAGCCTGATGGCATAGTGACTTATAACAATTATTGCTTGCTCTCCATGAATGTGCATTAATACTATTTATATAAATGTTTCACTTGCAACTTTTATGCCTGTCTGTCTTCCTTTCGGCTTTTTCCCTTTCACTCGGGAGTCACCACAGCGAATCATCTGATTCGCACGTTTTTTTTTTTGATTTGGCAGAGGTTTTTACGTCGGATGCCCTTCCTGTCACAACCCTTTTTAGCAAGGGACATATGCCTATATGGACATAATCAACAGGGTGCCGAGAGAAGAACTGTGGTATTGCATGAGGAAGTCTGGAGTGGCAGAGAAGTATGTTAGAGTGGTGCAGGACATGTATGAGAGATGTAAGACAGTGGTGAGGTGTGCTGTCGGTGTGACACAAGAGTTGAAGGTGGAGGTGGGACTGCATCAAGGGTCAGCTCTCAGCCCCTTCTTGTTTGCTATGGTGATAGACAGGCTGACAGACGAGGTTAGACAAGATTCCCCATGGACTATGATGTTTGCAGATGACATTGTGATCTGTAGTGAGAGCAGAGAACAAGTGCAGGAAAATCTAGAGAGGTGGAGGTATGCCCTGGAAAGGAGGGGAATGAAGATTAGCCTCAGTAAGACAGAATACATGTGCATGAATGACAAGGACCCAACAGGAATGGTGAGATTACAGGGAGCAGAGATAAGAAAGGTGGAGGATTTTAAGTACTTAGGCTCAAGAATCCAGAGCAATGGAGAGTGTGTAAAAGAGGTCAAGAAGCGTGTGCAGGCTGGTTGGAATGGTTGGAGAAAAGTGTCCGGTGTGATGTGTGATAGGAGGGTATCGGCAAGAATGAAAGGAAAAGTGTACAAGACGGTGTTGAGGCCAACGATGTTGTATGGATTAGAAACAGTGGCCCTGGGGAAAAGACAGGAGGCAGAGCTGGAGGTAGCAGAGATGAAAATGTTGAGGTTCTCTTTGGGAGTAACGAGGATGGATAGGATTAGGAATGAGCACATCAGAGGGACAGCACATGTAAGACGTTTTGGAGACAAAGTCAGAGAGGCTAGATTGAGATGGTTTGGACATGTACAGAGGAGGGATATTGAGTATATTGGTAATAGGATGCTGAGGCTGGAACTACCAGGCAAAAGGCCTAGAGGAAGACCAAAGAGACGATTCATGGATGTGGTGAAGGAGGACATGAAGGTCGTTGGTGTAAGAGAAGAAGATGCAAAGGATAGGGTGAGCTGGAGGCAGATGATTCGCTGTGGTGACCCCTGAAGGGAAAAGCCGAAAGGAAAAGAAGAATGGACATAATCAGCCTGAAATGCCAAGCTGAATTTTCTGAAAACACTATTTTAAAAAAAATAACAACATCAGGTGGTGGAATAAGGAAATTCAGGAGTGTGTACAAAGAAAGAGGTTATCTAAGAAGAAGTGGGACATTGAGAGGACCGAAGGGAGTAAACAGGAGTACAGGGAGACACAGAGTAAGGCGAAGATAGCGGTGTCAAAGGCCAAACACAGGGCGTATGATGACTTGTATGTTCGGTTGAACAGTAAAGAGGGAGAAAATGATTTATACAGATTGGCACAGCAGAAAAATAGAGATGGGAAGGATGTGCAGCAAGTTAGAGTGATTAAGGACAGAGAGAGAAATGTATTGACTGATGACAGAAGTGTGCTGGGAAGATGGAAAGAGTACTTTGAAGAGCTGATGAATGAGGAAAATGAGAGAGAAAAAAGAGTAGAAGAGGTGACTGTTGAGGACCAGGAAGTAGCAAAGATTAGTAAGGGTGAAGTGAAGAGGGCATTGAAGAGGATGAAGAATAGAAAGGCATTTTGTCCTGATGACATACCAGTGTAAAGAAGTGTCTAGGATAGGTAGCAGTAGATTTTCTGACAAGAACATTCAACAAGGTCTTAGAGAGTGAGCAGATGCCGGAGGAGTGGAGGAGCAGTGTAATGGTGCCCACTTTTAGGAACAAGGATAAAGTTGATGAGCCATACGATGAAGTTATGGGAAAGAATAGTGGAATCTAGACTAAGGGCAGAGGTCAGCATTTGTGAACAACAGTTTGGTTTCATGCCAAGAAAGACCACCACAGATGCAGTGTTTGCTTTGAGGATGTTAATAGAGAAGTACAGAAGGTCAGAGGGAGCTGCATTGTGCCTTTGGGGATCTGGAGAAACCATATGACAGGGTGCCGAAAAAGGAACTGTGGTATTGCATGAGGAAGTCTGGAGTGGCAGAGAAGTATGTTAGAGTGGTGCAGGACATGTATGAGAGATGTAAGACAGTGGTGAGGTGTGCTGTCGATGTGACACAAGAGTTGAAGGTGGAGGTGGGACTGATAAGAAAGGTGGAGGATTTTAAGTACTTAGGCTCAACAATCCAAAGTATAGAAGTGTGAAAAAGTGGTAAAGAGTGTGCAGGCAGGTTGGAATGATTGGAGAAAAGTGTCCGGTGTGATGTGTGATAGGAGGGTATCAGCAAGAATGAAAGGAAAAGTGTACAAGACGGTGTTGAGGCCAGTGATGTTGTATGGTTTAGAAACAGTGGCCCTGGGGAAAAGACAGGAGGCAGAGCTGGAGGTAGCAGAGATGAAAATGTTGAATCTCTCTTTGGGAGTAACAAGGATGGATAGGATCAGGAATGAGCACATCAGAGGGACAGCACATGTAAGACATTTTGGAGACAAAGTCAGAGAGGCTAGATTGAGATGGTTTGGACATGTATAGAGGAGGGATAGTGAGTATATTGGTAGTAGGATGCTGAGGCTGGAACTACCAGGCAGAAGGCCTAGAGGAAGACCAAAGAGACGATTCATGGATGTGGTGAAGGAGGACATGAAGGTCGTTGGTGTAAGAGAAGAAGATGCAGAAGATAGGGTGAGGTGGAGGTAGATGATTCACTGTGGCGACCCCTGAAGGGAACAGCCGAAAGGAAAAGAAGAAGAGAATCATTCAAAATATTTTCCCACAAAATTTTAGTTGGATTTTATATGAACACCCCCATTGTTAAATTTAAATCCAGTTTGCATTTTTGTTGTTTCTTTAAAAAAAAAAACTATAATTATTTTCACTTCTCTTTTTCTTCCCCTATTCATTTTAACTGCTTATTAATAAACAGAACTCCCTTTCCTGAAAGTACATGGAACAAAGCGATATAGTACTTTAAAAATATAGAAGAGGAGCATCGACCTGATTTTTCATGGCATGTGCAACACCCCAAACTTTGGGCCTGCATACTCACCCACAAATTAGAAAAAAATGCTGTTTCAGAATCAGAACTTTTCCAAATATGACATTTACTGTATAACTATTGTTTCCTGTGTCATCTAATATGTTTTAGGTTAAACACTTTAAACAGTTCTTCCAAAATTAATGACTGATAGATTCTTTCCCCAAAAAAGAAATGGACGGAATGCCCATGAATGCTAAAAAATACTCATCACAAACTCTGTATATCAAAACCACAGAATATTCTTCGAGTAAGAACTTTCCGATTTTGTTTCTGCTGACATTTTTAAAACATAATAAACTTTAAAACATTACCAAAATGGTTTATCTCTAAATGAAAGGAAATACACCTCCAAAAGATCTTATGGTGAGCTTCACTTTTAAGCAGTTTCTATATTTGTATACATGCTTGTACAAGTGTGCTCAGCTTATGGTAATAGTTTTTTTTTTTTTAAATCTATCCATGGATGATTTATAGTCACTAATCAGTATAGATCAATCCCATGACATGTTTGCCCTGTAGGACCTCAGAAATGGCACTGTATTGATTTAATGTTTCAGTTGCCTACAGTACTTAAGGCTCTGCCATTATCCATCATGTAACTTCAGCTTGTGTCTTTACAAATAAAACAAGAGACTCTCCTTATGAAAAAATATGATGCAAGCTCACAATCTGTTTTGACTTAGTGAATATTTTTGTAGCTCAGGAACCTCATTAACACACTTAAATACATAGCTTGACACTTCTATAAATAATTAGCATTCTAACAGCTTGCGGATGTATTTTTGTATCAGATCATTCTAACAGTCTGTAGCCTTGATTGTGTAAAAATTATTCCGAGTGAATATATCGATGTGCCTGTAGGGTTACAGCTGATGCTCTTTGCTCTGTCAACACAATGCATGACAATTTCATTTAGAGTTGAGTGATATATTGGATAAAATCTCTCCAAAAGGGAGACTGCACAAGTATATCAATCAACCTTCTATGAGGTTCATCAATTTCAAAATTAATATCAGTGACATGCAAGTTATAAAAGGCAGGTTAGCAACAATTATTATTATTTGTTGATGTTGTCACTGTTGGAACAAATACAGTGTTGGACTATGTTTTCCATTAGCCATTGTACACCTGATCATGTCACATGATTTAGCTACTATGTGCCAATATTAAATTCCTGACTGTATAATACAATTTGTTGTTCATTAGTCTCTGTCTACCCATGTGTCATATGTTCATGTTATGACTGTCTATTCCAGGGGTCGGCAACCTTTGCCATTCAAAGAGCCATTTGGACCCGTTTTCCACATTAAAGAAAACACTGGGAGCCACAAATCCTTTTTTGACATTTTAAATCAAATCACACTGCATATAATGTTTTTCCCCTTTTTCCTTCATGTTAATATAAAATAACAATATGTTACATTGATTTAAACGACTGCAGAGACCATTAAATTACAATTCTGTTTGCAACAAAAACATTTAGATTAAAAAAAAATTGCCAGCCTCCCCGCGACCCGAATTAGAATTAAGCGGTTCAGAAAATGAATGAATGTGTTCGAATGCTTCTTGTGTTTTTATAAAGAAAAAGAATATCCATCCCACGAAGCGCGGGACGGGCTGCAGCCAGATGTGGAACGGGTTGGGTTGCCAACCTCACCAATCACGCCCTTCGTGGATCTTCTTTTCTTTATTCGTTATATTAATGTTGTTTTGTCATAGTTTTAATTTACAAAAATGACACCAACACGGAAAAGTATTTGAAGACTTATTTTAAGAAGGAGCCTGCTCAACATTCTTTTAAATAAATATTAATGCTTAATGCTGCACTGACCGACCCATTCTCAGAGTGGATACTGAACCACAGTGAGGACAGTTATTTAATCTGGAGATTGCTGTGTATAAACAAATCTCATCCACATCTCTTCCTTCAGCTGTGATTTCTGTTCCTGAATTACAAACCCCGGTGGCAGAAAAAAATCTCTCTCTCACCGCGCTGCTGCTTGCCATGAGCTCTTTTAGGGCTCTTTTATATTTATTTGGTGTGGGCGGGGTGATTTTGTATGTGTTCTTGTGTTCTTGTGGACACACACAAAATCACCCCGCCCACACCAAATAAATATCCGCCCACATCTGTGACTCTTAATTTTCATCTATGTAATTTTCAACCCGAAAAGAGCATTGGAAGGGTACCCAGATCATTCAGGTGAAAAACCTAGATTGGACATCACTGTTTCAATTCTGAAGTGGGGCCATCTTGGTGGGATCACATGACTGTTTAAGACTTAAAGCAAGGTGGCTCACGAAGATGGCTCCAATTCAGAATTGAAATAGTAATGTCCACTCTAGGTTTTTTTTCTTTTCTTTTGATGATCAGTGATTGGTGGGAACAGGTGGAAGGTGTGGCTATTGTTTGGTTGAAGTGAAAACCTGCACCCACACCGGCCCTTTGCTGTGTGAGTAACTAAGCACTTTGTGGTGCACCAGTCAGCCACCGTAAAGCACAACTTTATTTTGAAAAGCCATGGAGCCGCACCAGAAAGGTGAAAGAGCCGCACGCGGCTCCGGAGCCGCGGGTTGCCGACCCCTGGTCTATTCAATCATTTATTCATTATTTTCTGAACCATTTAATCCTAATTATGGTCATGGGGAGGCTGACGTCCATCTCCGCCAACTCTGGGCGAGGACAGAGTACATCCTGGACAGCTCATCAGGCCGCAGAAACACGCTGACAGTTATGCAGTATACTTTTGATGAAAGTTGACAATAGGTGTTTTATATGCCTCTCACCATGGATGGCCAGCCTTGATAACCAGTGTAGCTGCATTGAGGGGACAGCAGTGACAGTTGAGAGTAGGGCTTGAACCCTCAACCTTGGGATCAGAAATCCAGTATCTTATCACCAGGCCACCATTGCCCCTTTAATCAGTCATTCATTTTATAAACTGCTTAATCTGATTAAGGTCATGGGAAGGCTAGCACCCATCTCAGCTGACACTAAGCGAGGGAAGAGTACATCCTGGACAGCTTGCCAGGCAGTCAAACAGGTACTGTAATTCCGCTTTAAATAAAACACCCCGTCCATTTAAACATTTAAATAGAATTGTTCCAGTCAGCTGTGCATTGCATGTGGGCGGCCGAGTTCTGTGTGTGTGTGTGTGTGTGTGTGTGTGTGTTTGTGGGTGCTAATAAAAAATGTTTAATAATGGTTTAATTAATAAATATGTTAATAAAATGGTTTAATATGTTCATAAAATGTTTAAATAGTTTAATAAGTAATTTTATTTTACTTTTAACACATATTTCATACAAAATTGTAATTTTATCATTTTTAAAGGGTTTATGGGGTAGTCTTGGGATCCTTGGACCGAATCAGGCGTTTTACATATAAAATGTGCCCCTACTTACGAAACCCCCCCCCCCCCCCCCCGTGTTACAAAAGTGCCCTGGACCTGATTGATTTCGCAAGTAGAGGGTCGAATGTATATATAAACAGTCCGCCCCCAATTTACGACGAGCCCTTTGTACAAAATCCCTGGATTACGAAAAACATTTTCTTGAGTGTCTGGCCTCCCAGATAGAGACAGAAGGAAGCTTCACTCTTTAGTTTAGTTTTTAAAGTTGTTTGAATTCAGTAAATGTTTAATAAACGTGGGTGAATTTGAGCTTATCTGGCATCCCGATCCCTCAAAGAATCAAATAAAAGTTGAGTGCGCTTTGAATCACGTCTTGTGGGCGTGGCCCGCAGTGTGCACGAGAGAGAGAGAGAGAGAGAGAGAGAATAACGCTTTAGTGTTTAGTTTTTACGTTGTTTTAATTCAGTAAATGGTCAAGCAGGGAATGAGCTTTGAATTCACGTCTTGTGGGCGTGGTCCGCAGCGCGCATGAGAGAGACAGACAGAGAGGGAGAGAAGGAATAACTCTTTAGTTTTTAGTTTAGTTTTTAAAGTTGTTTTAATTCAGTAAATATTTAATAAATGTGGGTGAATTTGAGCTTCAGCCTCAGCCTGGAGAAGGTTTCCGTCCTGTGGAAGACCTCCTGTGTGGTTCCGGTTCCCAAAACAGCTCAAGCGAAGGAACCAGCCCACTACAGACCTGTCGCCCTGACCGCCCACCTTATGAAGACCATGGAAAGGCTCCTCCTCGTACACCGCTCTATGGTGAGCCCCACCCTAGACCCGCTGCAGTTTGCCTACAGGCCCAACATCGGGGTAGAAGACGCTGTCATCTACCTTCTGCAGCGGGCACTAACCCACCTGGAGATCGCCGGCAGCGCTGTGAGGGTCATGTTCTTTGACTTCTCCAGCGCCTTCAACACCATCAGGCCAGCGCTTCTCCGAGGAGACTTAGGTCCTTCGGGGTATGCAGACCTCTGCTCAGGACTTTTTATGACTCTGTGGTAGCCTCTGCAATCCTCTATGCTGCCATCTGCTGGGCCCCGGGCAGCACAGAGCGGGACAGAAAGAGACTGAACAAGCTGGTCAGGAGGGCCAGCTCTGTCCTCGGCTGCCCACTGGACTCTGTGGAGGAGGTGAGTGAGAGGAGGATGGTAGCAAAGCTCACATCCATCCTGTTCAACAGCTCTCACCCACTGCACCAGACTGTAGAGGTGCTAAGCAGCTCCTTCAGTGGACGACTGAGGCATCCTCAGTGCAGGAAGGAGCGCTACCGCAGGTCATTCATTCCCACCGCTGTCAGACTGTACAACGCCACTTTGTAACTGTCTGTGAAAATACCGGTTATGTGCAATAAAAACCCCGTGCACTTTAATCAACCACATCTACCCCACTGACTGTGAACCATATCAACCCATCTACTCTGCCCTCAGATACTTTACACTTTAATATAGGCCAGTCTATAAAGTTGCTCCATTCTTTTCTTTTATTGTTTATTAATTTATACTATTTATGTATCTATTTATTTATTTACTTATATATACTATACATATATAATATATATGTATGTGTGTATGTTTGTATATGTATCTATTTTTGCACCCCCTACTGACGGTACCTCAAGAGCCTGTAACAGTGAATTTCTCCATTGTGAGATGAATAAAGATGTATCTTAGCTTATATTATCTTATCTTATCTGGCATCCCAATCCCTCAAGGAATCAAATTAAAGTTGAGTTTGTCAAGCAGCCAATGCGCTTTGAATTCACGTCTTGTGGACGTGGCCTGCAGCGCACGAGAGAGAAGGAGATAGCGAGAGAGAGAGAGAGAGAGAGAGAGAGCAAGAGGGAGAGGGAGAGGTGTGTCTGTGTGTGTGTGTGTGTGTGTGTGTGTGTGTGTGTGTGTGTGTGTTAATAAAAATGTTTAATAATGGTTTAATTAATAAATATGTTAATAAAATGGTTTAATAAATAATTTTCTTTTACTTTTCACACATATTTCTGAATACAAAATTGGTGTACTTTTATCATTTTTAAAGGGTTTATGGGGTTTATCCAGTCCAAGGACTGGAGACTTGGAATGAATTAGGCGTTTAACATGTAAGATGTGACCCCCTACTTACGAAATCCCCGCAATACGAAAATGGCTCTGGAACAATTCATTTCGTGTATATATATATATATATATATATATATATATATATATTAATGCAGCCAGTGTCCCCCCTCACACCGGTCCCAAGCCCGGATGAATGCAGAGGGTTGTGTCAGGAAGGGCATCCGTAAAACCAATGCCAAAGAAAATATGCAGTCAAAACAAAGAATTTCATACCGGATCTGCATGTTGAGCCTGAGGCTGAGTAGAGTCCACGGATATTATCTGTGCCATGTTAACAAAAAAAACAAACAAAAAACATGCATGGTTAATGAGGCTCGTTGGAGATCAGGTTCATGGGACCGCTTCCCTCTTTTGCTTATTTTAAAATAAATGTTTAAGTGAAAATCCAGATGCAGTAGGTCAGTAAATTTCTGAGCAATTAGCAACATGAACCGTGGTTTTGTTTTTCACTGGAATTTTCAACAAATTCTATTGGCTGAAGACTTATAGGCTGAAGATAAGAGGACGGAAACCCATTGTGTCAGGATTACATGCCGGAACCTCTGCGGTTGCCTTTTTTTCAACGAAAACATTACTTCCGGTTCAATTCGCAGGAATAGCCAAATTTTTTTTTTTTTTTACTGTTCTGAAGTTTTCCGAATGCATGTCAAAAAAAAAAAACGGTTTTCCTTCAGAGTATCACAATATGTATTGTTTACATGTTATTGCGCAGTTCTAACTGTGACTGGATAAAACTAATGAATAACTTATTGACATTTGTAATCCGAGCTGTCCAGCGTCCTCTGCCCTCGCCCGAAGTCGGTTGAGATGGGTGCCAGCCTCCCCTTGACCCTAATTAGGATGAAGCGGTTACAGAAAATGAACTGAACATTTGTAATCCTTCATGTCAGCAATACTCATCACATGACTTGAACTGAAAACAGACTAAAGAAGAGGACGGTAAATAAAATTAGGAAATGTCATGAGATCTTCCTCCGTATTTCACCCACCATGCAACACCACCAGATGAGCTGTACTGCCCAAAGAACAGTATGACTGTGTACTAAGAAAGTCTTTGCTACATGTTTAAAGTCAGACGAACGGATTCTGAATATCCCAATTTCCTGATGGTTGCCATATTGCCTTTTCTACAGGTCAAATATCGCACCGTATGTCAAAATCTTCAGAGAGAAAATGAGATTGTGACATACAAATATCAACAAAGCATTATTTATAGAACTCACAAGACACTTCCCAATCAGAAAAGAAGTTTTACACTGTAATGTTTTTTTAATGGACCGCCTTTAGCCGTGTTTCCAATAGCGTGTGATCGTCACTGCATTGTTTCAACAAATTCAAGCATCACAAAAATGATATCCATCCAGAGATGGCTCTTTTTATCACCAACATCTTGAAATGATGAAGGGAAAATTGAACCACTCCTTAAAATCCAGCGCATCCCAAAGACTTTGAGTAGGGTTAAGGTCAGGACTGTGTAATGCCAGGCCAAGTGAGAAAATGAATGCGACACTGATATACAGCAATTCTCAGAAACAGTGGTTATACACTAAATACATGTGTTCGTTCAGTGAGTCAAAGGAAAGCAAAATCTTACAGCATTTTTCAGTTTATAGAGTGAATGTTTGAGTTTGTAAAGAAGAAATGCAGACATTGCTATTTTTCAACAGTATGTTATTTATTCATTGAACAACGTAATCCTTATTAGGGTGGAGGGAGGCTGGCCCCATCCCAGCCGACTCTGGGTGAGGGCAGGGTATACCCTGGACAGCTCACCAGGCCATCGCAGGGCAAACACTCACACAAACGTTCATACTCACATTCACACCTAGTGATTTGGAACAGTCATTTGACCTACTGTTCAGGTTTTTGGACTGTGGAAAGAAACCAGAGTAACCGAAGTATACCTATGCAAGCACGGGTAGAACATGCAAACTCTATACAGAGCTGCCCAAGATGGGAATCAAACCTAAGACCTTCTTGTTGTGAGGTGGACATGCTAATCACTTTGGCACCTGGCTGTTATTCACTTCTCTTCAATTCCTTTAAAGGAATAACACAAGTTTGATCATTTTCTTCATGTTCTGATTTGGAGTAGAATGTGTCATGTTCCCAATGCATTTGTGTGTGGAAATAAAAGCTATTCTAAGGATTTTGAGCTTCATTCACTTTTTAAATGTACTGCTGTTATTTTAAACACAAATGTACATGCATAAATGCACTCTACAGTCCAGTCGTCAGCTGACTTTAGTTTATTCCTGGATAATGTTGCTGAGCCTGAAACAGCAATGCCATGAAGATCAAATACTGTAAACAAAGCTAAAAGTAAACAAAATATTACAGTGCACTAGTTTTTTTGTGGCTGGTCAGTGTACACATTTAATTCAAGGTTGATGATGCTATATAACAGTTGGAAATCTAATTTGTTTGCAAATCAATGCACCTACAAAACCTCACGTCTTCTTCTTTTCCTTTCAGCTGTTACCTTCAGGGGTAACACAGCACCACAGCAAATCATCTGCCTCCATCTCACCCTTTCCTCTGCATCTTCTTCTCTTATGTGAACTACCTTCATGTCCCCCTTCACTACATCCATAAATCTCTTCTTTGGTCTTCCTCTAGGCCTTCTGCCTGGTAGTTCCAACCTCAGAATCTTACTAATAATATATTCACTATCCTTCCTCTGTACTGTACATGTCCAAACCATCTCAATCTAGCCTCTCTAACTTTGTCTCCAAAACTTCTTACATGTGCTGTCCCTCTGATGTACTCATTCCTGATCCTATCCATCCTCGTTACTCCCAAAGAGAACCTCAACATTTTCATCTCTGCTACCTCCAGCTCTGCCTCCTGTCTTTTCCCCAGGGCCACTGTCTCTAAACCATACAACATCGCTGGCCACAACAAAGTCTTGTACACTTTTCCTTTCATTCTTGCCGATACCTTCCTATCACACATCACACCGGACACTTTTCTCCAACCATTCCAACCTGCCTGCACACGCTTCTTCACCTCTTTTCTACACTCTCCATTGCTCTGGATTGTTGAGTCTAAGTACCTAAAATCCTCCTCCTTCTTTATCTCTGCTCCCTTTAACCTCACCGTTCCTCTTGGGTCCTTCTCATTCACACACATGTATTCTGACTTAGTGAAGCTCACCTTCATTCCTCTCCTTTCCAGGGCATACCTCCACCTCTCTAGATTTTCCTCCACTTGTTCCCTGCTCTCACTACAGATCACAATGTCATCTGCAAGCATCTTTGTCCATGGAGATTCTTGTCTAACCTCGTCTGTCAGCCTGTCCATCACCATAGCAAACAAGAAGGGACTCAGAGCTGATCCTTTATGCAGTCCCACCTCCAACTTGAACTCTTCTGTCATGCCGACATCACACCTCACCACTGTCTGACATCTCTCATACATGTCCTACACCAGTCTAACGTACTTCTGTGCCACTCCAGACTTCCTCATGCAATACCACAGTTCCTATCTTGGCACCCTATCATATGCTTTCTCCAGATCCACAAAGGCACAATGCAGCTCCCTCTGACCTTCTCTGTACTTCTCTATTAACATCCTCAAAGCAAACACTGCATCTGTGATGCTCTTTCTTGGCATGAAACCAAGCTGTTGTTCACAGATGCTGATCTCTGCCCTTAATCTAGCTTTTGCTATTCTTTCCCATAACTTCATCGTATGGCTCATCAACTTTATCCCTCTGTAGTTGCCACAACTCTGCACGTCTCCCTTGTTCTTAAAAATGGGCACCAGCTCACTTCTCTTCCATTCCTCCAGCATCTGCTCACTCTCTAAGACCTTGTTGAATGTTCTTGTCAGAAAGTCTACTGCTACCTCTCCTAGACACTTCCATACCTCCACAGGTATGTCATCAGGAGCAACTACCTTTCCATTCTTCATCCTCTTCAATGCCCTCCTCACTTCACCCTTACTAATCTTTGCTACTTCCTGGTCCTCAACAATCACCTCTTCTACTCTTTTTTCTCTCTCATTTTCCTCATTCATCTGCTCTTCAAATTACTCTTTCCATCGTCCCAGTCCACCTCTGTTACCAAAACCTCATGTATGTGAATATTTCAACCTTTTAAACTGTCAATTTATTGTTGTCCTATTGTATTCTAATTTGAAATACAGGGGAGAAATCAGAGGGATGGCCATAATCGGTAAGTAAAGAAAGGAACAGGAGTTTTGTTTATTTACAAGTCTTCTGTCATGATGTGAGGCTGTTGAGTGCAGAAAATAAAATATTACTTAATATCAAACAGAGTTTTTTATTCTCAGTTGCATTTTAAAATATAACTTATTTGTAGGATACTCATTCATCATCTCATTAAATTCAATCTCTCAAAAAAATCTCTTTAACATCAGTAAATAAAAAATAACTTAAAAGCAAGCAAACAACGACTCAAATATTGACCAAAAAAATAAAATGCACAATGATGATCCATAACAAAAGACAGTCCAAGACCTGCCAAAAGCAGCCCTAATAAAGCGCAAGCTATTAGTCGAATGAGAAATAAGATGCTGATCATCACAGGTCATGTGTCCCAAGTTATGTGACTCGTCATGGTGCAGGGGACGCTAGGAAATATAATAAGAGAAATAGGCTACAGCTTTGACACTTTCCGTTGATAAACAAATAACCAACACATGTTACATTTATGAACTTTTCAAAGTGTTGACTATTTTCATGTGAAGCAAAAAATAATGTTATATTCTCAGGATCTGTTATGGTCTAACAAACTGTTTCAGGTGTAACCAACCTTCGTCCAGTGTCAACGATATTCTAAGGATGTATGTCTTAGACTTTCAACATGATTGAGTGAAAACCATTGTTCATGATATACATGGTCATTTGAAACACATAATTGATATTTATTGATTTTGGTCGTCATATAAATCCTGAGGTACATTTTAAAATATAATTAATTTGTAGCTGGGCGGTGGTGGCCTAGTGGTATAAGTGCTGGATCACTGATCCTAAGGTTGGGGGTTCAAGTCCCAATCACCACAGGTTGTTACTGTCCCCCCTCCCCCCAGTGCAGCTAACCTGGTTATCAAAGACCAGCCATGTGTCTCACTGTTTATGGTGAGAGGCTGTAAAAGAACCATTGCTGACTTTTGACAAGAGTAGCTGTAAATCCATCAGCGTGTTTCCGCCCTGCGATGGCCTGGCAAACTGTCCAGGGTGTACTCTGCCGTCGGCTGGGATGGGTGCCAACCTCCGCGCGACCCTACTTAGGATTAAGCGGTTACAGAAAATGAACTGAACTGATAATTTGTAGCATACTTGGGTTTTACACTCGAGCCTAGTGGCTCGTCAAGTCAGTGCTTATTCCCTGATTTCTGTAGTATAAAGCAACCAGGAATTCAACTCCTCCTGGATGGGATGCTAGTCCATCACAGGATACCTTCCCAGGATTGCTTTACTGGTACCCATCTATACTGCTGGGTGGACAGAGGTACACTTGTGGTTAAGTCCTTACCCATGCTGAGAGGTGGAATACACCCTGAACTGGTTGGCATTATTATCTTACATTACAATATGTATCATAATATATATGTATAATAGATGTATCTATGTAATATAATGCATCATAATTATTTTAACACTAATATATGAAGAGTTTTGAAAGTCTATCAGACATGAAATTACATGCGTTTTTATTGTTTCTTTTAACCATCAAGCATCACTCACCTCAACAGGCCAGAAAATAAATGTGCCAAGTTAAAATGTCTCAGCATATCCGATATCCCAAAATATATGATCTCATGCTCTGTTTTGCACCCCTGGTCTGTACCATCATTAACCATTAGTTTATCATTAGCTACTGCTCGTGAAACCTCTTTAGTCTTCCTACAAAACAAAACTCCCACCTATGCAGAGTTAATGGACATCCGCGTTCAGAGTCATTAGTGAGCTGTAAACCGCAACAAAAATCCAGGGTTGTTCAGATCTCTGGCCATTAGGATATAAATATGTTGCAAGCTCTCAGTTAGCCGCTTGCAAATAGCTTACAGTGTGATCAGGGCACTAAGTGGAAATGAGGTGGCTGGGTGTTGACCTGGCTCTCCTTTGGGCTGAACACACCATTAGCACTCTGTGTGTGACGTGCTATCACCCACATGCTTTCCCATACTCTGTGCAGCAACAGCAGCTAAGGATCAATGGCAAAATTAAAGGCCACGCTAATGAAAGCTAGAGCCATGCTAAAAAATACACCTCTGAATCTCTGAGTCTATGAGTGCTGTAATACTGTATAGCATCATGTCCCTTTTGCTCTCTTTCACGTTCCCTTCTTGTTTTCTGGTTGCAAATCTCATGATGTTTTAAGCAGCCATTGTGTTTGGTGCGATAATTCATTACTGCAATTAATAAGATATGCAGAGATCCATTTGTTATACGGTATTTCCAGATGAACAGAGGAAGGGGAAGAGGAAGAGAAGGAGGAAAATAGTGAGAAGGATGAGTACAGCATGATTAAACACTGATAGGGTTGATGGCTTTCTGTGTGGAAATGAACCCAGATGTTAGGATGAATTATTCATTTCATCCCTTGGAACACACTTACCAGGTGTCTTTGATATGAACTCCCAGGTGTTGCCCAGGAGGAGAGTGTTATAGATATTAACTTTATATGGAAAGCGCTCAATAAATACACAGTAAAGGTTTCAACACTTTGAATGATTATTGCTCTATTTTATTTATACCCTAAACATGGTAAATTTATTTAATAGGGTTATTACAATTCCTCAGTATAGCCACTGTGTTCTTTTCCTTTTTTATGACCATTTCACAAAAAAATGAATAAGGTGAACGTGACGAAAGCCACATAGGAAAACATACAAGATGGATTTTGTAAAGGGTCATCAACATTTACTCATTTGAAGTATTTACAAATCTGAATTGTTTTCATACTGCATGGAAAAGGTTTGTGGTACCCATAGTTTCTTGAATGTTCTTTGATGTTTATTTTACTTCTTCATTAAGTCAGTGAAGCAGTGTACAAAACACAATGTTGACACATTACACCAGGGGGCCGCAACCCGTTTTTAGGACAAAAATTTGCTGCTGGTGATGATCTGGATGGTCCTTCTTTAACTTTTGTCCTGAGCACGCAGCATCTGTATCTTCCAAACAGGACCTGGAATATTTATTCGTCTGAACACATTTCCATTTTGTAGGGGTCCCAGATGCCTCGGCACACAGAAAACTTGATACCACCTCTGAACACGTGGGGCCAGTGGCATAGTGGTTAGGGTTCTGTGCTCATGATTGGGAGGTTGTGAGTTCGAATCCCACTGAGACCCTCACTGTGCTAAGACCTCCGGGCAAGGTCTCAACCACAAGTGTGCCTCTGTTCACCCAGCAGTATAAATGGGTACCAGTAAAATATACTGGGAAGGTAACCTGTGATGGACTAGTGTCCCATCCAGGAGGAGTTGAAATCCTGGTCGCTTCACGCTATGGAAACGAGGGATAAGCACCGGCCTGATGAGCCATGATGGCTCGGGTGTAAAAACCCAACAGACTTTACCTTACCTACCTATCTCTGAACACGATAAGCATTAAGTTTACTTTTTCAACAGTGCATCTTAATCTGCCATTTGTGGATGTAAATCATTACAAAGGTACAAAGGTCTTTCAAAGTAACTCAATCCCATGTGATATATCAATTCAAGATGAACAATTGTTCTTGATGCAGTGCAATCTTAAGCATCTGAGAACATGAATGTTCATCTTAGGCTTGTGCCCGTGCCCTTTGTCCTTCAAAATTCCTCCAGCTTCCTTGATGAATGAGATTCCCTAATCCCTCTCTGTATTTCTGAGGAATACTGTTTTTAAACATTTTAATATTTTCATTAAATGTTCTGGGGCAGTGGTGGCCTAGTGGTATAGGTGCTGGTTCATTGATCCTAAGGTTGGGGGTTCAAGCCCCACTCACCACAGGTCGCCCCAGTGCCCGAGTGCAGGTAAGGCCGGCCATGTCTCTCACTGTCTATGGTGTGAAGCATGTAAAAGAACCATTGCTGACTTTCGACAAGAGTAGGCTGCAAAGCCGTCAGCGTGTTTCCATCCTGCAATGGCCTGGCGAGCTTTCTAGAGTGTACTCTGCCCTTGCCCGGAGTCAGCGGCAACCTCCCCGATACCATAATTAGGATTAAGCGGTTACAGAAAATGAACATTAAATGTTCTCATGCATTAGTTGGCCAATGGGAGATCCTTTTCTGATAGAGGCGTATTCCCTGGATCCTTCTTTTGTATCCAATCATGTTTGCAATCATCATTTACTTTTTTAATCATATCATTATTTAATTGTTTTCCCTCATTAGTAGCCCTAAACTACCACATGTTTTTAAATGTCATGCAGGCCTGAAACACAGTAATGGATGTTTTGTTAACAAGATAAGCTGACCAAACAAAACACAAAATATCTTGGATTCATACCACCTGCAATAAAGTACAAGTTAAAGTACAGAGAAATTACTGCTTATTAATTTTGCATTTTTACTAAGATTGTTGTTCTGTTTGTTCCTGACTCATTACCTGTGACCTCTCACATTCTTACGGCTTTTCTGTGTGAATTCATAGCCCATTGTTTTTATTTCTGAACATATAAAACACTCTGGAAAATGTCAGAAGACCTGAAACTATTTGCATATTGGCCAAACTGTTTTCACAAGTAGTGGTAACAGGCACATACAGTGATTAGTCACAGACCTGCTGTCACAAATCCCCCAAAATTGACAGAGGCTGGATAATCTCAGTTCAAACTGTGCAGTGTGCGTACAGCATGAAGATAGGAGTGTAAATCCATTCACCATGAAGTCCTGTTTGTTTATGGTCTGATGGGAGTTAATTGCTGGTACGTTAAATCTATGTTTTAATGGGCTGGATGCTGGAACCCTCACAGGAGCAGGAACACATAAAAGAGACAGTGTGCCAAGAGTGGAGCACATTAGACACCAGGCACGCAGGCCAAAACACCACTAATGAGCAGGGAGAGCCAATCACACACACACACACACACACACACACACACACACACACACACACGCACACGCACACGCACACGCGCACACGCACATGCACATGCCCTGCCACTGAGCTGATTTATTTGCAGTGAAATGACTTCGGGATTTGTTCAGACAGTCACTATGATGTGGAATTACCTGTCTGGTTTTGTGTCAGCACACAACATTGCCAATCTCTGTAGTTTATGAGAATGTGCCAAAATATGGGCCACCTAAGCAAAATACAAGATTTGTATTTCTTTCGAATACGTACAGCTTTCTCCAGTAAGCTGTTTTGTGAGTCATTCCAAGCTCTATTTTTATTAGTAAAAGGTATATACTCATGAAGAAGCTTTACAGAAATCCATTATAGATTTTATTTTAATTGTTATTATAAGCATTTTTAGCATTGAATATGCATTTATTGATATTATATACACATATACGTATACATCAGTTGGGGGTTGGGGGTGATCCTACTTCGCAGATTTCGATGGTCGCGTAGGGATCTCGGTCCCAATTAACCAAGGAAAGTGAGGAAGCCCTGTATTCTATTTACTAGTATTAGGAACAAAGTGCAGAGCATGGACCCAAGTGTTGGACAAGTCCAAAGTTTCACTGAAACAATACTACTGTAAAATTTTAGCACAGGCCTAAATGTGAAACTTTTGTCATCTTTTAGTCTTAAAATGTTCTAAAAATGTACAGTATATAAGGCTTTTAGTAATGGGCGTGTTAGCACTAGCCAATCTGCATTAAAAATGACTAATTACTAAAGACATGTTTTAATGCAGCCATGAGGTGAGGGGGGGCACTAACCAGTGTCTCTCCCCCTTATGCCGGTCCCAAGCCCGGAGAAATGCAGAGGGTTGTGTCAGGAAGGGCATCCGACGTAAAAACCGGATCGTTCGAGGCCCGGGTTAACAACGACCGCCATCAGTGCTGTCAATCAACAGGGTGCTGATGGAAATTGGACTACTGTTGATCGAAGACGTCGAAGAAGGAGAAGCGGGAGGCGTGTCCATAGGCAGAGAGAGAAGAGGAAAGGCATGAGTCTAGGACTGAAAGTAGGGACTTTGAATGTTGGAACTATGCAAAGAAAAGGTAGAGAGCTGGCTGACATGATGCAGAGGAGGAAGGTGGACATACTGTGTGTTCAGGAGACCAGGTGGAAAGGTAGCAAAGCTAAAAGATTAGGAGCAGGGTTTAAACTGTTTTATCATGGTGTGGATGGGAAGAGAAATGGAGTAGGAGTCATCTTGAAGGAGGGGTTTGTCAGGAATGTTCTAAAAGTGAAAAGAGTGTCAGACAGAGTGATGAGTCTCAAGTTACAAATTGAAGGTGTGATGCTCAATGTTGTTAGTGCTTATGCCCCACAGGCAGGATGTGAGTTAGAAGACAAGCAGAGATTCTGGAGTGAGTTAGATGAAGTGATGCAGAGTACCCCCAGAGGTGAAAGAGTGGTCATCGGTGCAGACTTCAATGGACATGTTGGTGCAGGCAACAGAGGGGACGAGGAAGTGATGGGCAGGTTTGGTATCCAGGACAGGAACGCAGGACAGATGTTGATAGATTTTGCAAAAAGGATGGAAATGGCTGTGGTGAATACTTTCTTCCAGAAGAGACAGAAGCATAGGGTGACTTATGAAAGCGGAGGTAGGAGCACACAGGTAGACTACATCTTGTGTAGGCGATGTAATTTGAAGGAAGTCAGTGACTGCAAAGTAGTAGTGGGTGAGAGTGTTGCCAAACAGCATAGGATGGTGGTGTGCAGGATGACACTGATGGTAAAGACATGTTTTGATTCAGAATAACAATGTTAATCATCATTATTCATCTTCTGTAACTACTTAATCCAAATTGGGGTCACGGGAAGGCTAGCACCCATTCCAGCCAACTCAGGGCAAGGGCAGAGAACACCCTGGACAGCTCACCAGGCCATTGCAGGGCAGAAACACGTTAACAGCTATGTAGCTACTCTTGCCGAAATCAGTAATGGTTCTTTTACATGCCTCACACCATAGACAGTGAGAGACACGGCCGGCCTTTGATAACCCAGTTAGCTGCACTGGGGGGACCAGTGACAAGCCGTGGAGAGTGGGGCTTGAACCCCCAACTTTAGATTCAGTGATCCAGCACCTTGACCACCAGGCCACCACCACCACCTAACAATGTTAATAATGAATCTTTATTAAACACACTCATACTTCCTTGTCTTAATGACAGCTTAAATTTTATGTGTACTGTTGTCCAGCTTAAGGGTACTGTACTGCTCCAGGATGTATATGTGTATGCATGTGTTCAAACATAGTGTGCTACTGATCACTGTGCAGCTTCAGGTATATTAAATGAACCTAATTTGCAGGCATAAATGTCATAGTGCGATGAGATGGTGGCCCAGAGGTAGTATGCTGGATTACAGCCAACGGTGAGGGGTTCAAGGTCAAGCCCCACTGTCACCAGGTTGTCACTGCCCCCGCCCCCCGTTCCCCGTCCCCCCCATCCCCCGTTCAGCTGACTGATTTATCAAAGTCCAGACATGTCTCTCACTTTCCATGGTGAGAAGCCTGTAAAAAAACATTGCTGACTTTCTTAAAGTCTTTGGCAGTGCATAACTGATGCAAGATTTTTAAATTGTACTTTTTCCATGGAAGAATATAAATAAAATATTCTATTATCCTGGGTTTTTTCTGAACTGATATGACCTTCTATGGCAGTTCTTGATGCACCAACACTGACTTTTATGCTGACATTTTTAAAATGCTGACAGAAAATTGAAGCACAACTTCCATCTCAGCAGCAAAAAGGCAGCGGGATCCTTTCAACATGACAGTACAGTATTGCTAAAATTCAACACAGCATGACATCAACTTCATATTCTCTAAAGTATACTCAAGTTAATTTTAAAGTAGATCTGTAATAGACAGATAAGGATCAATAGCAGTCATTAATGTATATATGGTCCAGTACCTCATACATAGTTTTTCCTGTGTTCGAAGTAATATCATTAAGCAGACTTAACAGGTTTTAGAAAAAATAACCTCTCCAGCTACACTCACTCTCACTCATTCATTTGGTAAGTGGCTTAATAAATGGCTTAAAAAAAATGGCTTAAATTGGGCATATCTCAGCCAACACTGGGCGAAGGCAGGGTACACCTTGAACAGCCAACACTCTTTACACTCACATTATGCATAGGGGCGATATGGAACAGCCTAATGCAATTCGTAACGGCATGTCCTTGGACTATGGGAGCAAACCAGAGTAACCACTCAGGCATAAAGAGAACATGCAACTTCACACAGAAACACCTAAGCCAGGGACTCAACGTGAGGCAGTCTTGCTTGCCACTATACCAATGTTCTGCCCTCATACTAAACAAATGACCTGATATTAGCCTATGAAACTTGGAAACAGGACGAATTTCTTTATTTTTCTCTGCTTTTCTCGGTATGTGAAATCATTTCCATGCATTCTTCATGGAAAGTTCTCTTTTCACTTTCCTTGTGTTTGCAGAATACAGTCTGTCTTACGATATAAATGCTTTGATAGCTATGGCTTCCTCTGAGATCGACTTCTTTGCAATTCCCTATTAACAAGCTCTTGAAAATGCCTTTTTGATGAGAAATTTCAACTTGCTAACTTGCAGTTCCAGATACTCCCTTGTTTACTGAGTGATGTCAAATCAATATTTCTGCTCACATCATAAACAAGTCCCTTTTCTCTTCTTTGAAATTAGCCTTGAACAATATTGACTTTAGATCAGTTAAGAAACGATACAGAACTTAATTGAATTCTTTAACATTGACTTTATTAAACACTATTTTGAAAAGGAAATTATACAGAAAATTTTGAGTAGGAAATTAACATCAATATTGCTAACATTAACTGGATAGCTGCTAACTAAACTACTCGCTCTGGTGCATTGTTGTTGTTGATATTGTTTATGCTGTTCTTGTTTTTGTTGTAGTTATTGCTATTGTTGTTAATGATGGTGATGTTGTTGATGTTGTTGTCATGAAATTTTACTCCAAAATATTGTGTGAATGTGTGAGGTTCACTACAGTAGAACAGTAACAGTAGGGGTTGTTAGACTGTGCCTAAAATGGATATTTGTGAGTCCTACATTCACTCGTAGTGGAAATAAAAGACACACCTTTATGAAACAGTCATTATTTTTCTCATTTACAGTGTAAAACATTATAAAGTGGGCACTGGTGATATTACAACATTACATTATCGCTTTCAAGGCACCACTTCTTCTTCTTCTTTTCCTTTCAGCTGTTCCTTTCAGGGGTTGCCACAGCGAATCATCTGCCTCCATCTCACCCTATCCTCTGCATCGTCTTCTCTTACACCAACTGCCTTCATGTCCTCCTTCACCACGTCCATGAATCGTCTCTTTGGTCTTCCTCTAGGCCTTCTGCCTGTTATTTCCAGGCTCAGTATACCAATATAACCACGATCCCTCCTCTGTACATGTCCAAACCATCTCAATCTAGCCTCTCTGAATTTGTCTCCAAAACGTCTTACATGTGTTGTCCCGCTGATGTCTTCATTCCTGATCCTATCCATCCTCGTACTCCCAAAGAGAACCTTAACATTTTCATCTCTACGACCTCCAGCTCTGCCTCCTGTCTTTTACCCAGGGCCACTGTTTCTAAACCATACAACATCGCTGGCCTCAATACTGTCTTGTACACTTTTCTTTTCATTCTTGCCGAGACCTTCCTATCACACATTACACCGGACACTTTCTCCAACCATTCCAACCAGCCTGCACACGCTTCTTCACCTCTTTTCCACACTCTCCATTGCTCTGGATTGTTGAGTCTAAGTACTTAAAATCCTCCACCTTCTTTATCTCTGCTCCCTGTAACCTCACCGTTCCTGTTGGGTCCTTGTCATTCATACACATGTATTCTGTCTTACTGAGGCTAACCTTCATTCCCCTCCTTTCCGGGACATACCTCCACCTCTCTAGATTTTCCTGCACTTGTTCTCTGCTCTCACTACAGATCACAATGTCATCTGCAAACATCATAGTCCATGGAGAATCTTGTCTAACCTCGTCTGTCAGCCTGTCCATCACCATCGCAAACAAGAAGGGGCTCAGAGCTGATCCTTGATGCAGTCCCACCTCCACCTTGAACTCTTCTGTCACACCAACAGCACACCTCACCACTGTCTTACATGTCTTACACATGTCCTGCACCACTACTTCTCTATTAATATCCTGAATGCAAACACTGCATCTGTGGTGCTCTTTCTTGGTATGAAACCAAACTGTTGTTCAGAAATGCTAACCTCTGCCCTTAGTCTAGCTTCCACTATTCTTTCCCATAACTTCATCGTATGGCTCATCAACTTTATCCCTCTGTAGTTGCCACAACTCTGCACGTCTCCCTTGTTCTTAAAAATGGGCACCATCACACTTCTCCATTCCTCTGGCATTATCTCACTCTCTAAGACCTTGTCGAATGTTCTTGTCAGAAAATCTACTGCTACCTCTCCTAGACACTCCCATACCTCCACCGGTATGTCATCAGGATCAACTGCTTTTGCACTCTTCATCCTCTTCAATGCCCTCCTCACTTCACCCTTACTAATCTTTGCTACTTCCTGGTCCTCAACAGTCACCTCTTCTACTCTTTTTTCTCACTCATTTTCCCCATTCATCAGCTCCTCAAAGTACGCTTTCCATCTTCCCAGCACACTTCTGTCATCAGTTAATACATTTCCCTCTCTCTCCTTAATCACGCTAACTTGCACGTCCTTCCCATCTCTATTTCTCTGTTGTGCCAACCTATATAAATCCTTTTATCCCTCTTTACTTTCCAACCGAGCATACAAGTCATCATACGCCCTCTGTTTGGCCTTTGACACCGCTACCTTCGCCTTGCGCTGTGTCTCCCTGTTCTCCTGTTTACTCTTTTCAGTCCTCTCTATGGCCCACTTCTTCTTAGCTAACCTCTTCCTTTGTACATACTCCTGCACTTCCTTATTCACACCAAGTCTCCTTATCTCTTCTCCTTCGAGATGACACACCAAGTATTCTCCTACCTGTCTCCCTGATCACATTTGCTGTAGTTGTCCAGTCATCTGGAAGCACTTCCTGACCACCCAAAGCCATTTTCAACTTCTCCTTGAAGACAACACGACACTCTTCCTTTTTCAGCTTCCACCACTTTGTCTTCTGCTCTGCCTTTGCCTTCTTCACCTTCCTCACCATCAGCGTCATCCTGCGCACCACCATCCTATGCTGCTTGGCAACACTCTCACCTGCTATTACTTTGCAGTCACTGACTTCCTTCAAATTACATCGCCTACACAAGATGTAGTCTACCTGTGTGCTCCTACCTCCGCTTTTATAAGTCACCCTATGCTCCTGTTTCTGTTTCTGTCCATTGAAGCCTGCACCAATGACAGCTCTTTCACCTCTGGGGGTATTCTGCATCACTTCATCTAACTCACTCCAGAATCTCTCCTTCTCTTCTAACTCACATCCTGCCTGTGGTGCAGAAGCACTAACAACACTGAACATCACTCCTTCAATTTCGAACTTGAGACTCATCACTCTGTCTGACACTCTTTTCACTTCTAGTACACTCCTGACAAACCCCTCCTTCAAGATGACTCCTACTCCATTTCTCTTCCCATCCACACCGTGATAAAAAAGCTTAAACCCTGCTCCTAAGCTTCTAGCCTTGTTACCGTTCCACCTGGTCTCCTGAACACACAGTATGCCCACCTTCCTCCTCTACATCATGTCAGCCAGCTCTCTACCTTTTCCTGTCATAGTTCCAACATTCAAAGTCCTAGACTCATGCCTTTCCTCTTCTCTCTCTGCCTACGGACACGCCTCCCGCCTCTCCTTCTTCGACGTCTTCGACCAACAGTAGTCCAAGTTCTACCAGCACCCTGTTGGTTGACAGCACTGATGGCGGTCGTTGTTGACCCGGGCCTTGACCGATTCGGTATGAAATTTTTTGTTGTGACTCGCATATTTTATTTGGCATTTGTTTTACACCAGATGCGCTTCCTGACACAACCCTCTCCATTTATCTGGGCTTGGGACCGGCATGAGGGAGAGACACTGGCTTGTGCCCCTCCCTCACAGCTGCATTTACAAGGCACCACAAACCCTGCAAAATATGCAGCATCTCGAAAGGTGAGCACTTCAATGGCTTTCAATCAGTAAAAGAGGCCGTTGGTATTTAATAGTATCAGCACAATATTAAGACAGTCCTATTTTATGGCTCAGAAAGATGGAAAGCGGTGCATAGTGACATGAGGAAGCTGGACATCTTCCACAACATATGTCTGAGAAGGATTTGTGCTAATTTCTGGCCAGCCTTAATGTTTAACCAGGAGCTTCACAAAAAGACCAGAAGCTGCAGTGTGCTAGATGAGATTAAATGGCAATAGAAGAGATGGCTTGGACACAGAGTTGGAAAGGACCAGTAGCGCATCCCCAAGATTGCCCCGAAGTGGACGCCACCTGGAACGAGGAATCCCAAAAGACCCAAGAGACTGTGACATGAACAATCACCTCAGAACTATCAGAGTTAAACCTCGAACCTGGGTTAAGCACAACATCTTGCACGCAAGGGAAAGTAATCTCTGGGATTTTTTACCACATCCAGATTGAACACACATGTGTAAACAGTGAGCACACCCTCTGAACAGTACACAGCGGACATAAGAGATTTTTTGTTTGTTTGTTTGTTTGTTTTTTTAATTGTCCAGCCCCCATTTGTGAGAGAAAGAAACTAAGAGTGACATTGATGGTCTCTCCATTTCGTTCTGGTAGATTGTTTTATGTTTAAATGCAAATACTGTAGCTTCCTGCAATTATTTCTGTTGGTTTAAAACTGTTGGGATTTCTTTTCGTTGTCTAGTTCTTTCTCTCATTGGTTCTGAGCGAGTTCTAATCATCTCGTGGCTAAGTTAGTTTGTGTCACCCAGAGCTCTGGGGTGGCTTGCAATAAAGGGTCACGTTTTTCATTCACAAGCTCACAGAAGCTTACAGTGGTGAACAAAGTATTTATACCATTTATAGTATTTATGGGTGGGGGTCATAAAACAATAGAACCCTTGTATGGCCCAAGGTATGAGACCAGTCCTGCCCAAGTTATGACCCCTGAGCTCTAACGTTAAAAGAACAGCTGGATAAACAGAACACAAAGTAGATGCAAGGAGCTGATTACAAGAACAAATGGGTCCTGACCATTTGGTGACAGTTTCTCAAGAGAAGAGGAACAATATGTTGGTTACAATACTTATAAGAAAATTTTTGTGCTTTTCCATAGGGAAACAAATATGAATACATAGTTAAAGGATATAAAACACAAAATAAATAGAAATTACTGCAACTCTGAAAACCCCTTTCAAAAACTAAGTTTTATTTATAGTCACATCACTGCATGGTATTTAAATATTCTAATAAATATCATGTAACATACAAGATAGCAAATAAAACTTAACTGATGGAGGCAGTAAATGACCAGCTTTAATGATCCTATTTTTAAAAAATTGTGCATAAGGTTCAATCACAAGAATTAACATTAGGGCAGCAGTAGAGCTGTTACTCAGAAGAATGTGGCAGATGAGCGATGTACTATTATTAGAGAAGTATACTCTGATTGGTGCCAGAGATTCAATCCAAGCATCTTAGAATTAACCCAACATTTTGATTAATTAAGGTTATAAAACTGCAGCAATGACCTATGGGCACAACTGGCAAATATTAATCTTTTGTTGTGTAGTTGTAGACCACACCTTAATCATCTTAAAATGATATAAATGCAAGTGCTGAAAATAAAAAAAAAGGGATATTGTTTGGGCTGTGTATGTTTTTTTAATTAACAATGCATGGCATGTTGCAATAAGGGAAATGTGAGCTATTCACTGGATCGGATATCTCAGCAATGATGAATGAGCTGTCACATCCAATTGTTCCACAGTCTTGCTCTCCACGACATTCTTCACTGCCACATATAACCAGCTTGCCAGGTCACACTGGGAGAGGTCAGAAGTCAATTCAGGAGGTGGCACCAATCTTGAGCTCATCTAGAAATGTTCAAAAATATTGTACAATTCATCCTAGTTTCATTCCAATATCCAGTATATTTATGGATATTAATTTTGTGTAATTAAAGATTTTTCAACATTGTCACCACTCAGCATGTATCCTATATGTTTTTAGGATACTTTGGGCAGTGGTAGCCTGGTGGTAAAGGGCGCTGGATCGTTGATTTGAGGGCTGGGGGTTCGAGTCCCACTCTCCACAAGGTAAAAACTGCCCCCCCCCCCAGTTCAGCTAAATGGATTATTAAAGGACAGCTATATCTCTCACTGTCTATGGTGAGAGGTTCATGTAAAAGAACCATTGCTGACTTTCATCAAGAGTAGGCTGCAAAGATGTCAGCATGTTTCTGCCCCTTGCTAAGGATTGTGTCAAGAAGGGCATCCGACGTAAAAACCTATACCAAATTGAACATGTTATGATTTGCTGTGGTGACCCCTGGGAAAAAGGGAACAGCCGATAGAAGAAGATCTTTTAAAGATACTTTAGAAATATTTATGCTCCACAATGTGTAAGAAAGCACATGTATTAAAATATCCCGTTCATTTAATAATAATCATCATCATCATCATCATCATCATCATTATTATTATTATTATTATTATTATTATTATTATTATTATTGTTGTTGTTGTTGTTGTTGTTTTGTTGTTTTATGGTTGTTGTTGTTGTTGTTTTGTTGTTGTTGTTTATTGATGCACACATTGTATATATAAATATATAAATTATATATACATTTAGTATCTCAGAACAAAATGTGAATATATTGAAGAGGAGTTTTCTTTTCTAGACACACTGTAAAAAGTATCATTAACTGTAATACAATGGTAAATATGCATCCTTCAAGTCTGTTGAATGTGTTGCAAGCATGAAACTCTTTGTTTAAATTACAATCTTCTTTTCATTTCGGCTGTTCCCTTCAGGAGTCGCCACAGCATATTATCTGCCTCCATCTCACCCTGTCTTCTGCATCTTCTCTTACACCAACTACCTTCATGTCCTTCTTCACCACATCCGTAAATCTCCTCTTTGGTCTTCCTCTAGGCCTTCTGCCTGGTAGTTCCAACCTCAGAATCTTACTATTAATATACTCACTATCCCTCCTCTGTACATGTCCAAACCATCTCAATCTAGCCTCTCTGACTTTTTCTCCAAAACGTCTTACATGTGCTGTCCCTCTGATGTGCTCATTCCTGATCCTATCCATCCTCGTTACTCCCAAAGAGAACCTCAACATCTTTGTTTAAATTATAATAACAAAATTAAATTAAGTTCAGTAAAATTATTTTAAAAACTTTTTAAGCATTGTCAGTTCAATAATGGTTAACATGAATAAACTATTTTTGTGGGGGTTTTTTCTTTTGCATCTCTGTAAAATCCCACCTTTACTGGAAATATAGTTAATTTACTGACAAATACACAAGGTCAAAATTTATCTTATGATGTGTTTTGGAAACTCTTATTACATGCATTAAGATATTATCTAATTGTCAGTTTAAAAATAATTGAAGTCAGTAAGCCATGCTATGGTCTGACAAGCTTTCCAAGGTATACTCTGCCCTTACCCAGAGTTGGCTGAGATGAGTACCAGCCTCCAAGCAACCCTAATTAGGATTGAGCAGTTCAGAAAATGAACCAAATGAAATGGAGGCAGTATTTCATTCATTCCACTGCACTGAAAACACACATGCAACCATTTACATTTCAGGGAAATGTGGAACAGCTAATTAGCCTATTATGATGTCTTTCGACGGGTGGATGAGGCTGGAGTACCAGGAGAAAATACAAATTCCACAAAAAAAAAATGTCCTCACCAAGCCCTGGACTCAAATTCAGGACCTTCTTGTTGTGGACAGACATTTTAACCATTACACCACCGTGCCGTCCATTCAAAATCTCAATGATTAAAAATTACACAAGTAACACAATAAAGATTACAAGCATTAAGAAAACATTTCACTCAAACCCTTCATCAATCTTCCTGCAATAAAATATATAATTGTCAGGAAAGCGCAATGAATGTGCATACAAATGCAGATTTCCTCTCTCCATTACCATGGGGAAATGCTTTCAACTCATATTTACCAGTAATCTGTTAATTAACAAAAAAGATTCCAAAAAAGTTGGCACACTATACAAATTGTTAATAAAAACTGAATGCAATGATGTGGTAGTGCCAAATTTCAATATTTTATTCCAAATAGAACAGAGATGACCAATTACCCCCACATGAGGTCCATTGGCAACACCGCTGAATATCAAAATAGCTTCTCAGAGTGGCAGTGTCTCTCAGAAGCGAAGATGGGTAGAGGATCATCAATTCCCCCAATGTTGCACAGAAAGATAGTGCAGCAATATCAGAAAGGTGTTTCCCAGCAAAAAAAATTGCAAAGAGTTTGAAGTTATCATCATCTACAGTGCATGACATCATCCAAAGATTCAGAGAATCTGGAACAATTTCTGTGCGTAAGGGTCAAGGCTGAAAAACCCTCCTGTATGCCTTGATCTTCGGGCCCATAAACGGCACTGCATCACAAACAGGAATGCCAATGTAAGGCAAATCACAGAATAGGCTCAGAAATACTGCCAAAAACCATCCGCCATTGCCAGCTCAAATTCTGCAGTACAAGGAAGAAGCCATTTCTAAACAGGACCCAGAAGCGCAAGCGTTTTCTCTGGGCCTGGGATCATTTAAAATGGAGTATGACAAAGTGGAAAACTGTTCTGTGGGCAAACGAATCACAATTCGAAGTTCTTTATGGAAAACTGGGACGCCATGTCATCCAGAATAAAGAGGACAAGGACAGCCCAAGTTGTTATCAGTGCTCAGTTCAGAAGCCTGCATCTGTGATGGTATGGGGTTACATGAGTGCATGTGGCATGGGCAGCTTGCACATCTGGAAAGGTGCCGTCAATGCAGAAAGGTATATTCAGGTTCTTGAACAACATCTGCTCCCATCCACAGGTCGTCTCTTTCAGAGAAGACCTTTCATTTTTCTACATGATAATGCCAGAACACATGCCGCATTAATTACAACTTCATGGCTGTGTAGGAAAAGGATCCAAGTATTGAAATGACCAACCTGGAGTTCCGATCTTTCACTTAAGAAGAACATTTGGCGCATCATAAAGAGGAAGGTGCAACACAGAAGGCCCGAGACAGTTGAACAGTTCGAGGCCTGTATTAGACAAGAATGGGACAGCACTCCTATTTTTAAACTTGAGAAACTTGTCTCCTCGGTCCCCAGACGTTTGCAGATTGTTGTAAGAAGAAGAGGGGATGCCTCACAGTGGTGAAAATGGCCTTGTCCCAACTTTTATTGAGATTTGTTGACACCATGGAATTTAAAATCAACATATTTTTCCCTTAAAATTGTACATTTTCTCAGTTTAAACTTTTGACTTTTTGATATATACTGTACTGTAAAAAAAACCCCACTGTGACCATAATAATGTAAAGGTTTTATGAGGATATAATCATGAGCAAACTGCACTGACAAACTGAAAATTTGTGGTCTGAATAACAGCAGGCAGTTCACACACACACACACACACGCACACACACACACACACACACACACACACACACACACACACACACACACACACACACACACACACACACACTCACAGCAGAATATAATGAAGTTTGAAATGATCTGCATGAGAGAACATCTCTTGACACTCATTCATTCATTCATTTTCTAAGCCGCTTAATCCTATTGTACCTGGAGGACACCACGCAAGCAGGGGTGAACATGCAAACTCCACAAAGAAACGCCCAGGCTGGGAATTTAACCGAGGCATTCTTGCTGTGAGGAATATGTGCTAACCACCACTCCTCTGTGCTGCCCACATTTCTTAACATGTATCTCCAATTGTTTTAGACATCCGAGTTTTAGTTCTCTCCAGGGGGAGAAAAAATACTGTGTTGAGATGTGTGTGTGTGTGTGTGTGTGTGTGTGTGTGTGTGTGTGTGTGTGTGTGTGTGTGTGTGTGTGTGTGTATATATATATATATATATTTTTTTTTTTTTTTTTTTTTCATTATTATTTTTTAATCATATGTTCTATAGAGACAGAGACAGAAGTGAAGGCAGCTGCTGCATAATCTGTTGTGAAGATTGTGAATGTGAAGGCCTCAAGGAAGGAATGAATAGATACTGTACTTGTGTAACAGTCTTCTTTGATGTTGAGAAAAACATTCATTTTTCTATAGCACTGGAGTCTTATTGTTCAAACTCTGCAATCTCAACATTGCCATTAAGGTACAGTATATTAAAAGCAATTGTTCTGCTCTTCAGAAAACTGGAATGGACTGATTGCAATGTGCAATACAAGAAAGTAGAAATGTCTTATCCAATCTTTAGAAAGATGAAGAGTCCAATACTACCAATAGAAAAAAGCAGTCATATATGTATGTGTGAGTGTGTGTGTTTGAGTCTCTCTCTCTCTCTCTCTCTCTCTGTGTGTGTGTGTGTGTGTGTGTGTGTGTGTGTGTGTGTGTGTGTGTGTGTGTTTGTTTTATTGATTGTTACCTCCACCTCACACGAATATTATACGTCAAACAAGATCAGAAAGAAAGGTATACATATGGCCAACATACACTAGAAAAAAAAAGTTAAGGATATTTGGAACTGTTCTAGGTATTTTTTGTGGTTTTGTGAATTGGCCTTAATTTCAGTTTTTTATTGACTAATATCCTTAACTTTATTTGTGTAGTGTAATTATTCATTTACTCCCTAAACTAAAGTGACATGCTTTTTAATTTCCCCAGGGTCATAGTAAGTAGGTTGAAAATAATAACCAGAATCTGTCATGTGATTTCAATATATCATAGTGAAATAAAACTACATCGTGAAATAACTCAAATAACTCTGCTGCTTATGGAATCTAATCAACACGCGGGTTTTTGTGAGGTCATTTCATATTAGTGGGATCGTTTATCATTTTGATTACAGGTAAGACTCTCTGTATTCTTCTATTTATTAGTAAATAGACTTCAGCTTGGCCATCACACATCTCCTTTATGAAGATAAAAAAAAAGCTCTTGAAATTGAATTCTTTTAGCAGTGACTCCGTCTTCTTTGTCATGTTATTCACAGATTTAGCTCAAGCAGTACTTCTAAATATGATTTCAGGCCATTTTTTTTACAATAGATGTGGGTCGTCTTCCTGAAATAGTGATGATTGAGCAGAAAAAAGAAAGAGAATGTATGAGTTTTTCCTGTATTTGCTTGGTAAAGCTAATCTTCCAAAAATACTGACCTCCTGATTTCAGACATCTTCTTCTTTTCCTTTCGGCTGTTCCCTTCAGGGGTCGCCACAGCAAATGATCTGCCTCCATCTCTCCCTATCCTCTGCATCTTCTACTCTTACTCCAACGACCTTCATGTCCGCCTTCACTGCATCCATAAATCTTCTCTTTGGTCTTCCTCTGGGCCTTTTGCCTGGTAGTTCCAACCTCAGCATCCTACGACCAATATACTCACTAAATTAACATTAAAAAATCTTTGAACTAGATGCTATACAATACATACTATGTGCAGTTCTTTTTTTGTTATTTATTCTGATAGAACGTTAAACTGAACAATTAACATTCAAAATTACTTTTAGGGCTTTCGGGCTGTTTCAGTACATCAGAGAGACATTTGTTGACCTACACTTTACCTTTTAGTCTGACTCACATACAGTACGTCCATGAAATAGCAGCAATGAACTCACCTGAATAGGACTTATAGAATGGAGACACATTTTGTCGGACCTTCTGAATACTGAACAATATCTCTTACCAGAATTTCATTCAAATTATAAATGTGGCTATTGCACAGTCAAAGTAAATTCCAAAAACTGACCCTTATACAATATGATTAAGTATGATCGCAACCCTGTTTGGAAATTCCAGAGTCACATTTTATTCATTAAAAAAATAAATGAAAAAATTCTGGAATAAATTATACTGAATGATTGCTATTAAATAATAATATATATTCTCTATAGCTTCTATTTTATAATGCACAAATAAAAATATTTTAATTGTACATTTGCTTACAGTACTTTAATAGGACCAATGCTTCTAGCCAGTATTCATCTTTCAAAAAACAAAATCTACCAAATGTGTTCCATCAGATTTATACTGGAAAAAAAGAAAGAAAGAAAAATCATATTTGTATTCAAATAATCCATCCATACTGCTTATAACATAATATATGACATAACTCATAGTTTTTAAAACAAAACCTTACTGAATGACTGTAAAACAGTGCTTCTCCAAATAAATATTGTTATTTGTCTAAAAATTGTTATAAATAATCCTCTGCATGGCACTGTATCCTTATTAACATAATAAATCATTATCATAATGAAATACAAAAAAGGAAGAAATATAGATCAACTTCCAACAAAGAATAACTTTATTAACAATTTTTTAGTCTTTAAACAAAAAGATTTAAAATGCATCAATTTGCCTAAAATAAAGTATCCTTATTCATCATCATCATTTTCTGTAACCGCTTCATCCTAATTAGGGTCATGGGGAGGCTGGTGCCCATCCCAGCCAACTCAGGGCAAGGGCAGAGTACACCCTGGACAGCTCGCCAGGCCATCGCAGGGTGGAAACACGCTGACGGCTTTGCAGCTACTCTTGTCGAAAGTCAGCAATGGTTCTTTTACATGCCTCACACCATAGACAGTGAGTGACATGGCCGGCCTTTGATAACCCAGTTAGCTGCACTGGGGGGGGACAGTGACAACCTTGTGGAGAGTGGGACTCGAACCCCCAACCTTTGGATCAGCGATCCGGCACCTTATACCATTCGACCACCACTGACCTTGTATCCTTATTTAAACTGTAAATATTTTTGACCAACAATTTGAACCATTCAATACTGAAAAATAAAATTAAATAAAATCAATCAATAATAATAAATTCAAATTGATCAGCAATATTAACTCAGGAGCACAATATATAAAACACTTTAACCTACAAAATAAAAATGAATAAAACAATTTGTATTATTATTATTATTATTATTATTATTACTGTTATTGTTGTTGTTGTTGTTGTAAAAATGATTACGTCCAGATCAATGGTACAATAAGCACATTTCTCAGTGCACAGCTTTTCTGAGCCGGGTTTAAAGCACGATACTGAACTCTCAGCTCCTGCTCAATGCTGAACTGGGACCTGGACTTATTTTCACAGCAGTGACGTCATCCAGCATGACAGAGGCCGTGTGTGCTGCAGGTGTGGAGTTTTCTGTACTGAGTAGTTTGGTACTCCACCTTATCTGATGCTAACAGAGCTCGCTGGTTTTCTGGAATAGCATTCACAAAGCGGGATGGTTGTTGGCAATATTCGGCACGTTTTCGCTGAAAAAACTCACGCAGCTCATCACGTGATCGGGGTGTGATGTCTTTAAGTAACGCCTGGATTTATTTGGCTTCATGCTGTCTGCTGCCAATGTTTTCAATGTTTCTCATCGCAGCACAGTAAAGCCGAGTGCTACATCCGCTTCATATTACCTCCTCAACTTATCTTCCGGGAGACTTTCGTTTCTCTTTCCATCTCCGTCTCTCTCCACCTCTCTTTCCATCAATGTTAAAAATTTCCATGATAGGTTTATTAACCTCAGTTCTTATTTTACCTCTGGACACACGCTAATAGTGAGGACGCCACTACCACCTGCTGTAGTGGATGTAGAATTACACCTTATCCTAATACAGCATAATTTTTTTTTTTTTTTTTAAAGCATGTTACCTGGGGTCACACTCTTTAGTAAATTTGAATGTTTTGAAAATTTTTGCACTAAATGTAGGGCAGTAAAGGGACAAATTCCATAACTTTATTTTGACCAAAGTATGACTCAGGTTTTATCCAGACCTGGGCAGATTTTTTGTCTAATAAGGTTTTATAATATGGTGGGAGATGATCAGTGATGAAACTGTTTTAATGCTGCAGCCAACAGGGGTCCAGGTGGCTCAGCAGCTAACACTCACATCTCGCAGTGAGAAGGTTCTGTACTTGAATTATGACAGAGGGGATCTCTATGTGGAGTTTACATAGTCTCGTTATATATCCTTCTAGTTCCTTCTAGTTTCCATTGTGTTTCTTCCAGAGTCCAAAAACATGTACAATAGGTCATTGTCCAGGTATGAACAAATATTTGTGTCCGTGTTAACCCTCTAATAGACTGGTGGCCTGTTCAGGATGTTCATCTTCCCCTGAATATGATGTTGGCTTATGACACTACACAAGCAACATGTTTGATTTCACATACCATAGCCTACAGCCTCCCTCTTACTAGCTGTCATATGACAGGAAAACATGGCTGGTGGGTGCAATCCAAAGACAAAAACACTGATACAAACTAAGCCATACATGAAAATCATAATCAAAACAAGAGATTCAGAATCACTAGCAGAAAGGGTTGCAAAACAGAAATTCTGTGCCACGTGCATGAACCTGATAACCCACAGATTCATAAAAATGAGCAAGTTGAATCTCAATGCAATAATGTGTATTTTTTTTATCAATCAACAAGACATGGCAGTTATCAGGTTCATGCATGGGGCCACAGAATTTAGAGTTTGATCACAAACATAAAAAGATTAATTGTGAAAATATTTTTTATTTTCCTTTCTTTCAGGATTCTATGTTTCGAGAATGTTGAGTTTTTGTGTGGGTTCAGATGAATAATAGACAACATTCCATTAAAAAACTCATTGTTAGATAGATTGAGATTAGATATATTGTTTGGATATTGTTTTTATAAGATGTAAATTTGATTCCTGAATTTATTCACCCATACAGTACACATCTAAATTCTAAATGATTATTAGTGCAGTAAAAGACTTCTGATTATTTTTAAGTATTTGTTATATGGTATTGAATATGTTAGTGAGGCTGGATTTAAAGTATGTCTGCATGGTCTGGCACACTGGGTTCCAGCAGCATGCTTGAAGGCTGAGGAGCGGTAAATTAAAGGTCTCAGGTAATCAGGTTGCATCCACACGCCGCCACTGGCTTCCTGATTCCATTACAATCCTGTGATGGAGTGCACCTTAGCAGGAGAGGTACAGATTCATGAGTGTGATGAAACATTTCTCACTAGCCTTCCTGTCGACCTGCTGTCACCTTAAAGGTGAAGGTTAACAGCGCTGTGCAGTCACGAGTCTGTGAGAGATGCCTAGTTTCATCTAGTTCAATAGGAGCGGTCTTTTTAAAGCCATTCTTCCTGTTTCTGTCACAATTTGTCCTCCACAACCAACTGGTATATTGACTAGACTCATATAAAACAATTTACTCTCCTTCAAGGTCACATTAAAATGTTGCAGATTATGAGTAGACACGGCTGTAATGTTAATAAGACATATAAATGCAGTTTATTTATGCAAGACCACTCCTAAGTGTTTTATTTTGCACTGTAATCCATTAAAAATTTGTGCTAGTCATGGTCATCTCTGCTATGCCACCTCGCTCTGTCTTTTCACTTTACTGAGTGCATATTTGTCATTAATACTGTATTTCACTCTGATATTAACCATTTCAACTAAATTAACTTATTTGTACATAACCTGTGCATGGATCTTCCCACTCTTTACACTGTTCTCATCTGTCTTACAACTTTAAAATGAGTACTGATAGACATTCTTTTGCTAAGAAGTACAAATACAAAACCATATATGAACTTTTGTATGAGACAATTTGTTATGGTCTGTGTTGGGAGTGGCTCTGAAATTGGCGGCTTTTAACCCTCTTGTTCTCTCTTTATGCACTGCAGGTGCTGGTGAGGGACGTGGCTGTCACTTGCGGGCAGAGTCCGGAGCACACACCTGATTCCACTCAGTCGTCACTGGGCTATAAAGATGAGCGGTGCGCTCCTCCCAGCACTAGAAGATTGCCCCTCCAAGCAATCCCGTTCCCCTATGATCACTCTGGCTCCGGGTTCTCAGCTCCGTGCTCAACCAGTTCCCACTCTGAAGTTTCCCTTAGTAATTTTGGTTTTCGTGTTTCCCCTCACCTCTACGGTGGCTAAGATTCTTCGTACTCCAGTGCCTGCTCTGTGTACAATAAAGCTCATACCCTGTCTCCTGTATCACCATACCCTGTGCTCTGCATCTTTGGGTGCTGAATGAATGAATGCTCCCGGCGTCACACAATTACCTTGACCTTGAGTGCCTTTGAATGGACCCCAACCATTTCACAAATCCTTGAAAGAAAAAGAGTTCTTTTTATTATTTTTTATCTTTATTCAGTCATCTACATGTACTATAGACCATATGGTATGATGAATTCATGGGTAATTAAAACCAGTACCCATACAGGGCCTATTTTCTACATTATCCATGCTACGTGGCGAAAGTAAGGTACCCTGTGGGTTCCTCTCTTGTCAAAGTTAGATCACGACTCTATTTTTGCTGCATTGATTTTAAAAGATTAACAGTATGGACAACATTTTGTTTCCATATTGTTTCTATATATTGTGGTAATGCTGTAAAATGGTTATAGAATCAGGTTTGGGACCATAAAGTCACTGGTTCAATTCCCAAACCAGCTGCAAAACTATGTGGTTGTATGAAAAGTGAGCAACACCTTCCCTTCCTCCACCTTGTTGGCTGAAGTGCCCTTGAACAAGGTACCTATCTCCAAACTGCTCTCTGAGGATTGCAATGTGTGGCAGTCTACTGCTCGGAGTGTGTGTACTCACTTTGGATGGGTTAAATGCAGAGCCAAAATTTACCATGTGTGATTAACACAGTATATCAACTTAAATATTAATAAATGCTGTAAATGAATTGTGAAGTATGACCGCTAATATAATCATGAATGTTACAGTTTGACTTAAACTACTTTCATTTGCAGGAACGTGTAAATTATATTAATCATCAAAACACCCACACAAACACTTAATAGGAACGCCTGGGTTTAGTCAGGAAGGTTTGCAATGTTCACACAGTGGTGTCATAGGGAACTGTGGAGGTGACATCATTGGGAACTGAGAGGAGACAGTGCTTCAAAAAACATGTAATATAATTTTGTTTTGCTGTTTAGTTTTAGTGCTCGAGCTGATCTGAGTCATGATTATACTGATGCAGGCAAAACAAATAGATAGAAAGAATAAATTTTGCAAGTGTTCTGATTAACAATCATTTCTGAAGAAAATTAAAATAATTTCTATATAGGGTCAGTGAATAAACTTGACTGTTTTAGGATAATGTGTTCTTCTTTACCTTTCGGCTGTTCCTTTTCGCCACAGCGAATCATCTGCCTCCATCTCACCCTATCCTCTGCATCTTCTTCTTTTACACCAACTGCCTTCATGTCCTCCTTGACCACGTCCATGAATCGTCTCTTTGGTCTTCCTCTGGGCCTTCTGCCTGGTAGTTCCAACCTCAGCATCCTACTCTGTACATGTCCAAACCATCTCAATCTAGCCTCTCTGACTTTGTCTCCAAAATGTCTTACATGTGCTGTCCCTCTGATGTGCTCATTCCTGATCCTATCCATCCTCATTACTACAAGACTCATCACTCTGTCTGACACTCTTTTCACTTCTAGAACATTCTTGACAAACCTCTCCTTCAAGATGACTCCTACTCCATTTCTCTTCTAATCCACACCATGATAAAACAGTTTAAACCCTGCTCCTAAGCTTCTAGCCTTGCTACCTTTCCATCTGGTCTCCTGAACACACAGTATGTCCACCTTCCTCCTCTGCATCATGTCAGCCAGCTCTCTACCTTTTCCTGTCAGAGTTCCAACATTCAAAGTCCCTACTTTCAGTCCTAGACTCATGCCTTTCCTCTTCTCTCTCTGCCTACGGCCACGCCTCCCGCCTCTCCTTCTTCGACGTCTTCGACCAACAGTAGTCCAATTTCCACCAGCACCCTGTTGGTTAACAGCACTGATGGTGGTCGTTGTTAACCCGGGCCTCGACCGATCCAGTAGGAAATGTTTTGTTGTGACTCGCATTTTTTTTTTTTGCCATTTGTTTTATGCCGAATGCCTTTCTGACGCAACCTTCTGCATTTATCCGGGCTTGGGACCGGTGTGAGGGAGAGACACTGGCTTATGCCCCTCCCTCACTGCTGCAGTTGTTTTAGGATAATGTATTATATTTAAAAATACTGTACTCTGCTCATTTTTGTGCATGGCATTTTACTGTGGGTTTAGGTCAACAGAATAAAGAAATTGTTAAACATAACAGAGCAAACCTTAAAAAACATGTTTAATTAAGAAATGAAACACTACAGTGTTTCATCACAACAGTTGACATGTTGGCGCATTCTGGTTTCCTCCAATAGTCTAAAAACGTGCCCAACACCCTAATTAGGTTACCTTAATTAGGGTCAGCGGGAGGCTGGCACCCATCTCAGTTGACTCTGGGCAACAGCAGGGTACATCCTGGACAGCTCACCAGGCCACCACAGGGCCAACACTCACACAACCATTCACAACCAGGGGATATTTGGAACAGTCAATTAACCTATTGTGCATGTTTTTGAACAGTGGGAGGGAACCAAAGTACCCGGAGGAAACCCACACAAGCACAGGGAGAACATGCAAACTTCAGACAGAAACACCCAGACTGGGTAAGCCTGGCAGCCAAAGTCATTTTAAATAGTGAAATGTATGAAAATCCTTGGTGGTGAAATAGTGCACTCCTACATTTATGGGGCTTTTATGATAGCCCACTTGAACTCATTGAAAAAAGAATCCATTATTAATTTTTACATGAATCTATAGCCAGCCTGACACTAGTACGCATTTTAAATCCTCAGTGGTACTCATTCATGCGTACCATGGCAGAATGATTTTGTGTTTATTTCACCTGTCAGTCAAACAGTTTGTGCCAGAGAGGAATAAGCTTTGCTCATAGCTTGCTCATTCATACCACTGATGATGTTCCGTGACGTTCCACTCGATTCCTCACCATTGCGGTATTTTTGCGAATTGTTTGTGCTGGGGTGCTCCAAGTTCCTCAACGTCACTCAATGGCCAGACGAGTTTGTCCACATTATGCTAAAAAGGTGACTGCGCTTCCGTTCTAAGACACGCCTTGTCACGCCTCATAAGTGTTTTATATATATATATATATATATATATATATATATATATATATATATATATATATATATCTCATCTCATCTCATCTCATCTCATCTTCTTCCGCTTAGTCCGGGGTCGGGTCGCGGGGGCAGCAACCTTAGCAAAGAGGTCCAGACATCCCTCTCCCGAGCCACTTCCTCCAACTCTCCCGGGGGGACACCGAGGCGGTCCCAGACAAGCCGAGAGACATAGTCCCTCCAGCGTGTTCTAGGTCGACCCCGGGGTCTCTTCCCGGTTGGACATGCCCGAAACACCACACCAGGGAGGCGTCCAGGGGGCATTCTAACCAGATGCCCGAGCCACCTCAACTGGCCCCTCTCAATGCGGAGGAGCAGCGGATCTACTCCGAGCTCTCCCCGGATGGCGGAGCTTCTCACCCTATCTCTAAGGGAGAACCCCGCCACCCGGCGAAGGAAGCTCATTTCAGCCGCTTGTATCCGTGATCTTGTTCTTTCGGTCATTACCCAAAGCTCGTGACCATAGGTGAGGGTTGGAACGTAGATCGACTGGTAAATTGAGAGCTTCGCCTTGCGGCTCAGCTCCTTTTTCACCACGACGGACCGGTACAGGCACCGCTTAACAGCAGAGGCTGCAGCGATCCGTCTGTCGATCTCTCGCTCCATCCTTCCCTCACTCGTAAACAAGACCCCAAGATACTTAAACTCCTCCACTTGGGGCAGGACCTCATCCCCGACCCAGAGGGTGCATTCCACCATTGTCCGACTGAGAACCATGGCCTCGGACTTGGAGGTACTGATCTTCATCCCGGCTGCTTCGCACTCAGCTGCGAATCGCTCCAATGAGAGCTGGAGGGCCCGACTTGATGAAGCCAAAAGGACAACATCATCCGCAAAAAGCAGAGATGATATCCGATGGCCACCGAACCAGAACCCCTCATCGCCTCGACTGCGCCTAGAAATTCTGTCCATAAAAATTATGAACAGAATCGGTGACAAAGGACAGCCTTGGCGGACTCCAACTCCCACCGGAAACGAATCCGAGCTGCTGTTACCAATACGGACCAAACTCTGGCTCCGGTGATACAGCGACCGAATAGCTCGTAGCAACGGATCCGGAACGCCGTACTCTCGGAGCACGCCCCACAAGATCTTTCGAGGGACACGGTCGAAAGCCTTCTCCAAATCCACAAAGCACATGTGGACAGATTGGGCAAACTCCCATGCCCCCTCCAGAATCCTGTGGAGCGTATAGAGTTGGTCAAGAGTGCTGCGGCCAGGACGAAAACCACATTGTTCCTCCTGAATCCGAGGTTCGACTATCGGTCGGATCCTCCTCTCTAGTACCCGTGCATAGACTTTACCAGGTAGGCTGAGGAGTGTAATTCCCCGATAATTGGAACACACCCTCCGGTCCCCCTTCTTAAAAATTGGGACCACCACCCCAGTTTGCCAATCCAGAGGTACAGCCCCCGATGACCACGCGATGTTGCAGAGACGTGTCAACCAAGACAGTCCTACAACATCCAGAGTCCTGAGGTATTCGGGCGGATCTCGTCCAACCCGGAGCTCGACCACCGAGGAGCTTCTGGACACCCCCAGTGACCCCCACTCCAGTGATGGGCGGACCCTCACCCGAACCCCCAGGGTCTTCCTCTTCCACGGAGGGCGTGTTGGTGGGATTGAGAAGGTCCTCAAAGTATTCCCTCCACCTCTCAACAACATCCCCAGTCAAGGTAAGCAGCTCCCCACCTCCACCGTAAACAGTGTTTGTGAAGAACTGCTTCCCTCCTGAGGCGTCGGATGGTGGCCCAGAACCTTTGAGGCCAACCGATAATCACTCTCCAGGCCCTCACCGAACTCCTCCCACGCCCGAGATTTTGCATCTGCGACAGCCTCGGCTGCAGCACGTTTGGCCTGCCGGTACCCGTTTGCTGCCTCAGGAGTCCCACAGGCTAATAAAACCCGATAGGCCTCCTTCTTCAGCTGGACGGCCCCTTCACCGCAGGTGTCCACCACCGGGTTCGGGATTACCGCCACGACAAGCACCGACAACCTTACGGCCACAGCTATGGGCTGCCGCCTCAGCAATGGAGGCACGAAACATGGCCCATTCAGATTCCATGTCCCCGCCTCCTCCAGAACGTGGTTGTAGCTCTGCCGGAGGTGGGAGTTAAAGGCCTCTCGGACAGGGGGCTCCGCCAAACGTTCCCAGCAGACCCTGATTACACGCTTGGGCCTGCCAGGTCTGGAAGGCAACCTCCCACACCACCGGCCAACTCACCACCAGGTAGTGATCGGTAGACAGCTCAGCTCCTCTCTTCACCCGAGTGTCCAGAACATATGGTCGCAAGTCCGATGACACGACTACAAAGTCAATCATCGAACTGCGACCTAGGGTGTCCTGGTGCCAAGTGCACTTATGGACACCCTTATGTTCGAACATGGTGTTCGTGATAGACAAACTATGACGAGCACAGAAGTCCAACAACGACACACCATTCGGATTCAGACTGGAGAGGCCGTACCTACCGATCACACCCTTCCAGGTCACACTATCGTTGCCCACATGGGCATTGAAGTCTCCCAAGACAACGAGCGAGTCTCCCGAGGGAGCGTTCTCCAACACCCCCCCCAAAGACTCCAAAAAGGGTGGGTACTCTGAACTGTCATTTGGTGCATAAGCACAAATAACAGTCAGGCCCCGTCCCCCACCCGAAAACGGAGGGTAGCTACCCTCTCGTCAACCGGGGAGAACCCCAACATTTGGGCACCGAGACGGGGGGCAACAAGAATACCCACACCGGCTCGCCGCCTCTCCCCATGAGCAACTCCAGAATAGAAGAAGGTCCAGCCTCTTTCGAGATGGATGGTTCCGGAGCCCAAGCTATGCGTTGAGGTGAGCCCGACTATATCTAGTCGGTATCTCTCCACCTCACGCACCAAATCGGGCTCCTTTCCCGCCAGAGAGGTGACATTCCATGTCCCGAAGGTCAGAGTAAGCAGCCGAGGATCAGTCCGACAGAACCCATGCCTTCGGCTGCCACCCAACTCACACTGCACCCGACCCCTAAAACTCCTCCCACGGGTGGTGGGTCCATGGGAGGGCGGACCCATGTCTCCTTTTCGGGCTGGGCCCGGCCAGGCTCCATGGGCATAAGCCCGACCACCAGGCGCTCGCCTTCGAGCCCCTCCCCTGGGCCTGGCTCCAGGAGGGAACCCCGGTGACCCGCGTCCGGGCAAGGGAGACTGATTCCTCTGTTGTTTTCTCATGTCTTAGGGGTCTGTTTTGAATCGCACTTTGTCTGGACCTTCACCCCGGACCTGTTTGCCTTGGGTGACCCTACCAGGGGCATTTGCCCCCGACAACATAGCTCCTAGGATCATTAGGTCACGCAAACCCCTCCACCACGATAAGGTGGCGATTCGAGGAGGGGTATATATATATATATATATATATATATATATATATATATATGTATATATATGTATATATTGGGTAGCTGGATTCATCCACCATTCATTCTTGTAGTCGTCAAGATGATGAACTCTAGAGATGCCAAGAAAATGGCATTAAATCAACAAAGTGTCTTTCTTGCAGGTGCTGGTGCGTTACTACAAATCGAAGACTATGACACTGACATATGTAAGCAGCTAGAATCCACACCTGATACTACCAGAAAATCAACTAGCTCAAAGAAGAGAAAAGCCAGAACAGTGTGGGTGAGGGAATGGTTGACCAGGAGGCAGCAGTTTGGCCATTATGACTGATTGGTTAAGCGTTTGTGCGTGGTGTTGAGGAATACAGTGGTTTGAGTTCTCACCCAAACTTAAAGGTGAGCAGCTTAGAGTAGACTATGAATACCTTTGAGGAAACAGTGAGAAACACAGTTCTGTCCACAACTCACACCCTGGTCTGCCAATAGTTAATGTTGGACAATGCGTAGTGTATAAGAGGAAACACTGAACAGTCAATGAACACCATGGAGGACACAAGAGCACAATTGAGGATACAGGTGTAACGTTGCGCGGCATTGATTACCATATAACGTGCATTACGTGGTGGGCATTTATACGTGCCCTCACTGTTTCCTCACAGCTTCTTTATAGTTCTCGGAAAGGTACGTAAAAGAGTGCATGACAAAATTAATGAACATGTTTCATTTTTTGGGTCAGCAATGCCCCTCAATGGCACTCATCTCGCTCATAGTTTCCACATTGTTCCCGTGATGGCGCTCACAATTCCCGCGAAGGTACTCACTTTGGCGTACCGTGAAGTACCATGAATGCGTACTAGTGCCAGGCTGGCATATCAGCCGCCGTGTCAGTATTGGAGGCACGTAACATGGCCCATTCAGATTCCATGTCACCTGCCTCCTTGGGGATGTGGTTGTAGCTCTGCCGGAGGTGGGAGTTAAAGGCCCCTCTGATAGGAGACTCCACCAAACATTCCCAGGAGACCCTAACTACATGCTTGTGCCTGCCAGGTCTGCAGGGTGGCCCCCTGTTATCGGAGCCAGCTCACCACCAGGTGGTCATCGGTTGAAAGCTCCGCTCCCTTCTTCAGCCGAGTGTCCAGAACATGTGGCCATAAGTCCGTCACACTTAAGTCCATGTCTTCCTTCATACAGCATTCTCGCTGCTGTCTATAATTCTTAACATTGGTATGCTCAGTCATGGTCTCTTCTTCTTACTGATTCAGTACCTTTTTTCATTCATTTACTTTCTTAACCGATTAGTGGGGCAGTGGTGGTCCAGTGGTATAGGGCACTGGATCACTGATCCAAAGGTTGGAGGTTCGAGTCCCACTCTCCACAAGGTTGTCACTGTCCCCCCCAGTGCGGCTAACTGGGTAATCAAAGACGGGCCATGTCTCTCACTGTCTATGGTGTGAGCCTTGCAAAAGAACCATTGCTGACTTTCGTAAAAAGAGTAGGCTGTAAAGTCGTCAGCGTGTTTCTGTCCCTTGCTAAAAAGGGTTGTGACAGTAAGGGCATCCGACGTGAAAACCTCTGCCAAATCAAAACATGCGAATCAAGATGATTCGCTTTGGCGACTCCCAAGTAAAAGGGAAAAAGCCGAAAGGAAGACAGACAGACTTTCTTAACCGATTAATCCTAATTAGGGTCACAGGGAGGCTGGCACCCATCTCAGCCAACTCCAGGCAAAGCAGGGTACACCCTGGACAGCTCGCTAGGCCATCGCATGGCTGAAATTCACACAAACATTCATACTCATTCTTACACCTAGGGGAAATTTGGAACAGCCAGTTAATCTACTGTGCATGTTTTTGGACTGGAGGACAACATAGTACCCAGAGGAAGCCCACGCAAACACAAGGAGAACATGAAAACTCCACATAGAAATGCCCGAGTTACGAATCGAATCCAGAACCTTCTTGCTGTGAGTCGGATGTGCTAACCATTACGCCAACATGCCGCCTGATTCAATATCTGTGATGTGCAATTCATAATCTTAACACAGGCTGTATATCATGTAAAATAAGATACAATAAGTGTGATTTTGTGGCACAGCACGTCTTCAATCCACTTCTGCAACTGGGTTACTGCCTTTGTTTCTTGAGTTTCTCATGTTCTCCTTGTGTTCATGTTGTTTCACTAAGGGTTCCCTTGTTTCCTCCCTCACAAAAACATTTCCATAAGATGATTGGATATGCTAAAATGCATGAATGGGCTCATGAATTTGCAGCTACATGTGCATTCTGCTGTGCAATTTTATCTCCAGATCACCTGACCAGAATAAAACACCAACTGGAGTTTGCTCTCAGATTTACAAACAGCTATGTCATAATTTTGTGAATCACATCATGTCCAAGGCTGCAACTGATCAGGGATCATTTATTTTTAAATCAGAAAACTAATTACCGCTTTCATCTGTGGATTGAGAAAACAGAAATGATTATTTGCCCACACATTTCTTTTAAATTTTAATAACTAGTACCATAAAGTGAACTTCTTCTGCTTTTAAATTCCAGTTTCATTATAGGCCCAATGAGAGCAGTTTAAAGACTTTTCAGGAAAGTCCTTTCTTTATTATTCTACTTTACTTAAACCCAGCAATAGTTTCATACCACATCATTACCCAAGACCGCCTTTTACTTAATTACACAGAGAAAAAGAAAACAAGAAAGAAAGTAAAGTTAATGCTGCAGAACTTTGACATAATGAACTTTCGGTCGGACCCAGAAATGCAGGAGACTGTGTGAGACGTCACAGAGCCGATTTGTTAGTCAAAGGGGAAGCACTCAAGCGGGAGGCAAACACTGTTGACGAAGAGAAACGCAATAAACATTAAGCACTGGAAACTAAGACACGGGGTAACTGGTCGAATGCGAAGCTGGAACTAGGAGCCAGAGAGAACACAGGGAAGCAGAGATGTGATGTGAGACAATGTTCTGGCATCGAGGAGAACATGCTGCTTGCCTTTATAGCAGTGCTTCTCAAATAGTGGGGCACGCCCCCCTTGGGTATGATGCCGGGGGGGGGGGGGGGGCGTGGTGTGATGCTGGGGCAAGCGCGTATGACCCTGGGGAACATGTTTTTCTGGAATTGTGTACCAGAATTAAGTAATTGCACCTCCACTTCATTAGTTGGCAGTGGCACTCTCATTGTCACGCTATGGTGTATCGGTTTTTCGCATGAGCAAACGATATGAAGTGCAGTAAACAACCCCTCAAGAAACAACACAGAAACATTTCTAACAGGAATGAAGAGAAATTTTGGAGCGAGACGAAGATATTAAGACATAAGTTGAATGAGTTAAATTAGGATGTACTGTATTTTTTTTACAATTTCAGGCACATTAGTGAACTTTAAATATTTTCTATTACAGATTAAAAAACGACATTAATGAAGTTTTACTTTATTGTAAGTTGAACTATATTTCTTTTTTGTTTTTAATGTTTATAAAGATACAATGTAATGCAGAGGTGTACTAATAATTTTATAGACAAATAATACTATTTATAGTAACTTGTAGGGCAGTGGGGGGGGCGTGAAATGTTTTTTTTTTCCTGGGGGGGGGGGGGGCAACAGAAAATAATTGAGAAGCAGGTGTGTGCGCTGCAATCAGCCCACGTAGATCAGCCACACCCCTCCGCCTGAGCCTGCAGCGTTCAGGAGAAACAGAGTTAGAAGAGCCGCCACATTCAAAGCCCCCCCAACGCAGACCATAACAAGAACATACCAACAGAGAGTACAGTCCTATGTGTTTTTAGAACAGTACTAAGACTTCATGATTTTATAATATTCAAATTTCTTATTATATAAATTTCTAAAATATTGTCTTCCTTATGATTCAGTCTGACTTGCTTTTTGGAGCTAACAATTTCAAATTTGACATTACCACTAAATCTGTGCAATATGATTAGCTATAGCTAGAGTTATTGTCCTTTGATTGATAATGGAACTGACTATCCTGGTTCAGAATGATGATGGAAAGAATGATGGGCCATGATATCCGATTTAGAATGACATGTGATCTGCAGTAAGTGATATGTGACAGTTGCCTCAATTCATTTCAATCATTCATTCATTCATTCATTTTCTGAACCACTTAATCCTAATTAGGGGCGTGGGGAGGCTGGTGCCCATCTCAGCTGACTCTGGGTGAGGGCAGAGTACACTCTGTACAGCTCGCCAGGCCATCGCAGGGCAGAAACACGCCAAATCAGCAATGAAAGTCAGCACTGGTTCTTTTACAGCCTCACACCACAGACAGTGAGAGATATGACTGGCCTTTGATAACCCAGGTAGCTGCACTGGGGGTCATTTCAATCATTGACTTTTAAATCAATGCAAAGCATCAATCCAACCATCCGAGCATCACATCCCCATACCTTACCCAACATGAAGCACTGGAAAGCTTTATGGTAAATACAAATATTTATTTTTGTTGGGTTTACTATTGTAGTTTGTTTTTTGTTTTGGTGAAATCCATTCAATCCAAATCACTTGGTCTTTTCTTTGGGGATCTTGAAGGCTGGAGACCATTGCAGATAACTCACAGTGAATACGTGATATATCTCAAACAACTCATGAGGCCATTGCAGGGCTAACACATTCACACTTAGGAGCAATTCCATTATCATTCCATGAATTACTTAACTCTATTAGGGTTGTGGGGAGGCTGGAGCCCATCTCGGCTGACACTATGCAGAGACAGGGTATACCCTTAACAGTCCGCCAGACCATCGCAGGACTAGCACACACAACTACTCCCACTCACATTTAGGAAAATTTGGAATAACCAATTAGCAGAATATGCAATCCTGGACTGTGGGATGAAACTGGAGTACCCAAAGGAAACCTGCTTGAGCATGATGAGAACATGAAAGCCCCTCAAAGAATTGTCCTTGTCATGTCTGAAAATTGTACCATGGAATTTTTTGCTGTTAAGCAAATGTGCTAACTAGTAGATACACCACCATAACATTATGAATGTTTTTTTGTTTGTTTGTTTTGGGGTTTTTTGGTTAAGGCTAGCTCGTCAGGATAAACTGGTCTAACATATAAGGTTTTAAAATGTGTTTTGGTGAAAGTGTAATCTTATTTGCTTTTAATGTAGTTTGGCTAATAATATTCACAGAAGTACACTTTTTTATGAACGTGATTTACCAAAATATTCATCTTTAACACAGAGACTAAAAGCATGGTCCTCTGTAAACTGCATTTTCACATTAAAAGGCACATTCCTATGGCATTCGTATATTAATTGTGCATTCCATTCACACACATTCATACACCTTTTCTATGATTTTTATCATGTCTAGAATTTCGCTTGTACCCTGAAATTGAAGATTTCTTTATTCCCTCTGGGGAATATCTGAAGTGATGGAGAAGTTTATTCAGCCACCTGTGGCTCTCAGTAATGTAACACCCCCCACCTCCCATACACACACACACACACACACACACACACACACACACACACACACACACACACACTCATTACAGTTCCTTACACTGAAAACCACTACCACTGTGTTGCAATTTTTAATATCCCCTTTGAGAATTATGAAATACTATCAGGCATATTTTATATTAATTTCACCCTTTAAATCATGAATCATGTCCAAAGCAGACCAAATTAAGCAATAATTTCACCTCCTCCGGAGTGAAATAACAGAACCATCAAAAGTGCATTCTTGCAGTTACTGTTTGGGTAATTCCCCAAAGCCCCAGGGTCGCGGTAACTAACTATTCCTTGAAGACTAATAAATTCTCATAATAATGAACTGCTATCATAGCATGACCCACAGTATATGATAATAAATTTCCCCTACCCTTGCAGAGAGGAAGAAAACAAGGGCATACCATTTCTTCATTCTTGT
>CM045730.1:38925528-38940528 GCA_024760905.1 Plotosus lineatus | reverse complement strand
CCATGGAGCCCAGCTGGGCCAAACCCAAAAAAGAGACATGTGTCCGCCCTCCCATGGACCCACCACCTGTGGGAAGGGCTATAGGGATTGGGTGCAGTGTGAGTTGGGTGGCAGCATGTGTTTTGTTGGACCGATCCTTTGGCTACTGGCTCTGACTCTTGGGACATGGAATGTCACCTCTCTGGCAGAAAAGAAGCCTGAGCTGGTTCAAGAGGTTTAGAGATACCGAATAGATATAGTCGGACTCACGTCAGTGCATAGTTCTGGCTCTGGAATCACTAATCTTGGGGCTGGACCTTATTCCATTCAGAGTTGTTCATGGGGAGAGACAGTAAGCTGATGTGGGCATCCTTGTTGCCCCTGTATCCCTGTCTACACATTGTGGTTCTCCTCAGTTGACATAAGGGTAGCTTCCCTCCACCATCGGATGGGGTGATGGGTCCTCACTGGTGTTTGTGTTTATGCACCAAATGACAGTTCAGAATATCCACCCTTTTTGGAGTCTTTGAGGGGGTGTGGATCTGAACTGTCAAGCAATCATCACCCGGTGGTGAACTGGCTCCTATAGCAGGAGAGGCCACACTCCAGACCTGGCAGGTCCAATCGAGTAGTTAGGGTCTCCTGGAAACGTTCGATGGAGTCTCCTGTCAGAGGGCACTTTAAGTCCCACCTCTGGCAGAGCTACAACTACGTCCCGAAGGAGGCGGGTGACATGGAATTTGGGTCATGTTTGGTGAATTCATTGTTGAGGTGGCAGCCCATATCTGTGTGTCATCGGTGCCTGTCGTGGCAGTAATCCTCAAACCTGATGGTGGACACCTGTGGTGAAGGGGGCCATCGAACTGAAAAAGGAGGCCTATTAGGTATTATTGGCCTGTGGCAGCAGACAGGTACCAGCAGGCCAAGCGTGCTGCAGCCCAGGCTGTCGCCAAAGCAAAATCTCAGGTGTGGGAGGAGTTTGGTGAGGGCCTAGAAATAGATTATTGGTAAGTCTCAAAAAGTTCTGAACCACTATTTGACACCTCATGAGAGCGGGCAGTTCTCCACAAATACTGTTTACAGTGGAATATTAATATCATAATGAATATCATTCAGATAAGGGTGGAATGTTCCCTCCGGATCGGGAATAAGGACCTGCCCCAAGTGGAGGAGTTTAAGTATCTTAGGGCTCTTGTTCACGATTGAGGGAAGCATGGAGCAGGAGATCGACAGCCGGATCACTGCAGCCTCTGCTTTAAAGCGGAGCCTATACTGGTCCGTCGTGGTGAAGAGGGAGCTGAGCCGCAAGGTGAAGCTTTCAATTTTCCAATCTACGTTCCAACCCTCACCTATGGCCACAAGTTCTGGGTAGTGACAGAAAGAAAAGTACCATGGATTAAGCTTCCATCACCAGGTGGTAGGACTCTTCCTTAGAGATAGGGTGAGAAGGTCAGCCCATATGTGGAAGCTTTGAGTAGAACCACTGCTCCTCTGCATTGAGAGGAGCTAGTTGAGGTGACTCGGGCATCTAGTCAGAATGCCTCCTGAATGCCTTCCTGGTGTGGTTTTCAAGCATGTACAACCGGGAAGAGACCTCGAGATCGATCTAGAACACGCTGGAAGGATTATGTCTTTCAGGTGGTCTGGAAACACCTCAGTGTGTCGTCGTTGTCCCCCGAAGAGCTGTACAAAGTGGCTGTAGGGAAAGGCATCTGGACCTCATTGCTTAGTCTTGCTGCCCTCGCGACCCAACCCTGGATTAAGTGGAGGATGATGATGATGATGATGATGTCTCCTTTGCATACTAGTTAGCAATAAACATGCAAATATTTGTTAAGATATCTTTTGTTTAAAAAAATGCCTGTTGACCTGTTGTGCCCTGTTTTATTGAGATCATTTAAACCTTTAACCTTAACACACATTTAAACAACTGTTTCTGGTCTCATATCACCTGCTTAAGACCCAAAACCTGAGCAGGAGAAAAGGAGATGACATGCATAAAAGGAAGAAAATTAATATAAGCATTAAAAGAAGGTAATGTATCAAATCACTGGACTGCATCCTTAAACTGTTGGTTTTCCTTAATTGTTTTCCCAGTGTACTATTCTAAAGCAATTTTAAGCAAAAGACTAAATAATTTTATGATTTGTTTGGTCACATCAATAGCTAAATGTAATTTGAAGTCAAATTAGCTAATAGAAATTCAAACATGCAAAGTGGAACGAGCTTGCATTCATTACAGACATTGCTGAGACCATCTAATGAAAGTGTCTGTGCGTGACAGGGTGAATGTTGATGCCTAATGAAGATGCCTCTGTGTGTGTATGAGTCTAATGGAAGTGTTTTATTTTTAGCCTTGCATCGACATCCCTTGTGCACTTTAGGCATGCATGTACACATCATATTTTGTACGTGTTCATGTAGGCATTTTGCTTCGGTGCATTTTAAAATGTATCAATATCCTCAAACTGTGCTAGTGGACACATGGACCCAGGGGACTCACGGCTGACTTTGAGGAACCTTTACAAGGACGAAGGCTTTTGAAATTCCTGTACACACACACACACACACTAGGGTCGTTGTTATTGACAAGGCTGACCCATATGTGAGAGCAAGAAATAAATTAGCCAGCAGAGGTGTCCAATACCACTGACACCCTGATGATTTACAGTTTGAGGACACCTTGATTGATTCAGGGCTGTGACTGACTCTAAAGTAGGCTAAGACTTCTCATTCGAGCACAGCAGACAGGCAAGAACTTCATCTAAATCTATCTTTAATAATACATATAGGCATTATGTGTGTTGAAATTGCAAAGATCTTTAATCTGAAAGTTATTTCAGATAGAAATCAATTCAATGAAAGTTTGAATAAAACATTAGTACCTTTTCAAGCCATTTATTTTGTATGAAATCTAAAGAGATACCTCCCACTAATTAAAGTATTACAGGCTATGATGTCATGCTCCTGAACATAGTTCATTACTGTATAGTGGTGTATTTATACCACTAGACACAGTGCAGATTATTTTTCATATATCTCCATCTTTTTTCAGGGGCAGTGGTGGTTTAGTGGTATAGGGCGCTGGATCGCTGATCCAAAGGTTGGGGGTTCAAGTTCCACTCTCCACAGGGTTGTCACTGTCCTCCCCAGTGCGGCTAACTAGGTTATCAAAGGCGGGCCATGTCTCTTACTGTCTATGGTGTGAGGCATGTAAAAGAACCATTGCTGACTTTCGTAAAGAGTAGCTGCAAAGCCATCAGCGTGTTTCTGTCCCTTGCTAAAAAGGGTTGTGACAGGAACGGCATCCGACGTAAAAACCTCTGCCAAATCAAAAAAAAACGTGCGAATCAGATGATTTGCTGTGGCGACTCCCGAGTAAAAGGGAAAAAGCCGAAAGGAAGACAGACAGACTTCATCTTTTTTCACTTGATCTAGGGTCGGTTGCCAAGGCAACATCCTAAGCAGTGAGATCCAGCTGTAACTCTTCCAAGCCACTTTCTTTCAGATCTTCCGGGTGGATATCACGGTGCTCCCAGATCAGCTAAGAAACATAATCCCTTCAGCATGTTTGGGGTCGACTCTGGGGTTTCAGATGCTAAAGCCACCACAACTGGTTCTTCTCAATGAGGAGGAGCAGCAGTTCTACTCCAAACACCTTCGGGATGACCGAACGTCTCAAAATAACTCTGAGGGAGAGCACTGCAACCCTGTGAAGGAATCTCATTTCAGCCACTTGTATTCACAACCTTGTTCTTTCAGTCACTACCCAAAGCTCTTGTTCATAGGTAAGAGTAGGTACGTAAATCAACTGGTAAATTGAGAGCTTTGCTAACTCAGCTGCAAATCGCTCCAATGAGAGCTGGAGGTCCCGGTTTGATGACGCCAAAAGGACATCATAAGCAAAAATCAGAGACATGATCCTATTGCCACCCAACCAGAACCCCTCAATGCCTTGGCTGCACCTAGAGACTCCATCCATAATTATTATGAACAGGATCAGTGGCAACAAACAGCTTTGGTGGAGTCCAAACCCAACTGAAATTAATTTGACATGTTACCAATCTGAACCACACTGTGGAACTGGCAATAGAGAGAACAAATGACCCATAGCAACGGGTTTGGTATACCATATTCTTGGATCATAACTCCACAAAATAACCCAAGGGACATGGTTGAAAGCCTTCTCCAAATACTCAAAGTACATGTGGACAGGTTGGGCAAACTCCCACTCCACAGTTCCCTCCAGGATCCTGTAGAGTGTATAGAACTGGTTGAGAGTGCTGCGGCCAGGATGAAAACCACATTTTTCCTCCTGAATTTGAGGATCAACCATCAGTTGGATCCTCCTCTCCAGTACTCGTGAATAGACTTTGTTGGGTAGGCTGAGGATTGTTGTTCCACAATAGTTGGAACATACCATACGGTACCCTTTTTTAAATCAGCCGAAGAGCTGAATCTACGGAATGAGCATGTTATTACATCAATGGACTTTTTCTTCCCTGATGGTACAGGGACTCAGATAATGAAAGAGTGGTTCAGGGTGTGTGAGGAATCATTTTCATGTATGTACTGGTGTCTCAGTGTCCCCAAACATTTCAGGATGTGCTGGAGAAGACTTTATGGAGTGGTTCAATTTTTCCCTCATCAATTCAGGACATCTGTTGAAAAATTAACCCAAAACTGGATGTTGCTTTTTGCTTAAGTTGTTTCAACAAACTTTTCAACCCCCTCCCAAACCCACATAATCTGACACAAATGCATATATTTGACCTGATATATTAAAGATAAACATGTAAAAACAATAAATATTTCATAATAATAATAATAATAATAATAATAATAATAATAATAATAATAATAATAATAATATATGTACATTAACATTAATAATAATTATTATTATTAATAGTAATAATAATAATAATAATAATAATAATAATAATAATAATAATAATAATAATAATAATAATAATATTAATAATAATAATAAAACAAGAATAAACAATAAGTCAATGCACAATTACACTTTCCTGCTGGCATTTGTAGCATGCATGTGCACAAAATTCTCCCCCCCTCCCTTTGTTATGCAGTACCTCATGCCTGCCCATGTGACATCACCCACGTCGATGATTGGAAGGGTTAGTTGACTTATTGTTTATTCTGTTTTATTATTAATAATTATTAATTATTATTAATGTTAATGTACTTAATGTAATTGTTAATGTTATCTACTTCATGTTATCTTAATCTTAATGTTATTATTAATGTTAATTTGAAGAAGAAAGAAGATGCAGAGGATGGGGTGAGATGGAGACAGATGATTTGCTGTGGCGAACCCTGAAGGGAAACAGCCGAAAGGAAAAGAATGAGAAGATTAATGTTAATGTACATCTATTATCGTGAAATATTTATTGCTTTTACATATTTATCTTTAATATAGTAGGTCAAATATACCTGTTTGTGGCAGTTCGTATGAGTTTAGGAGGGGATTGGAACAGATTAATTGGTTTTCTGTTATTTCCTATGGGAATAATTATCAGGGAGGGCGTGAAATTATTATTTTTTTTCTTCTTATAAGGGGCATCACAGAATGTGTACAAAGGAAGAGGTTAGCGACGAAGAAGTGGGACATTGAGAGGACCAAAGAGAGTAAACAGGAGGACAGGGAGACACAGGGAAAGGCGAAGGTAGCAGTGCCAAAGGTCAAACAGAGGGCGTATGATGACTTGTATGCTAGGTTGGACAGTAAGGAGGATGGTTTACAAATGATTTATACAGCTTGGCACAGCAAAGAAATAGAGATGGGAAGGACGTGCAGAAAGTTAGAGTGATTAAGGACAGAGAGAGAAATGTATTGACTGATGACAGAAGTGTGCTGAGAAGATGGAAAGAGTACTTTGAAGAGCTGATGAATGAGGAAAATGAGAGAGAAAAAAGTAGAAGAGGTGACCATCGAGGACCAGGAAGTAGCAAAGATTAGTAAGGGTGAAGTTAGAAGGGCATTGAAGAGGATGAAGAGTGGAAAGGCAGTTGGTGTCTAGGATAGGTAGCAGTACATTTTCTGACAAAAACATCCAACAAGGTCTTAGAGAGTGAGAGGATGCTGGAGGAATGGAGGAGAAGTGTGCTGGTGCCCATTTTTAAGAACAAAGGAGACATGCAGAGTTGTGGCAACTACAGAGGGATAAAGTTAATGAGCCATACAATGAAGCTATGGGAAAGAATAGTGGAAGCAAGACTAAGGGCAGAGGTCAGCATTTGTGAACAACAGTTTGGTTTCATGCCAAGAAAGAACATCACAGATGCAGTGTTTGCTTTGAGTGTGTTAAAAGAGAAGTACAGAGAAGGTCAGAGGGAGCTGCATTGTGCCTTTGTGGATCTGGAGAAAGCTGATAGGGTTCCAAGAGAGGAACTGTGGTATTGCATGAGGAAGTCTGGAGTGGCAGAGAAGTATGTTAGAGTGGAATAGGAAATGTTTGAGAGATGTAAGACAGTGGTGAGGTGTGCTGTCGGTGTGACAGAAGAGTTCAAGGTGGAGGTGGGACTGTATCAAGGATCAGCTCTGAGCCCCTTCTTGTTTGCTATGGTGATGGACAGGCTGACAGACGAGGTTAGACAAGAATCTCCATGGACTATGATGTTTGCAGATGACATTGTGATCAGTAGTGAGAGCAGAGAATAAGTGCAGGAAAATCTAGAGAGGTGGAGGTATGCTCTGGAAAAGAAGGCATAAAGAAGGTGAAGGATTTTATGGACTTAGGCTCAACAATCCAGAGCAATGGAGAGTGTGGAAAAGAGGTGAGGAAGCGTATATGGTTTTGAAACAGTGGCACTGAGGAAAAGACAGTAGGCAGAGCTGGAGGTAGCAGAGATGAAAATGTTGAGGTTCTCTTTGGGAGTAACGAGGATGGATAGGATCAGGAATGAGTACATCAGAGGGACAGCACATGTAAGATGTTTTGGAGACAAAGTCAGAGAGGCTAGATTGAGATGGTTTGGACATGTACGGAGAAGGGATCGTGAAGTATTGGTGTAGGATGCTGAGGTTGGATCTACCAGACAGAAGGGCTAGAGGAAGACCAAAGAGAAGATTTATGGATGTGGTGAAGGAGAACATGAAGATAGTTGGGTAAGAGAAGATGCAGAGGATAGGGTGAGATGGAGGTAGATGATTCACTTTTGCAACCCCTGAAGGGAACAGCTGAAAAGAAAAGAAGAAGAACAGGGGGGTGTCACAGAAAATAATTAAGCACTGCACAAGGCGTTCTCGGAGCGCAGAGGAATACACGTGGAAGAATACGAGGCTAATTGGCCAGAAAAGCAATATATAAAATATAAGCCATTACAGAGAAGTACTGCATAGTTCTAGTTTATAGATATGTAATTTCCCTCCTGTTACGGGCATGCTGTTTAAATTATTGCAGTGGAATTGCATTAAACTGTAGTACAATTGCTTGCATATGAAGATAATTTTTGCCAAGCTGAAAAAATAAACACTTTAAAAAAGACATAAGGACAAAGAAGAGAGACGTGCTAAAAACTCTCCTTCACACAAAAAGCAAGCAGCATCCACAATTTCCATTACCAACAGGTTGCTAGGTTACCAAACTTTAGTAACTAAAGACTCCCCCTAGTGAAGGACATCTCTTTTATTTTATGTGTCATAAATAATAGTGACATAAGCAAATAAGTTCTTCAACTAGAACTTCTTTTTACTTATTTTACTCTTCATTATAGGTACATTCACAGTCTTTACGTGATGAACAAAAAGATTTTATTTGTTTATTTATTTTTACTTAACAGGTGACATGCAATAATTTACAAGAACGTAGATAGTAAGCAAAACATATATATTTTCTAAGTACTGTTTTTTCTTAATGCATTTTTTCATTTTGGTGCACTTGTATGTGATGTTCATTGTCTCACTTCTCAAGCTCAAAATCATAATACTTTATTGATTCCAAAGAAAATTATGTGCACACAGTTTCTCCATACAAAGTAAGAATGAGATAAACATAAAGTCTCAAGAATTAAAAATGAAAGAATAATTACAAATATATATGGTGGTCCCTCGACTTACGAGTGTCCCTTATCACAAATTTTTCATAATATGAGCTTCGATCCCACCAAAAATCTGCTCTGTCCTTTCCGGCCCGATTAGCCTCGTATTCTTCCCCATGTATTCCTCCTCGCTCCAAGAACACCTTGTGCAGTGCTTCTCAATTCTTTTCTTTGACTCCCTCTCTAGGAAGAAACAAAAACACACACCCTCCCACCCCCAGCGCCTCGCGCGCCACTATAAATAGTGTTTACTGCACTTTATATTGTTTGCTCGGTACATTTTCCTTGCACCAAAGCACTACAATGAGAGCTCCACTGCCAACTACTGTAGTGGATGTGCAATTACACTTAATTCTGGTATAGTATGGGCAAAAAGCATGTTCCCCAGGGTTATATGCGCCCAACCTGGCATCACACCACGTCCCACTATTTGAGAAGCACTGGCCTTGTGGGAGCTCACCATGAGCCTCTCCTTGCTGGCATTTGTAGAGTTCACACACAAAAAATTCTCCTCCTCATCCTCCTCCTCTGTTACGCACCACCTCCTGCCTCCCCACATGACATCTTCACCTCAGTCGATGATCGGAAGGGTAAGTTGAATTATTGTCTATTCTTGTTTTATTGTTATTTATTATTAATTATCATTAATGTTAATGTTAATGTACATGTATTATTATTATGAAATACTTATTGTTTTTACATGTTTATCTTTAATATATTAGGTCAAATATACATGTTTGTGGCAGGTTATATGAGTTTTGGAGGGGGTTTGAACAGATTAATTGGTTTTCTGTTATTTCTTATTGGAATAATTGTTTCATCTAACATACTTTCCGGCTTATGAGATTGCCCTCGGAATGGATTAAATCCGTTAGACAAGGTACCACTGTATATATTTAAATTAGTGCCGGGCCACCGGTATTTGCCAGCATTTTTGAGGGAGGTCCAGAAAAATACAACCCAATACTGGCCCCCATGTCAAGTAGAAGGCAAAAGCTCTCAGCCATTGGTAAATTTGAATCACGTGCCAGTAACTTCCGGGTTTGCCACTAATCCGCAAGTATAATAATAATTATAATACAGTAAAATGTAGTAATGATTAAGTAAAAACTTTTGAATTTTGCACTGTGATAATATTTATTAATAAATAAAGTGCTTAGGCTCCTTAGCAGAAGCTTGAGAAGATGCAAAGTGTTTGAGTGACATCATGGGGCTAAAACACACTTAAAAAATTTACTTCGTAATTCAGGCAATCGCGTTGATAACTTGTGCGAGAATGAGAAAAAAGGTGTACACATCATCTACAACCAGTCAGCAGGTGCGAGAAACAAAAGCTCTCAGCCATTGGCTAAATTTGCATCACGTGTCAGTCACTCCTGGGTTTGTCGCCAATCTGCGAGTATACAGATTTAAATAAAAAGGAATATATCAATAATATACAAATATAAATGTTTTACATTGATAAAAAGTTGTATCTGATAGAGAACTGGTTCACATGTATGTTGCCTAATCAGTCATAATAGCTATTGTACACGAAACATATAGACAGGTGAACAAGTGAATGAAAAAAAAATAACAGAATCACATAATTAATTATTCCAGAAAAAGTTGGTTCCAGTAAAATTCTTAGGGGTCCTACAGATTGTTTTCTTTTGCCTACCCCTGTCCAGTGGAAAAAAAAATTAATTTTGTGCCCTATATATATAACAGTGGGGGCATTGGAAGATGCATAGAAAACTCGTCCTTCTCAAAAAATTAGCATATTGTGATAAAGTTCATTATTTTCTGTAATGTACTGATAAACATTATACTTTCATATATTTTAGATTCATTACACACAACTGAAGTAGTTCAAGCCTTTTATTGTTTTAATATTGATATCTCAAAAAATTAGCATATTTAATCCGACCAATAAAAAAAAGTTCTTTTAATACAAAAAAAGTCAACCTTCAAATAATTATGTTCAGTTATGCACTCAATACTTGGTCGGGAATCATTTTGTAGAAATGACTGCTTTCAATGCGGCGTGGCATGGAGGCAATCAGCCTGTGGCACTGCTGAGGTGTTATGGAGGCCCAGGATGCTTCGATAGCGGCCTTTAGCTCATCCACAGTGTTGGGTCTGGTGTCTCTCAACTTCCTCTTCACAATATCCCACAGATTCTCTATGGGGTTCAGGTCAGGAGAGTTGGCAGGCCAATTGAGCCCAGTAATACTGTGGTCAGTAAACCATCTACCAGTGGTTTTGGCACTGTGAGCAGGTGCCAGGTCGTGCTGAAAAATGAAAATCTTCATCTCCATAAAGCTTTTCAGCAGATGGAAGCATGAAGTGCTCCAAAATCTCCAGATAGATAGCTGCATTGACCCTGCCCTTGATAAAACACAGTGGACCAACACCAGCAGCTGACATGGCACCCCAGACCATCACTGACTGTGGGTACTTGACACTGGACTTCAGGCATTTTGGCATTTCCTTCTCCCCAGTCTTCCTCCAGACTCTGGCACCTTGATTTCCGAATGACATGCACAATTTGCTTTCATCCGAAGTACTTTGGACCACTGAGCAGCAGTCCCAGCAAATGATCAATGATGAAGACATCAAATGATTCGCTGTGGCGACTCCCGAGAAAAAGGGAAAAAGCCGAAAAGAGAAGAAGATATATATATATATATATAGAGTGCCTGAGTCGAAGGATGACCATTGGTGACCCGCCATGAAGGATAACGCCCTGGTTATCATCTTCATGGAGGTTTTCTTGGCAGGATTAGTGAAGTGGTTTGCCATTGCCTTCTGCACGATGCGAACCTATGGGCAAGTTAGAATGGCCATTTGATTCGCACATTTCATTTGGCATGGGTTTTTACGTCGGATGCCCTTCCTGTCACAACCCTTTAGCCAGGGACAGAAAAATGCTGATGGCTTTGCAGTTACTCTTATGAAAGTCAGCAATGGTTCTTTTACATGCCTCTCACCATAGACAGTGAGAGACATGGCCCGCCTTTGATAACCCAGTTAGCTGCACTGGGGGTACAGTGACAATCTTGTGGGGACTGATATATATATCTATATACACACACATACACACACATATGCAAGTCTAAAATCAGAATTCCTGTATCCTGTCCAGCGTAAGCACAACAGGAAACTCAATAAGGTTGCCACAACACTGAGTTAACACTGATTGACTTTTATGTATCTCAACAATCAATCAAACAATCAATCAATTCATCAATGAATTAAGTTATATTATTATTAGCTAAATGAAACCCCAAAAAATAGAGGCTCATGCACTACCAGGTAGGCAGACAGACCTGCATGTATATAAATGTTTGTTGAACAAATCTATCAATCTTTACTATCTAAAATATGTAACTTGTAATTTCACACTATATTCACTACTGCTAAAATGTCAGTCACATGCTTTCTCTTTCTCTGCTCCAAACACCATGCTTACCTGCACTGAACTAAGTCACATGCTGTCTTTTAAAACTTAAATCTACTCTTACAACATCTGGCTTCTGAGACCTATCATTCTATGCATCAGGAGTTCTGCTTTTAACCAGTGCATAAATCTTTATATAAGACCATGAAAATGTGTGATCTTCAATGACTGAGTCAACTCATTTCTCAAGTGATTTTTTTTAAATGGTTTTAATGCCTTAAGTGCAGTCTGAGCCAGGCGTCATGGTGGTACAGTATATTGATCAGCATGTGTGCCTCACAAAGGACCTGAAGAATGTCCTGGGTTTAAATCCCGGAAAGAGTATTTCTGTGTGGAGTCCGCATGTTCCTCCTGAGTTTTGTGGGCTTCCTCTGGACACTCTGGGTTCCTCCAACAGTCAAAAGATATGCACATTAGGCAAATTGGTTGTTCCAAATGTGACTGTGAATAGTTGCATGTATTGGCCATGTGGAGGTCTTGTGAGCTGTTCAGTATGTACCTCACCTTTGAAAATGTTTATAATTATTTTCAGTAAAGAAACAGCCATATAGGTGGTCACAGTGGTGCAGTGATTAATACAGCCGCCTCTCAGCAAGAAAGCCTGAGTTCAATTCCTGATCGCTGCCATTTCTGTATGGAGTTTTCATGTTCTCCCTGTACTTGCATGGGTTTCCTTCAGGTAGTCTGGTTTCCTCCCACAGTCCAAAAACATGCACAGCAGGCTAACTGGCTGTTCTGAAGTGTGTGTGTGTGTGTGTGTGCTAGCTCTGTGATGACCTGGAGAGCTGTCCAGGGTTGGCTGAGACGGATGCCAGCCTCCCCATGACCCTAATTAAGATAAAGTGGTTTCAAAAATGAATGAATTAATTAAACAGACATGATATAACTTCCTGTATTTTCAATTTAATTGTATTTGAAAACTTGTGTCTCCACAAAAAGAAAAATCATTGAATAAACAAGAAATCTTCTGCAAAATGGAAGTGCACTCAGCGCAGACGGTGGTAGCACATATTCAATACTGTATATCTTTCCCATAATTTATTTATTCTTCATTTATTAGGATTCTCATGTGGGCACATGACGACAGATGGGACAACAAAATCGAGCTCACTGCATTTCAACATTTGCATAAGTTTCCATTTATCTCTGATTGAAGATGGGACACATGCCCACAATATGCAGTTTGTGCTTTTTTTGTCTCTTTACATTTCATATCAATTTTATTCTATATCTGAGCTCATCGCATAAAACAATTGAAGGTTTGCAATTCACCACTCTCAGGAATTACAGTTACTGCTTTATCTCATCCAGTCATGAGGGATCTGGGTCCCAGAAACATTGGGCAGCAGATGTGAAGAAAAAAGCAAACCTGTGGATAGGACAAGGTACCATCTCAGCTCACTCTCTCACATCTAAGGGCAATTTAACTTTGCTGATTACTCTTCCAGCATGTTTTATAAAGGCAGTAGGACATCACAGAACTCAGATGAAACCCATGTGGACACACAAAGAGATCATTTAGCACTCCACACAAACACTAATCTGAGCTCAGGATTGAATCAAACATCCCTGAAGCTGCTTGATTTATTGGTATAGTAAAGGGAATTTATGAGATGAAATGTTTTTCTTCTACCATTAATTTGTTTTTTGACCGTTATTAATTACTTGTCAAGCGGCAGGACTACCTGCTATACCACCCCTGGTGCACTTCTCACCATTCATTCATCCATTTGTTTTCTGAGCTGCTTAATCTTATTGCGGGTCACAGGTAGGCTGGTTCCCATCTCAGCCAATTCTGGGCGAGGACAGAGTACAACCTGGACAGTTTGACAGGTCATCGCAGGGCAGAAATACACTAAAAGCAATACAGCCTACTCCTTATCAAAAGTCTGCAATAGTGCTTTCACATGCCTCTCACCACAGACACCAAGAGAGCGTTGTCCTTTGATAACCCAGTTAGCTGCTCTGGAGGACAGCAGTGACAACCCGTGACAGTGGGGCATGAACCCCTGACCTTGGGATCACTTATCCTCTCGTTACCAATAAGAACGATGCTGTGATAAGAAATTTATATCACCCTCTTTATTAACTCAACTAAAAATAATTATGGGATTGGCTGTTTGTGTACATGAGAGAGAGAGAGAGAGAGAGAGAGAGAGAGAAAATCCATCCTGGATTTGAAGAATTTTTTTAACATTGGCTAATAGGAGGTGGAAATCACTTGGAATGCACCAGGTGAAAAATTACAGAGCTCAAAAATAATTGTGGAACAGCTCACAATAGGGAAGTGTAATTCTGCATCATCCATCACTGTAAGCCAGTGGTTCTCAAATACTGGGCAATACCAGGGGGAGGGCGGTGTGACCCCAGGGAACATGCTTTTTTTGCCATATTAGGATAAAGTGTAATTGTACATCCACTACAGCAGGTGGCAGTGGCTTCCTCACTGTTAGAGTGTGCTCAGAGGTAAAATAAGAAGTGAAGTTTATTAACCCACCATGGAAATTTTTAACATGGACGGAAAGACAGGCGGACAGAGACTGAGACAGTGAGAGAAAGGAAAGTCTCCCGGAAGTTAAGTAGCATTCGGCTTCACTGTGCTGCGGTGAGAAACGAGGAAAGGCCACTGTGTTTACTGTGTCTGAAAACATTGGCAGCAGACAGCATGAACTCGAATAAATTCAGGTGTCACTTGAAGCCATCACACCCCGATCACATGATGAGCTGCGTGAGTTTTTTCAGCGCAAACATGCCAAATATTGCCAACAACCATCCCGCTTTGTGAATGCTACTCCAGCAAACCAGCGAGCTCTGTTAGCATCAGATAAGGTGGAGTACCAAACTGCTCAGTGCAGAAACCCCACAGCATAGAGCAGGGTCACCAACGTCGTGCCCATGGGCACCAGGTAGCCCGCAAGGACAATATAAGTTGCCCGCAGACTTGTTCACTGCTATTTTTAGGACAGGCCCACGGCTCCATAGTGCCACTCTCCATTGAGCTGCATCTATTTTTTTTAATATATTTTTTAAATCAAATCAATATCTACACATAAATGAATATCATTAATTATTAATAATAATATATAATTAAATGTAACTTGAGCAAATTTGTGATTTCAGAGGTGTGTATCGACCGGGTATCCCTTCGCATTAATTGGCACCCAAGAAGTAGCTCTCAGTTTCAAAAAGGTTCCCTGGCATAGAGGAACTGATCCGACCTGCAGCAGACACGCTCTGTCATGTTGGATGACATCACTGCTGTGAAAATAAGTGCAGGTCCCAGTTCAACATTGAGCAGGAGCTGAGTTTAGTATCGTGCTTTAAACCAGGCTTTGAAAAGCTGTGCACTGCGAAATGTGGTCATTGTACCATTAATCTGGACTTAATCATTTTGACAAAATAAATAAATAAATAAATAAATAAAATAAAAATAATACAAATGGTTTTATTCATTTTTGTTTTGTAGGCTAAAGTGCTTTATATATTGTGCTCCTGAGTTAATATTGCCTATCAAT
>CM045730.1:38763028-38920528 GCA_024760905.1 Plotosus lineatus | reverse complement strand
TAAACATGGTGGCACAGTGACCAGCTTGTTCACCTCACAGCAAGAAGGTCCTGGGTTCAATACCCTGGCTCGGTGGAGTTTGCATGTTCTCCCCATGCTTGTGTACGCCGGTTTCCCCTCACAATTTAAAGCATGCATAGTGGTCTGATTGGCGGTTTCATATTGCCCTTAGTCAGCTGAGATGGTTGCCAGCCGCCCTGTGAACATAATTAGGATTACGTGACTTAGAAAATAAATGAATGACACTATAAACAATGACATTATGAACATTGTGGGCAGTGGTGGCCTAATGGTAAAGGTGCTGGATTACTGATCCTAAGCTTTGGGGTTCAAGCCCCACTCTCAACAGGTTCTCACTGTCCCCCCCAGTGCAGCTAACTGGGTTATCAAAGGCTGGCCATGTCTCTCAGTGTCTATGGTGAGAGGCTGTAAAAGAATTGACTTTCAACAAGAGTAGCCTGCATAGCCATCAGTGTGCTTCTGCCCTGCGATGGCCTGGCAAGCTGTCCAGGGTGTACTCTGCCCTCACCCGGAGTTAGCTGGGATGGGCGCCAGCCTTTCTGCGACCCTAATTATGATTAAGAAATTATAAAAAATGAATAAACAGTGTGCTTGCATTTTTCATGGCTTTAAGGTGTTTACATGTCCACAGGGTTGTCCATTACCACTGTGAAGTAATTTGAACTTTAATTTTGATCATAAGTTTTTTGGTATAACAGACATCGGTGAGTAGTGATTGGTTGTTAGGAATTAAGGTCACGTTTGACAATTTACTTGAGACTGAAATGATAATGTTAATTATTTCAATCTTTTCTGATTTTCCTAATTTGAAAATGCTACATTTCACACTATAAAACATTAAGAATTGTTATCACATGTATATGAAGTATTGTTTAGTTACTTCACATCTTGTAAATTTTATTGATTTTATTCGTCTTTATAAATGTTACAATATACTTATTTATCAGGAAATAATGTTCTGATATAGTGTTAAACAAAATTAGCTAACTACTCACCTACTGCAGTATTTATTCTTTTCAATAAAAGTAGGTTTGCCTGTTGGTTTCTTTGTTTATTTATACTTTAATTTTGCAGCAAATGTACAATACAAGTTGTACCATTATCAGGATATAAAAATGATGCATTGAAGTAGTGGTTGTCATGAAAATTCGGTTCACAAAAGCACAGCTCAGTTAGGTTTTACACCCTGGAGCTGAGTCGAATGAATCTGCTGTCTGAACTCCTAAAACTAGCAGCTGTGGTGTGAGCTGGAGAGTTGTATCAAGTGTGGGTTTGTTGCTAACATCTGCTCAAAACCTCATTTGATTTTATGCTAGGCTCTTGTTAAAATAAAGTAATGAAGATTGTCTAAAAACAAGAAGCACTGTTGGGCCAGTGGTGAAGTGAGGGGCTGTATGTCTCTAAATTTATTGTTTCAGTACCACAAAGCTTCATCTGTTTCATCCATAAAACTTACTGATTAAATCTCTTTTATAAATAAAACTAAAGAATAAAGATTAGCACTCTATTTTTGGGTGGAATCATGCTTTTTGGTAACTGAAATGCTATTGATGTGCAATGTTTTCCATTAAGAAGCCCCAGCTAGGGCTCCCAAGTGGCACATCGACAAGGTGCGTGACTATTAACTATCGCAAGTTCAAATCCAGGTTAACAGCACAGCCATCCATGATCGAGAGTCCATGGGATCTATTTGGTAGAGATCTCAAGCAAGGGAGGGATGATGATGGCATATGCTCACGTCCCTGGGGGCAGATATTGCTTTCCCTTCTAGCGTGTTAGACCATGTGAAAAGAAGCAGGTGGCTAGTATCGCATGTCACAGAGGGGGCATGTTCACACCCCCCTTCCCATGATAGGTGGTGGTCATGTGATTGGGAAGGCAATACTTGATTGGTGGGAATTGAATAAAAAATAAAATTAGGAAGAAAATGGGGGGAACCACCTAAAAATAGAAATTGTCTGTCATACATAAGATCTAGTAAACATACCTGGTTTTTAGGGGTTCCATATTTTACTTATCCTTACTATTCGAAACAAAACAAAAAAGGCCACTCAGAGATGGCAAAACTCCAGTAGAACAATCCCTCATATAAACAAGAAATGTCGAAATCATCGTATCTAATGGAGGCTTCCTTGTTCAAAGCCACCTGTGGTAGAAATTTCATGAAAACTTACAGATGACTTTTTGTAAATAATAAGAGATACACATGCCCCCTGCTGGGTCTGCTGCAATTCTACACTTCCAAAAAATATCTGACAATGTTAAAAAATCCTTTAAAATGTCAAATTTTTAAAAAATATCTCAAATCTAGTAGAGCCTTCATTGTCCAAATTTCTATTTATTTATTTTTTTGCACAATCTTGCAGCAAACACAAAAATAAGCAAACACACCCACCAAGGCTAAAATATAACTCCTTTGGTGGAAGTAATCACAATTTAAAACATGCAGTATCCAATGTACTCAGATGATTTTATAGTTTCTCTTTCTTAAAACTGTACTGTATCTGTTACCAGGTGAGAACTGTAGAAATTTCATAAATATCCCCCCTCCACATGAGAGAGGTAAGTCCTCATTTTTTTCTGTAACTCTTGTGAATGTGCAAAACATTTTGTACTATTTGACTGAATACTATACTGTAGATACTTATATACTTAATTATGTGTACAGTACTAATACTGAAGATACTTTTCTTTCTTTCAATAAAACACCAATACTTCATTCATATCCATGTTCACACTTAGTTTCAAGCCAGTCTTTTTACTTGGAGTTTGCATTTTCTTGCATTCTAGCATGGTTTCCTTCAACAGTCCAAAGATATACACATCAAGCCAACCGTCTTGGCTAAATCGCTAACCGTTGTGAATGTTATTGTGAATTTCTCTTTGTGTCTGTATTAGCACTGCAATGTATTTGTGATCTGTTTAGTGTGTAAGCCACGTCTTAATCAGCTCCATCTGGGATTGGCTCCTGCTTCCGCTGTGACCCTAACTGATAAGCAGTACAGGATGCAGAATGACTGGATTTGTCGTATACTGTATTTGTATTTTTTTTGGCAGAGTAGCAAAGCAGTCTAACTCCATTAGCAACATACATTTATCAGAGTCACCTACTTCTGCTACTTTGAAGCTAAATTTTAATATTTTTTTATTTGTAAATTCTAGATTTGACTCAGGATAACATGGAAACTTATGTTTCGCACGTTGTACTAACTAGTGGAACCAAATACATGTTGGAACACTTGCACCACAAAATTGGTTAAAAAAAAAAGAAATAGGTCAAATTGGATAGTATTAAGAAAGTCTGAGATCACATGTTGGTTTTGAAATTGTCTCTGAAGTCATGGTTCTGTGTTATGCAGGCACAGTATATAGAAAACGAGCAATCAAGTGCAGTTCTGTCTCCCTTTCTCCTTCAGGAGTCTTGTGGCTGTGCATTGTTGCTGAATGTCTGTATATCTTGCTCCTGGCCACTGGTGGAATTCTCATGTCCATCGAGGTTTGCCACTTTGGGACCGTCATCGACGGACTCAAACTTAATGCCTTTGCTGCCATATTCACGGTCTTGTCAGGTAACTGCTTTGTTTTGGTTGAATTGTATTTATCATTGCTATTGTCAGAGACAGTTTGACTTCTCCTTGTGTGGGTAGTTTCAGAAACTGGCATACATACGCCTCATCATGATTCAAAGGAAAATGTCAGGTTTTGCATATCTCTGTGATCACACAGCTGTCTATGGGGACATCTCGGTGTGTAAAAGAGCAGGAGTAGGAGCAGCAGGGCTCCGTTCAGATGTTATGTTGGAACTTTGGCCACGTCAGTGGCATTTTTCTCAAAGGATGGCACTGTTTGTGGTGTGACGAGACTGACAGTTTTAGATGTTTGTGCTCTAGCAGGCTGGCCTTTGCTTTGCCTTCATCTGAATTATGATCCTGCTTTCAGATACTAGTGACTAGTTAGAATACACTGTAAGCCTCATATTATACAATCCTTTGCATTGGCCTTTTTCTGACTTTAATTTACATTCAGAGTTTGATGTTTATTTACAGATTTAGGCACTGCCTAAAAGCAGAGATTCCCATGAGATGAGTGCTGCTTCCATTCATAAATAAATTATTCTGTCATCATTTTAAAAGTTTAACAATGCTTTTTTGGGAAAATCAGTACAAACCTTCTCAAAGTTTTTCTATAAAGTAATTTGAATTTGTTTGGACAAGCCAAGTAGCATCACACTGTATAACAGTCATTCAGCATCATGATGCACACGTATACCTGAGGGGGAGCCGAGCTGTCAAAGCTGTGTAAAATCAGGTTGGTATCTTCAGGATGGTGTGTAACTCATGCAATCCTTCAGGCTTTCGGAAGCTTTACGCTGCTTTAAGAATGGTGAGGGGGGGTTATATGTTCATTGGGAAATTAAAATATAGGCATTATCAGTCACAATTTTGACACTCTATCTCAAAAGATTTATCTTCAGTTGTCCTTCACTGTCCAGCCAAAAAAAATGTGTTCATGTTAATATAATGTTGTACTGCCTTCAGCCTTGTTTAAAACGCACAATCAATACTACACAGTTGTTTTGAGAAACTTAAGCAACCTCACAACATTTATTTACATCCAGAGTTGTGTTTGTTTATCACCAGAATCTTGAACTGATGACAGGAAAATGAAACCACTACATTAAGTGTTCGCCAGCACATCCCAATGGTTTTCAGAAGGGTTCGGGTCAGGACTCGGTGGTGCCAGTTCATGTTTGATGCTTTCTGAGCCACTGTCTCATTTGTGAGCCCTAAATTTATATCCGTGTCATAGGAAAGAAAAAATCGATTGATTTGGCCATGCAGTACATTCAGGCTGCCAGCTAATCTCATGCTTTGAGGCATGTAATGTTGCTAAACCCTAACCTGAGGAATTGAAGCTCATAACACAGTCTTGTATAGTAGGTACGAGGCATGGTGGGTTCAAAACCTCATCAATGTCTCTTCTTAACCTGATCACTATAGAACAAGTTAAATCTGGACTACGTGACCTTTTTCCATTTCTCCAGAGTCCAATCTTTATGCTTCCTAAAAATGAAAGGATTTTTTTAAAGCATGTTTAGTCTCAATTCCTTGAGTTTTCTTTGCACTGTGCTTGTGGAAATTCTTCTACTTCACATAGCCGTAAGTTATAGGTGGACCTCAATATGGTCACATGACCTAGTGTTGTCCGTGGTTACAACAGCACATTCCAATACTGGAGACCACACAAACAGCTTACCATACTGAAGTATGTGGGCTGATATAATAGCTCCCTCTAATTACTTTATAGTCTTCCCTGACTGGCAACGCAGCGATACCGCCAGAAATTAGCTTTGTTTGATGGAATTAACCCTTTGCAAACCTGTACCACAACTGAGTGCAGACTGAACACTGGGCAGTCTGAAATGTTCTTGAAAAAATACATAAACTAGCTACGTATTATGTGCTGGCAGAAAAGAGGCGCATGTTAACAGAGGGGGCTTCACTCAGTTGTTTCGACCCAGCCGAACGAGTTAAAACACACACGTTCTCCGAGTCTGTGCTTTTCCTGTGACATAATGGTTAATAGTGAGTGGCATACAGTATTTCAAAATGAATGGCTTATTTATTAGTACGGCTATTAATTATTATGTACGGTATTAGTTAAATGTCTGCATATGTGCAGCAGAAAAGAAGCACATGCTAAAAGTTGTGGCTTCACTCGGTAGCTTCTACCCTGGCAATCTGTGCTTTGCTTTCAGTATAATTCTTTCAAATGAGTAAATTTCACTTTATTATAAACAAAACAAGACAAAATATTATCTTTACATGTGCATTAACTGGTTATAGTAAAATGGCCACTGCAACGCGGATCTTTACATCCATATCTGCTCTGGAGATGTTGTTGAACCATTTAGCTTGCCTTTTTCTAGAGAGTTCTGTAGCATGCTCACCCTGGCGTTTAATAATTGCCGGGACACCGAAAAAAAAACTCGTCTCATTCCATCGTTGGTGGCATACTGGTGGAGGCTGTGAATGTAGACCTTAGAGTAAATGTCCTGTACTCTGTTGTTCCCCGAAGATGATGGTTCACAACATATTTCAAGATTTTAATGATGCATTGGACATAATGGTTCTCAAGCCATTTTTAGTAGTTCCAGCAGTCACCTTCGTTGTTTTCTTTGTGCGCTGTCTTGCTTTGCTTGCTCCATGACTGTAGGATATCTCTTCCCACAGGGTTTAAGAAATGAGAAGCTACTCACTGCATCAGTTCGGATTAATAACTTGTACCCAGCTTAAAAATATTAGTCACTGCAGTGATTTGAGTTCCCTCATGGGAAATAAGTGGATTGGAGAATGAATTCTGTTAGGTGTGGGGTTGTTTTGTTTGTTTTTTATTGTGGCCTGGTGTGATGAAATCCTCATGAACAAGATTTCACACCCTGCTGGAAGGACAGATTTATGCATTAATCAATGAGACACCATGAGCCGGAAGAGGGAGACCAATTGGAAGAGGTTGAGAGCGAAGCAGAGTAAGGTTAATCTGGAGATAGAATACCTTATTTGGCAAAACATTGCAAGAACTCAAGAATAAGTGCTTTTTTTTTCCATTTAAAGATACACTTCCCTAAGACTAAGAATGAGGATTAGAGTTATATTGGCCTAAAACGCTGGATTGAGTTGATCTGAGATCACCAGACATCACACAGCAGCAACGTGGTTATTTAAGTAAACATTACATATTTATAACCTCTCTTGAAATCATACTCACAATCCTTACAGTGTGCTCAAGTAGATTAACCTCTTTGTGGTCGTTGGCACAAACATTTTATAGCATCACGTCATTAAATATTGATGTTGCTCTCTCACAGTGTCTTCTTAATATTACTAGACATGAAATGTACAGTTAGTTCATGACTATTGTTTGGTTTAAGCTACATTTTGTACGATGACAATAAACGTAAATTATCTTTATACAGTATATTCAAAGAATGAGCTAAATAGTCTTTAATGTGTTAATATTACCATTAATAATATATATATATATATATATATATATATATATATATATATATATATATATATATATATATATAGGTGTAACCCAAGTGCCTAATAAATATTTACATATGACAAATAATTCCGTGTTTCATGATCTACTAAGTAATTTTAAGTGATCAGTGATCATCATTGTACACGGTATAGTCAAATGTTTGTTGATGCCTGTCCATCGTTCTATATTTTTTCATGAATATCCCCTTTCAGGTTTTATGAATTTTCTGCAATTAGAATGACCGCTACTCTTCAAAAAAATAATTGTGAATGAATTATTCTCACTTTTAGAGCTTAAGTGAGGAGACTTCCTGAGTCAGTCACAAGAACATTAGTGAGGTTATGCATCGATGCCAAGTCTTTCCCAAAGTACTTTTATATTTTTATAATACTTTTATATAATATTTAGTATGGTTGAAGTCAGGGCGCTGTGCAGGCCACTTGAGTTCTTCCACTCCAAGGCATGCCACACCGAGCCTTCATGGAACTTAGTTTGTGCGAAATAGGCATTGTGATACTGGAACAGGTTTGATCGCTTTAGTTTCCATGAAGGGAAATTGTAATGCTTCAGCATACAAAGGCTTTCTATGCAACTGTGAAATTCCGAATTTGTGGCAAGGCATTACAGAAGATTCACGTATGGTTGAGATAGTTGATGTCCACAAATATTTGAGCATAAACTACCAGCCAAATAGGGCAGTGGTGATCTGGTGGTAAAAGGTGCTGGATCGCTGATCCTAGGGTTGGGGGTTCGAGTGCCACTCGCCACAAGGTTGTCACTGTCCTCCCAGTGCAGCTAACTGGCTCATCACAGGCCGGCCATGTCTCTCACAGAACCATTGCTGACTTTTGTAAAGAGTAGCTGCATAGCCGTCAGCGTGTTTCTGCCCTTTGCTAAGGGTTGTGTCAGGAAGGGCATCCAACGTAAAAACCTATGCCAAATCAAACATGCAAATCCTTAATATGACTTTCATGAAGATGGAGGCAGATGATTCGCTGTGGCGACCCCTGAGAAAAGGGAAACAGCTGAAAGGAAAAGAAGAAGAAACTCTTAGCCAAATGTTTTAGAACACTGGCATTTTTTATTTTTATAAAGGTTGAAGTATGGCAGTGGTGGCCTAGTGGTAAAGAGCGCTAGATCACTGATCCTAAGGTTGGGGGTTCAAGCCCCACTCACCACAGATTGTCACACACACACACACACACACACACCCATCAAAGGCCGGCTATCTCTCTCAGTGTCTATGATGTAAGGTTCACATAAAACAACCATTGCTGACCTTCGACAAGAGTAGTTGCAATGCTGTCAGAGTGTTTCCGCCCTGCGATGGCCTGGCGAGCTGTCCAGGGTGTATTCTGCCCTTGCCCAGAGTCGGCTGGGATGGGCACCAGCCTCCCCGTGACCATAACTAGGATTAAGCAGTTACAGAAAATGAACTGAACTGAGGTTGACGTAGTTCAAGTCCAGTGAATGAGCTGAAAGGGAACACATGTAAGTGGTATGTTAGAACTACCTCAGACGAAAAGAGCAAGACACTCGGTTTCGAATCGGGAAATGGAAGCACACTCCACACAGAAGTATCTGAGCCAGGGACTCAAACCCAGGACCTTTCTGTTATGATGCAAACGTGCTAAGAACTACACTACCATGCGCCATACCCCCCAGATAAGCTCATCAATACAATATATCATGAATATCATGCAACAGAATGATGCACTTTAATTTCTACTTCTTCTGTAGAATTTATTTTTAGGTGTACAGATCCCAAACACTAATTTTCCGTAATCCTTTTAAGGTGCAATGCTTCATGATAGATTGCAATGCACTGTTTGTGTTTGAAGGAAGTCATTTAGAGGACGAAATTCTGAAATGACCTAATATGTTTGACTTTGTGTGTCCTGTATTCCTGTCACTGAGCATCATCCACTGAGGTCCATCAGGACAGATGAATATGTCTCCTAAAGCATTCATACCTAATGTATTTAAGCAGTGCTGCTAAAGTAAATCTGTGCTGGACATCTGGGGTAAACAATTCTCTTCATTATTACAATTTTCTATCAGTTCTCTCGCGCCCATTAACTGGAAAAGCCTTTAATGATGACATCAAGATGGAGCATAAACATTAGCGTACTTGGATGTTTAGTTAAGTGGATATTTAGATTGTTTAAATATGTATTTGGAGAAAAAGAGAAGTGCTGTCTCATTAGCAGACGACTCTGAAAGGGACGTTCAGTGCATCTTGTAATGGTTCTCTTCTCTTTATGTAGTGTAATACTGCCCCCTAATGGCAAGCAACAGTCAGGTCAACATGGAAGACCAGTCTCAAAAATGCAAAAATAGACTGACAAAAATGTATAAATAATGCGAAAGTGTATTTTAGAGATGACAAGAGAAAAGTTCAGTTCATTTTCTGTCTGTCTTCCTTTCGGCTTTTTCCCTTTTACTCAGGAGTCGCCACAGCGAATCATCTGATTCACACGTTTGATTTGGCAGAGGTTTTTACATCGGATGCCCTTCCTGTCACAACCCTTTTTAGCAAGGGACAGAAACACGCTGACGACTTTGCAGCTACTCTTTACAAAAGTCAGCAATGGTTCTTTTACATGCCTCTCACCATAGACAGTGAGAGACATGGCCCGCCTTTGATAACCCAGTTAGCCACACTGGGGGGGGGGGGGACAGTGACAACCTTGTGGAGAGTGGGAATCGAACCCCCAACCTTTGGATCAGTGATCCAGCGCCCTATACCACTAGACCACCATTAATTCATTTTCTGTAACCGTTTAATCCTAATTAGGGTCACAGGGAGGCTGGTGCCCATCCCAGCCGACTCCGGACGAGGGCAGAATACATCCTGGACAGCTCGCCAGGTCATCGCACAGCGGAAACACACTGAAGGCTTTGCAGCCTACTCTTGTCGAAAGTCAGCAATGGTTCTTTTACAGCCTCACACCATAGACAGACAGTGCGAGACATGGCTGGCCTTTGATAACCCAGTTAGCTGTACTGGGGGGACAGTGACAACCTGTGGTGAGTGGGCCTTGAACCCCCAACCTGAGGATTAGCGATCCGGCACCTATACCACTAGGGCACCACTGCCCAATAAGAGAAAATATGAACGAAATAATGGAAAAAAAAAAAACAAACAAAGTTAATATATAGTGCCCGAATTAAATATTCATATATTACTTAGACTTTAATGGCTTTAAACATTATACTTGTACAGTTATCATCTAAATTGCAGAATATTGGAACAACATACTATATTTTAATACCAAAAAGTAAACCAACATCTGAAAATCAGGTGGTAAAATATAAGTATGCTTTTCTACCATAACCATTCCAGGTCAGATATCATAGCCATTTTCAATCACAGCAAAGTACATTTTCTAATCCAAAAAACTGCACAGTGTTCAAGAAGCCCTTGAAATGCAAATTTTGAAAGTGCTCTGTACTTCCTCATCCCATTCATATTCTTTCTACTCAATGTGCCACTCTGCTTAGACTGGTCAGCTTTTCCAGATACAATAGGACAGACGGACATACCACAGAGCATAGAGGGAGGGGACAGTGTGAGAAGATCAGCTAATCACAAGGTCTAGCACGCTGTGATGTGCTAGCATCCAATAAAAAAATAATTAATTAAAAAAAAAAAAAAAAAAAAAAAACCTGCAAGAATCTTGTGTTTATGTCCAGGACAGACAGCCAGAGGGAAAACTTAAAATGCACTTTCCTCATTATTTGATACTTTGGCATAGTCTAATGTGGCTATTCAACAGGGTTACAACATTTATGGATCTGAAAAGTGGAAAAGACTAAATATTTAGGAGAGTTACAAAACAAAACTACAAGTTTAGGTAATCATCAAGAAGTGTGACTACATCTGTTAAAGCAGAACATTTGGTTGTTTGTAACTCAAGAGCACTCGGGTTTGTGTCCACAGGGTGCCAAAAATAAAGGTCATCAGCTATGAATTTAGAGAAAGAATTCTTGATGATCCTCAATCTGGAAAAGATTACAAGACAGACTCCAAAATATCTGAATTTCATCGCTGTACAGTGAAAAGATTGTTCATAAATGAAATAAATAAGCATGTCCTCAATGTGTCGTCAATGAGATGTCATATGCTTGACTACCATGACAGCTTGTGACTAATTTGTGCTAGTTTGCTATAGCTTTACCATAACATTTAACACAAAACAATTTATGAGAGCTCTTATAATGCATACTTTTAAAGATGGATAGTGATAGTATATATTTCAAAAAGGACACACTAAATATTCAATTCTTTTTTACTTCATCTTCTCTTCATTTTCCTATTTTATTCAGTCATTTAAAAGTCATCATGAGCTCTGTATAGAACTTAAAAAGGTCCAATTTTAAACCTTGAAGAATTTTTTTTTTTTTTTTTTTTTGGGGGGGGGGCTTGTTTTTCTGTGTAAAGCACAAAAGGAAGAAAAACCACAGACAATATTTTCCCATCAGAGGAATTAGAACCCTGTGAGGAAGCTAGAACCCTTAAAGACTGCATGCTATGTCATAACATATCCTTGGCTCGATGGAACTATCTTGAGTAAATGCAGTACATGCAGTAAAATAATTTTACTGTTACCCGTAACATTTGATCTCTGTTGATCTGGAAGTGATGTAATCAGCCTTCACAAGAACCAAAAATCAGCTCCAAAAATATTGAATTACATATATTACAGTGTGTATGAAGTTTCCTTCTAGTCCTCTTTTTCACCAAATTTGTTAATGGTGTGCAAGATCAAACCCTGATTTTGGGTTCATTTGATATCAACTATAGTTTTGCTAATTCTTGGTGGAGTTTGGACTCTGCATTCCAGAACATGCTAGCAGGAATGTTTTTTTTTTCAAGCAGCTACAGTATTTATTATGAAAGTATTGATTCTCAGCTGATTTCGAAACTGTACAACTGCAGGAATCTGCATGGCGTTGACTGTGTACTTACTTTCTAGCATTAGTTTGTTTAATCCTTTAATCTTTGGCATGGTCTATTGTTTAGAGAAGCAGGTTTGAGACCTAAAGTTTTCTAGTTAAATTCCTGAACCAACAGGAAATATGAGTGGCAGGAGGTGGAGTGAGCAGCGCCTTCCCTTCCGTTCATGGCTGAGGTGCCCTTGAGAAAGGTACCTAACCAACAACTGTTCTCCAGGCAGTGTAATGTTTGGCAGCCCACTGTTCCAAGTGTTTTTGTGTGTGTGTGTGTGTGTGTGTGTGTGTGTGTGTGTGTGTGTGTGTGTGTCGCTCTGTGTGTGTGTGTGTGTCGCTCTGTGTGTGTGTGTGCTCACTATTTACATATGTGTACTCATGTTAGATGAGTCAACTGCAGAGCAAAATCTCCCTTGTGGGATTAACACATTATATTAAAATAAAAATGTATATATTAATTAGCTGTGGCAAATTCGAAATGTTTTTGTGACCAACTATTACTATGCATAATATCATATAGTGTTATCTGTTCTGGCTCAGTTCCTGTGGTCATTGTACCGTGCATTATATAATTTGTACCTATAATTGGACACAAGTCACGTTGTATACATACTATAACCTTCTTTTTATTTATTTATTTACTTATTTTCATTTCGAGTGCAAAATACTGTACTGTAATGCATTTTGGCTGTTCTGCAGGTCTTCTTGGCATGGTAGCACACATGATGTACACAACAGCATTTCAGCTCACTGTAAGCCTGGGCCCTGAAGACTGGAAACCCCAAAGCTGGGATTACAGCTGGTCTTACATGTAAGCATCTTGTGTATTTACTTTACTTTATTCTTTCATTTATTCATTTTTTTTAAACCAGTTCCTTTGAATTAGGGTTGTGGGAAGTTTGGAGCCTATCTCAGCCAACTCTGGGGTTCACTCAGAATAGCTCTCCAGACCATTGCAGGGCCAACTCACAACCATTCACATTCACGGTCACATCTATGGGTGATTTGGAACAGCCACTTAGTCACCTGAGCATGTTTTTGGACTGTGGAAAGAAACTGGAATACCCAGAGGAAACCCATGCAAACACAGGGAGATCATGCAAACTCCACACAGGCACTCCCTGAGCCCAGGAACTTTACTTTACCCTTTTTTTTGTTTTCTTCATACCAGATGATTAAGCTCACAATTATATGTGCGTTCCTTTCAACAGGTTGGCGTGGGGCTCTTTCACAGCATGCATGGCATCATCAGTAACCACCATCAACAGATACACAAAGACTATCCTTGAGTTTAAGCACAAGCGGAGGAATATGGAAAAGAACCTGAAGATCAAGCAGCAACTTTTGGAACTGGATTGCCCAGAACAGATGTGGGACATGTATATCAGCTCAGTGCCCGGCACAACCGAAGAACTACTGGAGCTGTCCAGTCCGAGCCGCAAACTGTCCAACCATGATATGAGCGATCAGCAGGGGGAAGAGTACTGCTGAGACTAGTCTCGGGCTTTGTTTATTAATTGTGCAAAAAAATTCATGCTAAATGCTTGCAAGTGTGTTCTAATGGTAGACAATTAAAAATACATTTGCAAATGGGAGTGGAAATTACAGCTTTAGCCTTCTGTCCCGCTGGCGGGCTTACATTCTCATCGTCTTTAGCTCAATACTGCTGTGAAAAAAAATCTTTGAGTCAGAAAATTTGTAAAATGTGATTATTGTAAGGTATTTGTGATCTTGATAACTTTTGTCGCTTCTGTCAATATGTTACAATTCTGATAGTCAACATACTGTAAGTAGATTGTGTTTGCTTTTTACTTTTTGGCTGGTGACACTGCCGCAAATCGGAGCAATTTATCCTGACGCATGATTTTATCAGGAATATCATGGTGAATCTGGTGTACAAACTAATTTACAAATTCAACCTGTTTGCAACTCGTGGTTCAATACCTAATCATAGGGTATAATGTTCAGTAAGCTTTAGGGTAAAATTACCCATTGCTGTTGAACAGTATGTAAACATTCCCTTCCATGTATTCATCAAATCATAGTCAAACCCAAATGCGAACATCCATTCCTCAGTAGAGTGTATAGTGGAACATATCCTCCAGCGAAGGAATCTGCCTCCTTCTGGTGATTTTTGTGTGTTTGTGCTGTTTATAAATGAGGTCCCAGGACAGGCCTTGATTTTCTATCGAAATCTTCCTTGGTGTATTGAATGGCCTGCTGCTGCTTGGCACTGTCACATGTTCCTAATGAACTAAATCTGGCCTCAGTTTACAGTGAGGGCTTTGAGCCAGGACAGACTGTTATCTGACTTCTCTACCAAGTTTAATTAATGTCTGTATCTACTGACTGGTTTGTGTGTACTGTGTTGTATTGTTGGCTGATGGTGATGCTTTACAAATTAATTTTATATTCATGTATTGATATATACATTTAAGTGACAAATTAAAATGAAAGAAACAAAACAAAATGGTTTGCTAAGATTTACGGCCACTATGAGCCACCAGAACAGATGGCAGTAGTGAATTCCTTCTACAGTATTTGTCCAGTATCTCCCAGATTCTCTGTTCCTTTGGAGTGAGAGCTTCTGACTTAGGAAGAATTTAATAATTTTCATACTCATCAAATCATTCTGGGAGCACTTGTGTAATGGGAGGGGCGGAGTTTCCTGTAAGAAATCACACCCACTTGGATAGAAAATTGCAGTGATATGTCAATCTTTGAGGACAAGTGGATTCAAAATGATGCCAGAAAACTGAATGCACCGCTTCCAGACATGTATACATACACACACACACACACACACACACACACACACACACACATACACACACACACACACACACACACACACACACACAATCAAATAGCTTTTCCTTTAAATTATTACCTGTCTATAAATTTATGTGTGAGCTCTGATGCAACACTTGACAGAATTATTTAATATTGCATATCTGTGGGGTTATGTTTTTTTCATTGTGTTTTTTTATAATAATTTTTCTGGTTACGATTAATTCTACGATTAATTAGATTAATTAGATCTACGAATAATGAAGATTTTATGGTTACGATTATGATCTGGTTACAGCCAACTCTGGCTGAGGTACACCCTGCACAGTTCTCCAGGCCATCGCAGGGCAGAAACACGCTGATGCAGCTACTCTTGACAGAAGTCAGTCATGGTTCTTTTACATGGCTCACACCAAAGATCAGGGATCACCAATGTCGTGCCCATGGGCACCAAGTAGCCCGCAAGGACAATAAGTTGCCTGCTGACCTGATCACTGCTATTTTTAGGACAGGCCCACGGCTCCATAGCGCCACTCTCCATTGAGTCGCATCAAATTTTTTTGAATATATTTTTAAATCAAATCAATATCTTCACATAGATGAATATCATTAGTAATTAATAATAACATGTAATTAAAGGTAAATTAGCAAATTTGTAATTTCAGAGGTGTGTATCGACCTGCTATCCCTTAGCTTTAATTGGTACCCAAAAAGTAACTCTCAGTTTCAAAAAGGTTGGTGACCTCTGCCATAGATAGTGAGAGACATGGCCGGCATTTGGTAACCCAGTTAGCTTCACAGGGGGGGACAGTGACAATCCGTTGACAGTGGGGCTTGAACCACCAACCCTGGAGATCGGTAATCCAACACCTTACCACTGGGCCTTCACTGCCTCTCTGAAATTGATCATGATTCTAGTAAATCACAGCATGATGAAATATTCATTTTTTTGTGTGTTTTTTTTTTAATACGCCCTCTAAGGGTGTACAGTAGTTATTTCAGTATTGCAGGCATCCTGTCAGTTTTAAGGTTATTTTAATAAAATAACAGGATTGTGGATATTTATAGGTATTTAATATCATTATATGCATAAAAGTAATGTGTGTGAGAGTGCAGTAATTTTCTTCAGTGTATTAACAGATGGGGTTTTTTTGTATATATTACATAAATCCCTGCTCTTTGGGTGGGTGAGACGGTCCCCTGTCAACTGTCCCCATCAACTAGAGTTGCATAAGTCAATCACAGGCATCATGCATGAGTAAGAGGACAGTCAGCATGCTATTTTGATTGTGTTCCTCTAATAACGTAGCATGATTAAAAAGACTGGTGGCTGGCTGATGTATCACAGGATGCATATTAGCCTTCAGCCTCCCTATACTGTAGTTGTTATATAATAAGAAGCACTGCTTAGTCTTAAGATAAAAAAAATGGCTTTAAAATAAGTAGTAATTAATTAATTTATTTGCTGAACTTCTTAATCATACTGGTGTCACAGGAAGGCTGGCACCTATCTCTGCCAACTCTGGGTGAAGGTGGGGTACAGGATGAACAGTTCACCAGTCCATTACAGGGTGACACACATACAGCAATTTACACTTACACTCACATCTACGGGCAATTTCGAACAGTAAATTAGTCTAATGTGCATGTTTTTGGACTTTAAAAGTAAACCAGAGTACCCAGAGAAACCCACACAGACATGCGGAGAACATGCAAACTCATCACAGAAACACCCTGGCCTGAGCCTGGCCCCCAAACCCAGGACCTTCTTGCTCTGAAGCAGACGTGGAACCAGTCGTGTATTTTGCAATACAGTACTTTTATTTTCACCATGGATGTAAAAAGTGATTATTTATGATACTGTATCCATTCTGTTGGGCCAGTTTAGACATTCTGTATTCAGAGAACTGTTGCCTAATTAAAGTTGTTTTATTTTGTTTCCATCCCCAAATACTGAAAGCAACTATATGAAAAGTCACAGAGCTAACATCTTGACTTCATTCTTATGTGTGATGTGAACACAGCTGAAGCAAGTCATAGCCTAATGGTTAAACAGGTGGCTTTGGGACCAAACAGTTGCCAGTTCGATTCCCAGACCAATAGGGAAAATGTCTGGTAGTGGGGGAGTGAGCTGTACCTTTGTGGCTGAAGTTCTCCTGAGCAAGGTCTCTAAACCCCCAGGTGACCACAATGTGTTAGGCAGACTACTGCTCCAAGTGTGGGGCACTCTTGTACGTGTATGTGATCACTTTGGATGGGTTAAATACAGAGGCAATATAATTACTATATATACTAATATATGTACTAATAGAACATTCAACAAGGTACTAGAGAGTGAGCAGATGCTGGAGGAGTGGAGGAGAAGTGTGCTGGTGCCCATTTTTAAGAACAAGGGAGACGTGCATAGTTGTGGAAACTACAGAGGGATAAAGTTGATGAGCCATACGATAAAGATATGGGAAAGAATAGTGGAAGCTAGACTAAGGCCAGAGGTCAGCATTTGTTAACAACAGTTTGGTTTCATGCCAAGAAAGAGAACCGCAGATGCAGTGTTTGCTTTGAGGATGTTAATAGAGAAGTACAGAGAAGGTCAGAGGGAGCTGCATTGTGCCTTTGTGGATCTGGAGAAAGCATATGACAGGGTGCCGAGAGAGGAACTATGGTATTGCATGAGGAAGTCTTGAGTGGCAGAGAAGTATGTTCGAGTGGTGCAGGACATGTATGAGAGATGTAAGACAGTGGTGAGGTGTGCTGTCGGTGTGAGAGTTTGCTATGGTGAGGGACAGGCTGACAGACAAGGTGAGACAAGATTCCCCATGGACTATGATGTTTGCAGATGACATTGTGATCTGTAGTGAGAGCAGAGAACAAGTGCAGGAAAATCTAGAGAGGTGGAGGTATGCCCTGGAAAGGAGGGGAATGAAGGTTAGCCTCAGTAAGACAGAATACATATGTGTGAACGACAAGGACCCAAGAGGAACGGCGAGGTTAAAGGAAGCAGAGATAAATAAGGTGGAGGATTTTAAGTACTTAGGCTCAACAATCCAGAGCAATGGAAAGTGCGGAAAAGAGGTGAAGAGGCGTGTGCAGACAAATTGGAATGGTTGGAGAAAAGTGTCCGGTGTGATGTGTGATAGGAGGGTATCGGCAAGCACGAAAGGAAAAGTGTACAAGACCGTTTTGCAGCCAGCAATGTTGTATGGTTTAGAAACAATGGCACTGGGGAAAAGACAGGAGGCAGAGCTGGTGGTAGCAGAGATGAGAATGTTGAGGTTCTCTTTAAGAGTAACGAGGATTGATACGATCAGGAATGAGTACATCAGAGGGACAGCACATGTAAGAGGTTTTGGAGACAAAGTCAGAGAGGCTCGATTGAGATGGTTTGGACATGTACAGAGGAGGGGTAGTCAGTATATTGATAGTAGGATGCTGAGGTTGGAACTACCAGGCAGAAGGCCTAGAGGAAGACCAAAGAGAAGATTTATGGATGTGGTGAAGGAGGACATGAAGGTCGTTGGAGTAAGAGCAGAAGATGCAGAGGATAGGGTGAGATGGAGGCAGATCATTTGCTGTGGCGACCCCTGAACGGAACAGCTGAAAGGAAAAGAAGAAAGAAGAAGATACTAATATATTAATAACAGTACTAGTATATCAAAAGCAAAACAAAAAACCAACAACAAAAAAGTTAAAGGTACAGGATGTAAAATTTTGCTATATTGAATAACATCTAGTGCAGAGGCTGTAAACTGCAGCCAATTGAAATGAATTCCTGATCTCTCCCCTCTGAAGTTTGCAAGGCTGTGTATTGCTGTTGAAATAGTAGGGGGGGATCTGGTTACTGTATTCATATAAACAGATTATTCTTGAGTTCTAAAAACTCAATGACTTCTTTAGATGAATATAAATCACTGAAAACTTAATTTCTACTAATGAATCCACAACATACCTAACCTGTTTCTGCAGGATACAGTGCATTGTGAAGCTGCCATATGATTGGTTATTTGGATAATTGCACCCATTAGCAGGTGTTCAAATGTTCATAATAAAGTGGCCAGTGGCCATTGAATAATACCGGAATATTATCAGGCAGCTTGGTGGTGTAGTGGTTAGCACGTCCACCTCATAGCAAGAAGGTCCTGGATTTGATTCCCTGGCTCAGGAGTTTCTGTGTGAAGTTGGGATGGTCTCCATTTGGTTGCCTGGGTTTCCTTCAGGTCCAACGTGATCTTCACACAGGCCGAAGACACGTTCAATTATCACATATACAATTAGCACATTAGGCTAATTGGATTCTCCAAAATTGTCCTAGTTGTGAGTTTGAATAGTTGTGTGTTGCCCTGCAATGGTCTGGCAAGCTCTTCAGGGTGTACCCCACCTATGGCTGAGATAGGCTCCAGCCTCTCTAAGACCCCATTGCATTCGGCAAATGAGTGAGTGGAGTATTAACAGGTTTTATTTTACACGCCAACAGTTAGAAAAGGGGAAAAGGGGAGCAAAAGTGCAAAATGCTTGAATGGCCACAAGAAGGCACTGTAGTAAAATTTTTGTCATTGACTGCTGCTTGTATTCCCTAATATTACACAGTCTCCATTTGGGCTTATGATTATACTCTTTAATTCATTGTGCTACTGTGCTACATTGTGCCCCTTGTCTAGACAGACATATCAAATTCACTATGAACCCAAATTGTTTTTCAAAAAATAATGCAAAGAAAATGCAATGACAGAAGTTGAGGACGTTGTGTGATAGTGTCTCAGTGTGAACAATGTTCATGTGCTTTCACTCACAAAATAGACAAACAAATATGCTTGTGTTTCTGTAATTGCATTACAAACACATTCATTTGAAAATAGTTTAATTTACTTCATATTAGTGCAAATTCATGCTAGTAACACATGGGTTGGCTTTTATGTTTGTTGGCTGATGCTCAAAGAATCCCGGTAACTTGTTTTCATTTTCACATATTTCAAAGGGAGTGGTGTTACTTATTGATTTAAAAATAATGTATGAATGCATGTGTAATGCAGTAATAATGTATGTGTAATGTATGAGGCATTCTATTAACTCCATCTAAGAACACAATGGCAAGTTACTTACAGCAGTTGTCTCAACAATCAAATAGCTAAAAAAAAAAATTTGAAAGTATGGAAAACCATCCTCTTACCACCCTGTTCACTATGATACTCTATATCACAAATCTGCAACATATACACTGCCCAAGACAAAAAAAAAGTCTCACACTCTAATATTTTAATGGAGGGTATTTCGCCTTGTTCACAGCATGTAATCTCCATGACATTGTTGCTCCAGTTGGTCAGGTCGAGGCTCAGCAACATTAGTATGGTAATAAAATAAAGCAGCTGATAACCTGAATGTACTGGATGAGCAGGTTATCACATCAATGGAGTTTTTCTTCCCTGATGGCACGTATATAAAATTGGGGCTCAGAAACTAAGAGTTGTGATAGGATGCTGAGGCTGGAACTACCAGGCAAAAGGCCTAGAGGAAGACCAAAGAGACAATTCATGGATGTGGTGAAGGAGGACATGAAGGTCGTTGGTGTAAGAGAAGAAGATGCAAAGGATAGGGTGAGATGGAAGCAGATGATTCGCTGTGGCGACACCTGAAGGGAAAAGCCGAAAGGAAAAGAAGAAGAAGAAACTAAGAGTTGTTCAGGGAGCATGAGTAATCATTTTTCAGATATGTATTGGGATCCCAGAGTCCTGATCTTAACCCTACTGAAAGTTTTTAGGATGTGCTGAAGAATACTTTATGGAGAGGTTCAGTTTTCCCTCCTCAATTCAAGATTTTGGTAAGAAATGAACCCGACACTGGATGCAAAAAAATTTTATGCTGCTTATGATTTTTGAAACGACTGCATGAGGATTACGTACTGTAAGTAAGGATAAAGTGGAACAACAACATATTCATGTACAGTGAAGCCTCGGAATTCGAACGCGCTAGAGTCCAAACAAATCACAATCTGAACAAAAAAATCTGTGAGTTCTTCCGGCCGGGAAACCGAACAAAAACCGGAAGTCGAACTCAAGAAACGCACGAGAGAAAAACGAGACCGAGAGGGAGGAAAAGTGCGTGACTTCCGGAAGTCCAGAAGTTGTTGATTCTTTGTATGTTCTGGGGAAGTCTGGAAGTTGTTGATACAGTATATGTACGTATCACAAGCACTAAAGCTATCTAATCACTAACGCCATATACCATCTCCAGTAACAAATATGATTTAGAGGACGAACAGAAAACCCACTGATCGGCTTATAGGCATAATCGCCTAAACGAAGCTGAAGACGATGTATGTATGAATGTATGCTAAGCTAAAGCGCTGAAGCTAAGCTAAAGCGCTAAAGTTAAGCTAAAGTGCTAGCAGTGCTGTGAACACCTTTAACTATGAGGTCATGAGCCACTTCCGTAAGGTTTTGAAAAGAAGGCAGAAACAAGCCACGTTAGCAATGTTCTTCAAGAAAAGAAAGGAACATTCTGAAGAAGAGTCATCCATGCAAAGCGATAGCAAGAGAAAAAACACCTTTGGCTGATTTACCTGAAGCTGTTATAGAAGAGAATCCGTTATCCTATGTCCCTCTCTGTTATGGAAGGGAATCCTGCTCTTCTCGCCCTCTCCAACATTTACGTATGCCAACTGCTCACCGACACAAAGGTTAAAATTCTTACCTTTATTGTTCTTATGCTTTAACTGCACTGTGGATTTTTATGGTTTTTCAAAAGAGTTTAGCGTTGAAATGCCCGTTGGTGAGGGGCGTGGCTGCCAAGTGAAGTGCTAAACAAACACACCTGATTCCATTTAATCACAGGTTATAAAGACAAGCAGCGCTCTTCCTGGTCTCACACACACACACACACACACACACACACACACACACACACACACACACACACACACACACTCTGACGATCTGTCTCTCTCTCTCTCTCTCACACACACACACACACACACACACACACACACACACACACACACACACACTGACTATCTGTCTCTCTCTTTCTCACACACACACACACACACACACACACACAAACACAAGAGAGAGAGAGAGCGAGAAAGAGAGGGGGAGAGAGAGAGAGAGAGAGACAGAGAGAGAGAGACAGAGAGAGAGAGAGAGAGACAGAGAGAGAGAGTGAGACTGAGAAGAGCACTGCTAGTCTTTATAGCCCATGATTAAATGGAATCAGGTGTGTTTGTTTAGCATTTCACCCCACGTGTAGCAGCCACGCCCCTCTCCAACGCACATTTCAACGCACAACTCTTTTGTGAGACCATAAAAATCCACAGTGCAGTTAAAGAGTCTCTCACAACACAGACCATAACATAGTGTACTGTATTCAATTATTTTTTTTCACTTAATTTGCGGACCTATGGTATGAGTTACGGTACTGTTAACTTCTGTTCAAAAGACGACGAAATGGATTAAGACCATAGACATTATTTGTAATGGGAAAAGTGGACAAATCGGAATCCGAACAGCCGTCTGGAACCGATTAAGTTCGAGTACAGAGGCTCCACTGTATGTGAAACATTTTTTTTTGACCGAGCGGTGTATTAAGAGAGTAAAAATGGCTATTTGGCTCATTTGATCAAAAATATTCAGCTTGTGTTACCCAGCCAGTGGACCAGCCTTTTTTTACATTGTAGGGGTTACTTTAGAAAGTGGTGTCCTTATCACTGGATGGTGTCATTTAAAGTCAAACACATACAGTAATAACCCTGTTATACGAATGACACAAACTCATACAGTCCACCCACTTTAACAGAACAGTCCAAAAGTCGTCCCCACTTTTGATTCTGGCTGGTGTTTGAACACTTCTAGTGTTCACAGTTTCCACTGTGGACTGAAAACATCACCAAATGCCCATTTGATTACACAATCTTGAACCCTTGATCAGAATCCACAACTCATCCAGACTTTCCTTTATCAATGCAACCACTAAATGCATCAGATATTTACAAGGAAAAGCAAATATACCCAACACCGTTTCCTGTGCTGCTTTGAGTGTCTGGATTGAGGGAACATGTCACTTCCAGCCAAAGTCAATTCCAGTCATTTGGAAGAACCTCAGATTGTGGGGGTGGTAGAATTCTCTGAGGTTATGAATGACCTCAGGGTCAACATGCACATGTGTCCTGCCTTTGGTTTTTCCCAAGCAGTGTGGCTCAGCACTGCCCTCAGCCTTTTTAAGACAAGGGAAGCCCTTGGTCTTGTTGAAGTAAAAATGCTTGTCTGTGATAATACGCTCGAGCCCCAGGAAGTCCTGCACACGGCCCAGCTCAAAAGCTGGGTCACTGACCAGCCGTTCACCGTGGACAAAGTGTATTTGAGAGAGTCTGAAATAAGCGAGCCAGCGTTCCAGGTGCTGGGCATACAAGCCGATATAGAGCGGGCTCCACAGCAAGTCAACCTGACCCGATGATCTGTTCTTAAAAACTAGGCTTTCAAAGCTGGCGATGTCCGGCGTCTTGGAGGCAATCTGAGTGTAATCGGAGATGGCTCGGGTCACTGGGTCACGAACCACCACAATCAACTTCACGTCTCTTGACATTGCATGGACGCGAGCTGGTGTCTCGGCTGTTACAAAGTACCGTGGCGTTTTCTCCATCACAATCTGACCATCCAGCGCTTTGGGCATCATGCTTCTGAAGAGTAAAGAGAAACAGAACTTCATTATTTAGATCCATGTTGTCTAATAAACATGACTCTATATGTATGATATGAGTCAATGAGAGGATGTTATAGTGGTGTAGTGGTTAGCACTGTCAACTCACACCAAGAAGCGTCTGAGTTCAAATCTTATGGGAATCTCATTGGGTTTTTGCATGTCATGCCCCGCGTGTGCATGAGTTTCCTCACACATTCCAAAAGCATGCACATGATGTCAACTGGCGACTTGAAATCACACATAGATGTGAATATGAGTGCGTATGGTTGTTTATACCTGTGCCAGCCTTGCAATAATTTGGCGAGGATATAGCCAGCCATTCACCTGAAGATAGCTTGGACTGGCTGCAGCTTCTGCTATGACCCTGATGGTTAAGGGCTATAGAGAACAGATGGATGGATTTGTCAGACACAGAGGTCTCCAACCTAGACACCCACCTTTCTGTAGGTTTTAGCTACAAGCGAAATCTAATACACCTTTTTTATCTGCTGAAAAACTTCTTCTTCTTTTCCTTTCGGCTGCTTCCTTCAGGGATCGCCACAGTGAATCATCTGCCTCCATCTCACCCTATCCTCTGCATCTTATGCTCTTACACCAACTACGTTCATATCTTCATTCACCCCGTCCATAAATCTTCTCTTTGGTCTTCCTCTAGGCCTTCTGCCTGGCAGTTCCGACCTCAGCATCCTACTATCAATATACTGACTGTCCCTCTTCTGAACATGTCCAAACCATCTCAATCAAGCCTCTCTGACTTTGTCTCCAAAACCTCTTACATGTGCTGTCCCTCTGATGCACTTATTCCTGATCTTATCATTCCTCATTACTCCCAAAGAGAACCTCAACATTTTCATCTCTGATACCTCCACCTCTGCTTCCTGTCTTTTCCTCAGCGCCACTGTTTCTAAACCATACATCATCACTGGCCTCATCACTGTCTTGTATACTTTTCCTTTCATTCTTGCCGATATCCTCCTATCACACATCACACCGGACACTTTTCTCCAACCATTCCAATCTGCCTTCCTCACCTCTTTTCCACACTCTTCATTGCTCTGTACTGTTGAGCCTAAGCACTTAAAATCCTCCACCTTCTTTATCTCCGCTCCCTGTAACCTCACCGTTCCTCTTGGGTCCTTATCATTCACACACATGTATTCTGTCTTACTGAGGCTAACCTTCATTCCTCTCCTTTCCAGGGCATACCTCCACCTCTCTAGATTTTCCTGCACTTGTTCTCTGCTCCCACTAAAGATCACAATGTCATCTGCAAACATCATAGTCCATGGAGATTCTTGTCTAACCTCGTCTGTCAGCCTGTCCATCACCATAGCAAACAAGAAGGGGCCCAAAGCTGACCCTTAATGCGGTCCCACCTCCACCTTGAACTCTTCTGTCACACCGACTGCACACCTCACCACTGTCTGACATCTTTCATACATGTCCTGTACCACTCTAACATACTTCTCTGCCACTCCAGACTTGCTTATGCAATACCGCAGTTCCTCTCTCGGCTTTCTTCAGATCCACAAAGGCACAATGCAGCTCCGTCTGACCTTCTTTGTACTTCTCTATTAACATCCTCAAAGCAAACACTGTATCTGTGGTGTTCTTTCTTGGCATGACACCAAATAGTTCACAAATGTTGACCTCTGCCCTTAGTCTCGCTTCCAGTATTCTTTCCCATAACTTCATCGTATGGGTCATCAACTTAATCTCGCTGTAGTTGCCACAACTCTGCACATCTTCCTTGTTTTCAAAAATGGACACCAGCACAGTCTCCTTCATTCCTCCGGCATCTGCTCACTCTCTAAGACCTCGTTGAATATTCTTGTCAGAAAATCTACTGCTACCTCTCCTTGACACTTCCATACCTCCACAGGTATGTCATCAGGACCTACTGCCTTTCCACTCTTCATCCTCTTCTATGCCCTCCTCATTTCACCCTTACTAATCTTTGCTACGTCCTGGTCCTCAACAGTCACCTCTTCTACTCTTTTTCTTTTTTTTCTTTCTCATTTTCCTCTGTGAATATCTTCTTAAGGCAATAATTAAATAGTCGGGTGTGTATAGTTAGGGTTGCAGCCAAAGTCTTCAGTAAGGCACTGGCAGTTCTTTAGTAACAGCGTTGGAGACCCCTGTGTTAGCTATGTTCAGGTCACTTTGCCATTATATTTAGAATATTGTCATATGTTAGGGCAGTGGTGGCCTCGTGGTAAAGGTGCTGGATCACTGATCCGAAGGTTGGGGGTTCAACCCCAATTGTCCACGGGTTGTCACTATCTCCACAGTGCAGCTAACTGGTTCGACAAGAGTAGACTGCAAAGCCGTCAGTATGTTTCCACCCTGCTATGGCCTGGCGAGCTGTCCAAGGTGTACTCTGCCCTTGCCCGGAGTCGGCTGGGAAGGGTACCAGCCTCCCTGTGACCCTAATAAGGATTAATTGGTTACAGAAAATGAATGTTTTATGTTATTATTGGTGTCAGTGGTGGCTTGGTGTTCACTTCATTTTCTATAACTGCTTAATCATAATTAAGGTCACGGGGAGGCTGGTGCCTATCCCAGCTGACTCCATGCGAGGGCAGAGTACACCCTGGACAGCTTGCCAGGCCATCACAGGGTGGAAACACGCTGACGGCTTTGCAGCCTACTCTTGTCGAATGTCAGCAATGGTTCTTTTGTATGCCTCAAACCATATACAGTGAGCGACATGGACGGCCTTTAATAACCCAGTTAGCTGCACTGGGGGAACAATGACAACCTTCTGCAGAGTGGGACTCGAACCCCCATTCTTAGGATCAGCAATCCAGCGCCTTATACCACTTGGCCACCACTGTTCAGCGGCTTGGTGATGGATCACTAATCCTAAGATCAGGTGTTGAACCCCACTATCTTTGGGTTGTCACTGCTCACCCCCAGTGCAGCTAACTGAGTTATCAAAGGCCGGCCATGTCTCTCACTGTCTGTGGTGAGAGGATGTAAAAGAAACATTGCAGACTTTCTGCGAGAGTAGCTGCATAGCCGTAAGTGTGTTTCTGCCCTGCGATGGCCTGACGAGCTGTCGAGGATGTATTCTGACCTCATCCCGAGATGGCTGAGAAGAGAATCAGCCTCTCCACAACCCAAATTAGGATCAAGCTGTTCAGAAAATAAATGAGTGAATGCTATTATTAGTAATGATTTTTAGTGAATAAAAAAATGAGTGATTTTCATTCGTAACATTCCTTTCATGTCCTCTTCACTCTTTAAGAGAAAGTGTCTGCCTCATGATTTTTTTTGAGTTGAAGAAGATTTAGGGCTCCAGCCTTCTTAAAGTTTATCCACATTGAACAATCAGAATACATACAGTATATTGCCTGCATTTCTATAAACAGTGTTTACATACACAGCGAATTCATTTTAAATTGATACTTAAAGATAACTAGATTTGTTTTAATATTTGATTTAATATAACACTAGTTTATCCTTAATGAGAGTCACAGAGATGCTTGAGTAATACTAATTACATCTCTTGAACATGTTAGTACAAATATATTTATTACATAATGCAGGCTTGTCTGGAGGGAATGGAAAAACGACATTTACACTCAAATGCAATATTTTCTCTCCACCATGTACACACATGCACATGTCCAAGTTCTGTCAACGCAGCCAACAGCAAACTTCCTAAAATGTATTCTGCACCAGTAAGAGTTTTTTCCCAGGCAAATGTGAGCTGCTAGGAGCAAAGACAGGGTACACCATGAATTGCACGCCAACCATCACAGGGCCAACACAAACACAAAACTATCAACACACTTTTAAAACCTTGGGCAATCACAGATATCCAATTAACCTAATGAGCATGTCTTTGGACTGTGAGGGGAAACAAGAGGGAACTCAAGCTAGCATGAGGAGAACATGATGCAAACACCACGCAAATACCCTCACTCAAGCCACAAGGAAATGCTGTTATCTGGCACCCCCGGCTGGGGACTCCACAATGCCACATACTATGTTTTATATTTTAAAACAATAATATAGCCATAAATTCATCAAGTCTTAGCTGTAGCAATGTGTCATCCACTGCAAGGTAATGCAGCAATCCAAAAAGAGTGGCAAACAACAATAAAGGAATCAGACTGAACTTGGGGGTTTTTTCACTTCTCTCATCCTCTAATCTGTTCTACTCTAATCTGATATGTGTTCTCCTTAAGATACAGTATTGATCAGATGAAGCACATCACTCCTGTAGCATATGTATTAGTTGGTAAGATCAGGGTGGCAGATCAAGAGGAAATGAGGTGACAAGGCTTTTTGTCTTGCAGCTGCTCTGCTGAGGGTTCTCCATGTTACTTATTGGCTGCAAAGGAGAACTCAGAAGAGTGTATGAGATAAGTGTAAGAGAGGTACCACAAGATGCACAGATGTGCAGGATGCATCAATCAGCTGAGGGATACCGGCATTAAGGAAGCAGGAAAAAATAACGCATGTACTCGTGTCTTACTCTCGTCTCTCACTTTGGTCAGCAGATGGGACTCATTTGGCTTAAGTGCCTCCAAGGCCCTCTGGGCTTAATGAGCCTCCTGCAGTCCACCTGCTTCAGAGAGTCACTACCTAACTTGTGCTCTTTTCATCTTCTCATCACAGCTTTTGTGGAGTTGAAGGGTTTTATTAGGTGCTGTGAAGAGAAATGGAAACAGTCTAGAAAATAAAAGTTTAAAAGGCAATGCACATGAACAGAAATGCATGGTGTTCATTGTTCCTGCTCCCTGCAGTATGAACTCTTATCGATACAGCAGCTTTGAGTAATTTTTTTTAGCCACACTACATTATCAATGACTTCATCTGGGAAAGCACTTAGCCTAAACACGCAAAGGTTTACCTATACTTATTATGGAGCCAGTGAGTCTATTAGCGCTGTCCATTAATTATTCACTTACTTCCACAGAAAGGACCTGTTCATATACTTTGAAGAGCTCCTACTACACCCAACTACAGCCTGTTTACTTTATATTGATAGTACCTATAGATAACACAAATAATTGTACATACAAGACGTATATGTGAAGCAAACTGGAAATGTCAGTAGCACTCCAGGAAGTGCGTTGCCATCTTTTATGCCAAGCAAAGAAATTCTGGAGGGAAAAGCTAGCTGTAAATGAAAAGGTGATGGCTACTAGCAGAGTTTTGGACATTTGCCAGGGAAAAAAACTCACTGGTGCAGAATAAATTCTAGGACATTTGCTGTTGGCTGCTTTGACAGAACTTGGACATGTGCATGTATGGACATGGTGTTGAGAAAATATTGCATTTGAGTGTAGATGTCGTTTTTCCATTCCCACCAGACAAGCCTGCATTGTGTAATAGATATATTTGTACTAACATGTTCAAGATATGTAATTAGTATTACTCAAGTTGCCAACAGCGAACCTGATCTCAGAGGATTAGTAATGCGTTGTGTGTTAAGCATTGGCACGTTGCTGACAGTTCTCCACAGGACCCTTAGCAATATGTCCTCTTTCTGGAAGAGCTGAAGATTCTTCATTGTTAACTGCAATACAGCTTTGTGCTGGGTGATATCCCACCAGCAAAGAGGAGCCAGCAGATAGGTTGCTTCTAATTGAGGCTGCGTTTTGGACCACTCTCTCTCCAAGGTATTCTAAATAAACCAAATGGTGCTGTGGGTATTGATCAAGATGGGGGTATATGGTAATGTGGGCCTCAGCTGGTATGAGGGGGGCAGGTGGAACATGTACATGGGCCATTCCACAGCCTCATCAGCACACATGCGTGCACACACATATACACACACACAAGCCAATTAGTCTCCTGTTCAGATGTCAAATTTCCCCACATCTCTAACAAGACATTTGGATTTATTTTTAAACGAGAACTTATGTATACGTATTCCATTTTATTTAAACTTCCATATCCAAGAAATTTCACAGAGGAAATTCATTACTCAATTTGTATTAAGTTATAGTGCTAAAATTATTAATAGTATATGAATTATCTATTCATTATTTATACAGCTTTTCGATCAGGGCTGTAGGGTAAGCTTCATTCAAGATGTGAGGTACAACCTGAATAGGTCACCAGTCTATTACAGGGATAATAAGCACAATACAACCATTCACATCCAAGCCTATTGGTAATTTAGAATAGCATGTTGACTGAATAGTCACAAAGTGTGACATCATTCTCAGGTCTAAATAAATCACATGGTATCACATTTTATCATATCTTCCTTTTCCGGGGCAAAAACTATCAATTGTTGTGAAAACCACATCAAATCTGATCATATACAAATTTCTGTCTATTCATTAGGGGTTATATATGATGAGGTTTACAACAGTATGAAACTTAAGACCCATCAAGTCACTGTAGGTCACCAATCATGAATCACACATGGCTATAGAACAGTGCTTCTCAAATAGTGGGGCGCGCCCCCCCCCTTGTGGGGGCACGGTATGATGCCAGGGAGGGCGTGGTGTGATGCCGGGGAAGCGTGTATGACCCTGGGGAACATGCTTTTCTGGAATAGTGTTCGAGAATTAAATGGAATTGCACCTCCACTCCACTAGTTGGTATAGCGTTTTTTCGCACGAGCAAACAATATGAAGTGCAGTAAACAATCTCTCAAGAAACAATACGGAAAAATTTCAAACAGGAACAAAGAGAAAGGTTGAGAGAGACAATATATTAAGACATAAGTAAGTTGAATGAATTTAAATAAGCATGTATTTTTTTTATTTCAGGCACATTGGTGCACTTTAAATCATTTCTGTTACAGATTAAAAAAACAATATTAATAAGGATTTCTTTATTGTAAATTGAACGATATTTATTTCTTTTTTGTTTTTAATGTTAAAAAAGATACAATGTTATGCAGAGGTGTACTAATAATTTTATAGACAATAATACTATTTATAGGCGCTCGTGGGTGGTGGGGAGGCGTGAAATGTTTTTTTCTGCCTCAAGGGGGCGCCACAGAAAATAATTGAGAAGCACTGCTATAGACGTAAAATGCTGCCATGCCACAGTTGTATTCAGATTCTCCGACAGATTAAAATTTTGCTGGAAATTTTTACGTAAAAAAATTTCAACACTCATGACTATGGGAAGAAACAGGAGTTTCCAGAGGCTCGGTCCCATACCCTTCCCAGAAAACAACCATTCACTCTCACTTTCACACTTTGGGAAATCTGTAACAGCCATTAAGCCTAATCCGCATGTTTTTGGTCTATGGGAGAAACCCAAAGTACCCGGAGGAAACCCACAGTGGCACAGGGAGAACATTCATACTCCACAGGGAAACCCCCGTACCAAGCCTCGGATTTGAAGCTAGAACTTTCTTGCTGCGAGGCAGATGTGCTTATCACTACATCACCGTGCTATCCAACATTTTATTATTATTATTATTATTATTATTAATACTATTATTATGATTATTATTATTATTATTATTATTATTATTATTTGTAGAGTTGTCTCAAGGTATAATAATTAAATCAGTATTTAGTAAATAGATGAGAAATTATACAATATTTAATTGTGTCATTTAGTTGCACTCCTCAGAAATATCATAGTCAGCGCATGTGTGTGTGTGTGTGTGTGTGTGTGTGTGTGTGTGTGTGTGTGTGTGTGTTTGGACCCAGCCACCCAATTCGTTGAGCAGTGACCATTAATGTTTCAGTCAATTGTTACTATGCCCTGCACACTTCCAATAGACATCCATCATCATAGAGGGGTGCAGATTACACCCCTCCCAACCCCCAGTCACCCCCACACTCACCATGAGGAACTTAATGAGTACTGAATTATAAACCCAGCATCTCGGCCTTGTGGCAATTTCTTGAACTTATAACATATTCCTGTTTTCAATCACACCTGCCTCCCTCATATAGACAAAGACCAGTCTTAGATCTAAGTTAGATATTCGCCATCATATTAAAAGATCTGTTTCGAGTAATCAAATACATATTATGTGTTACCCTAATGTCTTCATCCCACATTTGCAAATAGTCCATTCTTGGGTCAAATGTTGAACTGTTTTATGAACTATTCTTCAGCCATGAATCATTTTAAAATTTGAATTCGAATTAATGCTGTTTGAACTCAATTTTGGTTCTGCTATGGCCTTTCATTTCCCTATAAACACACTTCTATCAAACTTTATATAACACAAATCAAATACATCACACTTAGCATAGGACGGCTATGCAGAAATTTGAATGTAAATCTGTAGAAAATACTTGTAGTGGTAATATTGAGAGAAAATATCAATAATTCATGACAATCTCAAACAACTCCCCTTGCTTCCAGCACAGACTTATCAAATAGTCATGAAGGAAATACTAAACTAGATTGAGGTGATATCTGAGATAAATTTCACTTCCTGTATGGCAAAATATCAAATAGTTTGTCATTATTTACTGAGCATGTTCCAATTACTAGCCAATTATTGTTATTTAATATTAAATAAAATATTAAATATAATAAAATATTATAACATTATTATTGCATGTCGGTGAAAAATGGGTTTTATGTGCACCCTGTAAATAATGGGTATGAATATAATTTCCCTTTAATGACATTTTCTTTAATTGCAAATGAATTCAGACATCATGACATTAGATAAATAACAATGCATGTATGGGGATGAAAAGACATTTTAATGACAAACATATGTGCTCTCGTCTTCCTAGTGTCTCAGTCCTACAAGTTACAATCCCCCGCCACTTCGGTGTCCCAAAATCAGTACTATAGATGGTATAGAACATGAAAATGTACACCTATGGGTGTATTAAGGCCCTCTAAGGATATTTTACGAACATCCTCCTGATTTGGAGGAATAGATTCAAGTATGCTCTGGCTCCTTTACCACTTTTTGTGTGCACTTAAACGCCTACGTAGCAGAAATTAAATTTCCCTGCAGGTTTCCAGGCGGTACACCAATATCACGCGCTGCTAAGGATGCCGTTATTGCAAATCGCTTCATTACAGGAAAGTGACAGTATTGTCATGTTGAAACACGAGCTAGTAGCCTGTGTGTGGTTTTATGCCTCAGCAGGATGAAGCCTCTTGCTAATTGTAACTGAATCTGCGCTGACCAAAGCTCACTGGATACAAGCTCAAGGTCAAGTGCCAGGGCAATCAATTGGGAATAGGCTATGAGCTCAGGACTTCATCTATCACTCCTGTCTCATTTAAGATCTTATCTGAACATTGCTGTTGTTGTAGCATTTTGTTTGTTTGTTTGTTTGTTTGTTTTGTTTTGTTTTTTAAGATTTTCAGCAGCCTTTTTCCTCCTTGGATACTGTATCTAGAGATCGCAGTGTACTCCTGGTTCCATGATAAATGACTGCAATGCTCCGGAGCATGACCATTGCAGGCTGACTTGTTCACAAGCTCACTGGTCTGATGAAGTGGCCACATCATTAAGGCCAGTGGGAAAAAAAAAGTGACTTGGGTTAAAGATCAATTGACAGAGCTCACTATAATGTCAAGTGGTGTGGCCATGCTGTGGGGTCCATCTGTTCCTGAAGAGATGACAATCTGCCCAATCTTTGCTCATAGCTCTTCTGCGTATAACACTAAGGGTGTCCATGTCCACATCAAACCCCCCCCCCATACTTGTGACCATAATGAATATTGCAGCAATAAGTATGAAACAGTCAGTTTATAATACAAAGGGGTCAGTGTTATATCAGAATGTCTTCTTTCTGTCGTACTACTGTAGCAGAATGAATAAGTTAAACAAATAGATAGACAAAGAGATAGATAAATAAATATCTAACTGACAAATAATGTGCAGCTCTGCATCAGGCTGTGTAAAGACTGTCAGAGATTTGTGTGTCACTGTATGTAATGGAGGATCAGTTACAAACATGCTTAAATTATAATCAAGTGTGAATTGACAAAACAATTACTCAAGCAGCTGAAAGCTAAATAATTGGGTTATGCCTGCTCTAAACAACAGAGATTTACGGCGCTAAATAGGCCATAAAATTCATTAGCATGGCTTATTGATTTAATATTTATTCAAATATTTCATTTCATTAAATATTTTCATGAAACCCATATAATGATCAGGATAAAAAAAAGCTTTCTTGTCTAATAAGATTTGAAAATTCAAACACAGTGATCTCTTTATAACTCTACAACCCTTCTATATTCACATAAAACATAAATGTCCTCATCTACATTTTACTAGTTTAAGTGGAAAGTTTCTACAAACATATCTTATATGATGTGCTTCAGTGATGACAGAAACCCTGTCTAATCTAACATCTGTCCTAAAGATGATTAGTGCTAATAACTTCTCCTGAGACTGGAGACACTACATTATTCGTGTCTCTGACAGATGCTGCTGTAATGTTATTTCCTGTTTGACTTCAAGCTTGCACTACGTGAAGTCCAATCTATATACATTACTGTTTATCATGAGTCCAGCACAGCATGATGATTTCCCTGCTCTCATCCACCGCCGATACCTGCCCTGGTTATTTAATAGAGGTCTTGAATCGGGTGTGTAAGAGTAAGAATATTACCAAACTCTGCTTAACTGCTGATAGACTGGATCAGAGTTTGACTCACAGACTCGAGTCTCTGGTGGTTTCTATTTTTTCACCAAAGCAAGGTCAGACTTTGGCGCTACATCCGGTCCTGCTGTGCACAGGAGAACCCACAATACCAAATAAAACGCCAGCAGTGTTTAATTAACACCTATAGTGCTGAATATATGCTAACCTTGTTCTATTTATCCATACGATCTTCAGTAAAGCAGTTACAGTGTTCACTGTAATGACATCACATCGTGACATGTGCTGAGTGACTATTATAATTTTATCTTTTAATAAGTTAACAAATTAACAGCTGAAGCGTTGAAGTATAACTTTCAGATGGCACCGATGAAACAAACGCAGTCTAGTCACCCAACTCCATGATCAACTGCAGGTTCAGATCTGACAGCACACGGACAGTTCTACAGTCAGATCTGATTTCATGACTTAAATCATGGAAATAACTGCTGCAGTCGTGTTGCATAACATGTAACAACCATTAAAAACGTACATTTTGGGACATTTTTTAATGTAATCAGCTTGATCCAGCCAAGTCAGAGATCCAGTAGTGGTGCCAGGAAATCAATATCTATGACTCACTGCTCTATAACCTTCTACCTGCCTCATGTATACAACCTTCTACCTGCATATCTATAACCTCCCACATAGATTCTAAAACCTTCTACTTACCACCTACAACAAAACATTTTACCTACTCTGTGTCTACAATCTTCTACCTGCCCCATGTCCACGACTTTCTACTTTCCCCATGTCCACAACCTTCTACCTGCCCCATGTCCACAACTTTCTACTTTCCCCATGTCCACAACCTTCTACCTGCCCCATGTCCACAACTTTCTACCTGCCCCATGTCCACAACTTTCTACTTTCCCCATGTCCACGACTTTCTACTTTCCCCATGTCCACAACCTTCTACCTGCCCCATGTCCACAACCTTCTACCTGCCCCATGTCCACAACTTTCTACTTTCCCCATGTCCACAACCTTCTACCTGCCCCATGTCCACAACTTTCTACCTGCCCCATGTCCACAACCTTCTACCTGCCCCATGTCCACAACTTTCTACCTTCCCCATGTCCACAACCTGCTACCTGCCTCATGTCGACAACCTTCTACCTGCCCCATGTCCAGAACCTTCTACCTGCCCCATCTCAACAACTTTCTACCTGCCCCATGTCCACAGCTTTCTACCTGCCTCATGTCCACAACGTTCTACCTGCCCCATGTCCACAACCTTCTACCTGCCCCATGTCAACAACCTTCTACCTGCCCCATGTCCACAACTTTCTACCTGCTTCATGTCCACAACCTTCTACCTGCCCCATGTCTACAACCTTCTACCTGCCCCATGTCCACAACCTTCTACCTGCCCCATGTCCACAACCTCCTACGTGCCCCATGTCCACAACTTTCTACCTTCCCCATGTCCACAACGTTCTACCTGCCTCATGTCCACAACTTTCTACCTGCCCCATGTCCACAACCTTCTACCTGCCCCATCTCAACAACCTTCTACCTACCCCATGTCAACAACCTACTACATGCCCCATGTCTACAACCTTCTACCTTCCCCATGTCCACAACGTTCTACCTTCCCTATGTCCACAACCTTCTACCTGCCCCATGTCAACAACTTTCTACCTGCCCCATGTCCACAACGTTCTACCAACCCCATGTCCACAACCTTCTACCTGCCCCATGTCAACAACTTTCTACCTGCCCAATGTCCACAACTTTCTACCTGCTTCATGTCCACAACCTTCTACCTGCCCCATGTCTACAACATTCTACTTGCCCCATGTCCACAACCGTCTACTTGCCCCATGTCCACAACCTTCTACTTGCCCCATGTCCACAACTTTCTAGCTGCCCCATGTCAACAACTTTCTACCTGCCTCATGTCCACAACCTTAACCTGCCTCATGTCCACAACTTTCTACCTGCCCCATGTCCACAACCTTCGACCTGCCCCATGTCCACAACTTTCTACCCGCCCCACATCGACAACCTTCTACCTGCCCAATGTCCACAACCTTCTATCTACCCCATTTCTGAAACCAGCCATCCCGCCCATGTCTACAGCATTCTATCTACTCCATGACTATCACCTTCCACCTGCACTGTGTCAACGATTCATGTCCACAACCTTCTACCTGCTATGTAACACCTTGTACTACCTTCTTTATGCAACATTCTTACTCACATGGGGTCTTAAACTTCTGCCCATCCCATTAAAAGCTTATCTAACCCCCATGTGTAAAACCCTCCACCTGCTTCATCTAAAATCTTCGGCTCACTGACTCCATGTTTAAAAGTTTCCAGTATAATTGATTAATTCAATTAATTCAGATAAACCAGCACTGCATGAGTGATTCGGTGATTTTAAAAATTCTCTCTCTCTCACCTATACCAGGTGAGGCCTCGTGCGTAATGCCGGTCGAAGAAATGCGGCTCTGCTCCGAGCGCGCGGATGTCCGGATGAAGCCTCAGGAACTCCAGCAGCGCGCGCGTGCCACCTTTCTTCACGCCAATGATGAGCGCGTGAGGCAGCCTGCGCGCGCCTCTCCAGTCCTTCTCCCTCATCGAGCTCTCCGCATCCGCACCGTCTCCTGCGCTCCTCTTCCTCCTCTTCCTCCCGTCTGCAGCGACACTGACCGCCCCGTTCCTCTCACCGTAGCCTCCCGTTCCAAGAAGCCCCTGGCCGCGACTCAAGCTGAAACTTTCCGTCACTTCGGAGTCGCAGCAGAGCAGGAAGTAGAGGAGGAACGCGCACACCGCCCCGAACCACAACATGGCTACGAGTCTGGGTACAAGTCTCCAAGGGTCCGGCGAAGGTCCGCGAGAACTTGCCATCCCTTTGTGTGGGGGCTGAAGGACGCCATCGTGGTTAAGAAGTTACTGCTTTAAGTTCAAAAGCCAGTGAAAGTGAACCACACTGGAAAGAGCCGAGTGTCTCGGGGTCCATGTCCGAGTTCCGCTACCTCAGTGCAGCAAACAAATATGGACAAGTGTGAGTTGGGACAGAATAAACTACATTACATTTCATTAGAATAACTACAAACCCAACGGTGGTGTTGAGTGATGTGTCTGTTTCTCTCAGTGACTTTCTCCGGGGAATTCCTCGCCTTGAGCTGCGCTCGCGAGCGCATCGATTATAATCGCTTTGATTGGAGGGTCGCAGCTGAAGGCGGGTTTCATCTTCACTGTAACCTACTTACACCTTTACAGCCAATCAGCGTCTGGAGGATGGGACACTGCCAGGGTGAGAATGCACGTAAACATTTTATATACTGTCTCCTGAGAGTTCTTTCTTGTTATTGCTGTTTACCCAGTATATATATACAGTGTGTGTGTGTGTGTGTGTGTATGTGTGTATATATATATATATATATATATATATATATATATATATATACGCATACACACCCACACACACACACACACACACACAGTATATATATATATATATATATATATATATATATATATATATATATATATATATATATATATATATATGTGTACACCCCCACACATATATATATATATATATATATATATATATATATATATATATATATATATATATATATATAAAGTATACAGGGATCCCTCACTACTTCACACTTCCATTTATGATGCTTCAGTGCATCCGTTTTTTTGGTTGTTTTTTTTTAATATTCATCAAATTAAAAAATAAGGAAATTAAGGAAGAATGGGGGGGAAGTTAAGGAATATGCCGCAAAAACAAAGCCAATTATGCAAAAAAAACCAAAAAACATAAACAAACACAAAACAAAAACAACCCACAACCTCCCATCAAAACTATTTACATATTTGTGAGGCACGTATCTGCGTGCGCAAGTCTGTATGTGTGTGTATTTATATTGTATTTACAGCTTATGCATTATTTTTTAATGATTAATTGTTATTATGAGAATTTATAGCATTGAAAATGTATTTATTGATTTTATATACACATATACATGTACGTACAGTATACGTCAGTGGGGGGGTTGGAGGGTGATCCTACTTGAGTGGTCACGGGGGATCTCGGTCCCAATTAACCGCAGAAAGGAGGTGGTTCCCCCACGACCACCGAATTCCACGAAGTAAGATCAATCCCCCAACCCCCTGACTGACGTATACGTACATGTATATGTGTATATAATATCAATAAATACATATTCAATGCTATAAATGCTTATAATAACAATTCAAAAATAATGCATAATATGTACATACGGTATAAATACGCACACACCTTACAAAAACGTAAGTAGTTTTGATGGAAGGTTTTGGGTTGTTTTTTGTTTGTTCATGTTTTTTGGGTTTTTTTGCATAATTGACCTTGTTTTTGTAGCATTTGACTTAACTTTTACCCTATTCTTCCTTAATTTCCTTATTTTTTAAAATTCGATGAATATTTAAAAAGAAATCCACGATGCACTGAAGCTGCATGAATTGAAGCACGAATTAGCGATGGATCCCTGTCTGTGTGTGTGTGTGTGTGTGTGTGTGTATGTATATATATATAATCATATAATATATATAATTCTATAATCACCTGAAGAGAGAGGATGGTTTCACCACCCCTCGAAACAAATCTGTAGTGATAAATGGAGTTTCAATAGAAAGTCTTTGTCCTGTCCTTTTATATATATATATATATATATATATATATATATATATATATATATATATATATATATATGTATATATATATATATATATATATATATATATATATATATATATATTGTGTGTATATATACTGCACATAAAGTAAAAGCCATGGCTACCTCTACGCTATTCGTATGGCAATCCTTTTGCGCATGTGCATTAACATGCCACCTACAGGAAATGAGGTTAATCACTCTGCCATATGTTTAGCGGACGTCAGTCATGTGGTCAAAATGGTGACTGAAGAATATGCATTCCATGTCGGGGATAAATTTTCATCATTAGAGGAGCTTGAAAAACGTATTCAGTTTTTCCAACAGCATCACGACATTCAATTGTATAAAAGAAGGACACGTACAATCAAAAATGCCATCAAACGATCGGCGAAGCAGGCTAAGTGGGTATTCAATTCCGCTATAAAGTTTATTGAAGTAGAATCGCACTGTATCCATGGGGGCAAAAAGTTAAAATCTGGAAAAACAGGAGCACACCCGCAGAAAAGTGGCCCTTTCAAAGGCTTCAATAAAGTTAAGCGTACGGCATATGCTTTGACGTACAGATATCCCACTGGTTAAACATACATTTTACCAGGATTATTTCTAGTGGGCAAAATGGTGCTGTACAATTATCAACAAATATATTCAGTACAATTAAATGTAGTGATGCGGTTGGAACAACTGAATGACTTTTTCAGGCTCTTGTAATGATGAAAATTTATCCCCGACATGAAACGCATGTTTTTCCCTTGCCGTTTGGATCACATGACTGACGTCAGTTTGTGCATGTGCAAAATCTCGTTTTCAAGATGCCGTGCGAATAGCAAAACCTCGTAGGAATACGGTGCCGTAAGAGTAGTCACTCCATAAAATAAATTGTGAACAGTGTCATAGATAAATCATAAGTCACAGTATTAAGTCCAAGTGCAAATTATTCATTCATTCCTTTATTCATTCATTTTCTAAGTCGCTTAATTCTAATTAGGGTCGGCTGGTGTCCATCTCAGCCGACTCTGGGCGAAGGCATTAAACGGCTCACCATCCCATTGCAGGGCCAACACACATACTAGTACAACCATTCACACTCATACTCACACCTTGTGGTGATTTGAAACAGTCGGTTAAATTGCAGTGCATGCTTCTGGACTGCGGAAGGAAACCAAAGTACCCGGAGGTAACCCACACAAGCACAGGGAGAACATACATGGACATTTTTCTGTGAGGCGACCATGCTAACCATGCTAACCATGCTAACCACTGCACCAGCGTCTCGGCCCTGGCCCAAAAGCACAAACTATGGTTAGTATATAGACTAGTAAGTTCACCTACCTGTTTAGTCCTGAATTAACACTCAGTCGTTCTCACTTAATACATACGGGCAGTGGTGGCCTGGTGGTAAAGGGCGCTGGATTGCTGATCCGAAGGTTGAGGGTTCGAGTCCCACTCTCCACAAAGTTGTCACTGCCCCCCCTCCACCCCAACTGGGTTATCAAAGGCCGGCCATGTCTCTCACTGTCTATGGTGTGAGGTTCATGTAAAAGAACCATTGTTGACTTTTATCAAGAGTAGCTGCACCTTCAACGTGTTTCTGCCTCTTGGTTGTGTCAGGAAGGGCATCCGATGTAAAAACCTATGCCAAATCAAACATGAAAATCAGATAATTTGCTGTGGCGACCCCTGAAAAAGGAAAAGAAGAAGTTCTCACTTAATACATCAAACACACAGAATTGACACTGAAAGTTCTCAGTTCATACAAAAAGAATGCATTCAGTCGTGAAGTAACACTTAAATATGGTCTCAGTTAATCCCTTAAAATATTCAATTAACATCCACATTATTACACTTCCACTAACAGTTCTAAACTTAAACCTGCTGAATTTAAACAGATACATCGCAATTAAAACATACAATACTGAACGAATCCACAGCAGTGTAATGGTTATCCCGTCCACCTCACAGTAAGATGGTCCTGGATCTGAGCCCCCTTCTCAGCGAGGGCGTTTCTGTGTGGAGTTTGTTCTCTCCGATTACTTCGATTTCCTCCAACAGTCGAAAGACAAGAACATTATGCTAACTGGCTGTTGAATGTATGTGTATGTTGGCTCTGTGATGACTCTGTGTTGGCTGAAATAGACTCCAGCCTCTCCACAACCTGAATAGGATTAAGCAGTTCTGCAAATGAGTAAGTGAATGACTGTTGGATGAACATAAATTTTGCTGAATGAATACCTGTCCTGCTGAATTAACTCTTTCAGTGATTATTAAAGACAACATTTTGCAATCACAAATTAATACCTATGCATCATCAAGTGTTGCTGCCCAGACAAGCGCGGAACCCGCTGCGCCACACCAGTTGTTAATTCTGGGTTATCTTTGGTCCCTGTCTACTCACTGACCTTTTCAGTATCCAAAAACATTATAGCCAAAAGTTTATTTTTTAAACTATGGGGCAAATTAGTCAAGAAAGTATCTTGTTATCTAAAACATAGGAGAAAGTACCCAACAATAAAGTCGGAGAGGAAGACCTCAAAAAAGCAAAAGAATTTGCTATTAGAGGTCATATGTATTATTCTGCTACAGAAGAAACAGAAAAAATAAACAAAATCAAAACACAATCCCCTGAAAATATCAATTTTCAAAAATATTTGAAAAAAATTAACATTTCCCATGGTTTGGCATATATGTTCTGACTTTCATTTATTCATTCATTTTCTGAACCATTTAATCCTGTTTAGGGTTGTGAGGAGGCTGGCTCCCATCTCAGTCGACTCAGGACATGAGGAAAGTAGACCATGGACAGCTCGGCCGGCAATCCCAGGGCAAAAACACGCTGACATAATTCTGCAATGGTTCTTTTACATGCCTCTCACTACAGACAGTGAGAAACATGGCATTCCTTTGATAACACAGTTAGCTGCGATGGGAGACAGCAGTGACAACGTAATGATGGGGGCTCAACCCTGACCTCAGATCAGTAATCCAGCAACCTATCACCAGGTCACCATTGCCTTGGTCTGCTTTTCTCTTTGTTATGTTCAATTGTTGGGTAACCCCATGCCAAGATCTAAAGAGGACTCCAAGACCTTCAGAAAAAATGGTTGTGGATACCTCTGAGTCTATTGAAGAATTTAATCTCTCAATTATTTGAAATAAATAATTCCACTTTTGAAGGTAATCATCTACAACTGGCGTGGGCCTCAAACCAGACCATGCAGAAAGAAGTTTCAGAAAACACACAAAAAAATAAGCATTGTATCTACAGGTAACTTTTTTAACTGGCTGGCATAAAAACTGTGCGAACATCTACAACCACACTGGACAAACTTGACCTGCATGAGAGGAGTGCCAGGAAAAAGGCTTTGTTTAACAAAAAAGAAGATTTGAGCAAGAGACACTTTGTCAATGACCTCATATGCAAATACCTGGAATAGTGTGCTCTGGACACACAAATCTATTTGTCTGGTCACCATCACAGTATACTCATTAACAGGAGAATAACCTCATGCCAACTGTAATGCATGATGGTAGAGCTGTTATGGTTTGGGGTTTGTTTCTCTTCTTCAGGGATAGGTCAGCTGTTATTAATTGAACTATCAATTTTGCATCATACAGTCGAGCGAGAATGCTTCAAGATTAGGTAAGGAATCTGTTCTAAAGTTGAACCAGATGTGGATACATCAGCAGGTTGATAATGCTCTTAAGCACACTAGGAAAGCCAACAATAAATAGCTGAAAAAGAAAACCTTGGGTTATTAAATTAACTTTTCAAAATCCAGCCTAATGAACATTCTATTCGGAGTAACACTAGTGTATGAGGCCAAGAGTGCACTAACTTAATTCACAGACAAGTACTGCATTTCATCTATCGTTATCTCCTACTTATTCATTCATTTTTTGAACTGCTTAATCCTATTTAATGTCACAAGAAGGCTGGTGCCCCTATCAGCCAACAATGGGCGAGGGCAGCGTGCACCCTGGATATCTCGCCAGGCCATCGCAGGGCAGAAACACGCTGATGGCTATGCAGCTACTCTTGTTGAAAGTCAGCAATGGTTCTTTTACATGATTCACACCATAGACAGTGAGAGACATGGCCGGCCTTTGATAACCCAGTGAGCAGCAGTGGGAGGACAGCATTGACAACCGTTGACAGTGGGGCTTGAAACCCCAACCTTCGGATCAGTGATCCAGCACCTTACCACCGGGCCACCACTGCCATTTTCTGTTTATTAAATGATAAAAATAAGAATTTTCCTTTTTTGTTTGTTTGTTTTATTTTGTTTTGTTTGATAATCTAAAGGCAGATAGTAAAATGTTGGATTGGATGTCATTTGACATTTATTTTGTTGGCTTGTTTGTTTGGTGGGTTGGTTGGTTATTTGGCTGGCTGGCTGGCTGGTTGGTTAGTTGTTAAGCGAAGGATTGTTATATTATGGAAATGATTGTTGAAACTCTTGAAATTTAAAATGGTAAAAACAGTTTAGCTGTTGAAATTTATTCTTACTAAATTATAAAGATAATTTGCAACATCTCATACTTTCTGCTTTGTGTATTGATTAGTTGTCCCTGAGTATCCCTATTCTTAATTAACCTATTGTTAGCTTATTTTATTTATTTTATTTAACTTATCTATTATTAATTAGCTTACTGATTCATTCGTATAATGTGTGTGCCTTGCTGTCATCAGCATTTATCTTTATGGATTCCACTTTTCAGTTCATTTTCTGTAACAGTTTAATCCTAATTAGGATTGCAGGGAGGCTGGCGCCCATCCCAGCCGACTCCAGGCGACGGCAGAGTACACCCTAGACAGCTCGCTAGGCCATCGCGGGGCGGAAACACGCTGACACCTATGCAGCTACAGTACTCTTGTCGAAAGTCAACAATTGTTCTTTTACAGCCTCACACCATAAACAGTGAGAGACATGACCGGCTTTTGATAACCCAGTTATCTGCACTGGGAGGGACAGTGACAACATTGTGGGGACTCCATGTGTGTTGGTTAAAAATAAATTTTAGTTTACACAGGACTGAATTATATCTATAAACTAGAAATCTCATATCAATATCTTTTTCTCTAGCATTACCTTTCGTAGCATGGTGTTAATGATTCTATATTATATCATATGATATATAAAATATGTAGCATGGCAACAGATGGGGTATACATCTGATATATGATATGATTTATGTATTTTGGTTTCCATTCTGGGACCAGATGTAACCAGAAAAGGATCAAAAGGTCACATGTATCCACTCCATAATATTGATGATATTCAGTATAACACGTGGAAAATGTAGTAGTTTTTAATATTATTTGAAATGTTTGCGGCTGCTTACATGTAATAATAAAATCTATATATTCATATACTGTACCTACATTTTCACTAATCTTTATACACATAGAATGTTTTTTAGAATGAATAATTTGATGATGTTTTGATATAAAATGGTTATTTCCCAAAAGCATGTATTTACAATAAAGTAGAGAACAACAATATGTACCATTGTTGCAATAAATATTGTTGGTTCTGTTGAGTCCATCTATGAAGCTTAGGAAGCTGACATGCTTGGAGACGAATGATAACCGATTACCTGCCTGCACTGAACAGCAGCTCTTTTCATTGCATTTTGAAGAATTCCCACTAACAGCAGCTCAGACTTCAGCTGACCTATGTGTTAAAAATGAATTTTCCAGTTTATTTTATCAATGAAAGTGGTTTCCAAGGATCATAGGACAAGGTCATCTGAGCAGTTGGATGTCTTTTGTGTGCAGAAAAGAGCAGATTGTTGGATGATGAAGTATCCATCCATAAAAGCATGACTCTGAGGTCAGGGCCAGTGAGTGGCTCAGGTGATTTATTTCCTACTGGGGTCAAACTAATGTTTTTATGAAACCCTAATGAGCACTCATGCTTTGTTTGTGCTACCCCACATTATTTGTGCTGCTACACTCCGTGCCTTAAGAGAGCATTGGCCATCGACTCCACTGATTTCACTGTGTGGAAGCTGCACATGTTGCAAGCAAGGTAAACGCTATCTTTTCCCAGGTTGTGTTTTCAGAATTGGGGTACACACCAGTAGGCAACAAAATTATAGATGTAGACAGTTTATCTTGTGAAAGATGGGGCTGTCCAACAGTACAATATAAGGATCAGTGAGTGTTACATTTCAATTAGAACTTTTTCAGCCTATGCGTTTTGCTTTGAGTAAGTTTCTTATTAAAGAAGAACCTGTGGTTTTTGTGCTGTGCATTACATTATAGCCTTTGAGACTATAGTAGATAAATAAAGCAGCTGGTGGTTTTTCGTAAATACTCTCAGAATTCACATAATTTGCATAATAGTTAACATAATTCATATTGGGCAACATGTAATAGATAAATCTCATTGGCAATACACAGAAGTGCATATCCTTTTCTTTTTAATAAACACGTAAGACAGTTTATACATTACTGAGTGTTTCCTACTCTTTCAGAGTTATCTAATATTTGTGTTTTAGTCAGGATCTGACATCGAGTTTAAGCTAATGCTTTAGAGCAACTCAGAGTACTCTAGTGTAGGCTGCAATAGATGTGTGTGGAACAATATGTCCAGAGTGTGTATATGTCTCAGTATACAGAGAGGAAATACTGCTCATGTTACGCTTTAAAATATCTATTAGGTAGCATGGAACAGTAGGAATCTAAATGCCCAGGACAACAAGGACAGAATTTCTAAGCAAAGGTATAAGCACTAATAAAGAAATTCTTCACCTCAAAGAAAATTCATCATTCATTCTCTCAATCCTAATTAGGGTCATGGGAAAACTGGTGCCCATCTCAGCCAACTCTAGGCAAGGGTGGGGTACAACTTGGACAGCTCTCCAGCTCATCGCAAGGCTGATACACAGAAACACACCGATGGCAATCCATTGGCCTACTCTTTACAAATGACAGCAATAGTTTTTTTTTTTTTTTAATGCATTGCACCACAGACAGTGAGAGACATGTCTGGTCTTTGATAACCTGGTTAGCTACACTGAGGGCACAAAAAAACCCCAGACCTTTTCAAGTACAGTACGCCCTTGACCATTTGGGGTTCCGCCGCTCACGCCCCTGCATACTCACCGATTGGCGACAAACCCGGAAGTAACTGGAACATAATTCAAATTATCCAATGGCAGAGAGCTTTTGTTTCTCCGGAAATGAACCATCATGAAAAACGGGGGCCTACTGTATCTTAGATTCCTTTGGGCATGTCGCCTATCACACTTGCATCCGTTTCTTCAGATAAAACCAGACAGCCTTCATTGCGAGATAGTTTTAATCTGAAAAAAGATATTTTACTTAATTACTGTATATTAATCAGATTAAAACTATCTCGCAATGAAGGCTGTCTGGTGAGAAACATCTTCTTCTTCTTTTCCTTTCGGCTTTTCCCTTCAGGGGTCACCACAGCGAATCATCTGCCTCCATCTCACCCTATCCTTTGCATCTTCTTCTCTTACACCAACGACCTTCATGTCCTCCTTCACCACATCCATGAATCGTCTCTTTGGTCTTCCTCTAGGCCTTTTGCCTGGTAGTTCCAGCCTCAGCATCCTATTACCAATATACTCACTATCCCTCCTCTGTACATGTCCAAACCATCTCAATCTAGCCTCTCTGACTTTGTCTCCAAAACGTCTTACATGTGCTGTCCCTCTGATGTGCTCATTCCTAATCCTATCCATCCTTGTTACTCCCAAAGAGAACCTCAACATTTTCATCTCTGCTACCTCCAACTCTGCCTCCTGTCTTTTCCCCAGGGCCACTGTTTCTAACCCATACAACATCGTTGGCCTCAACACCGTCTTGTACACTTTTCCTTTCATTCTTGCCGATACCCTCCTATCACACATCACACGGACACTTTTCTCCAACCATTCCAACCTGCCTGCACACGCTTCTTGACCTCTTTTCCACACTCTCCATTGCTCTGGATTGTTGAGCCTAAGTACTTAAAATCCTCCACCTTTCTTATCTATGCTCCCTGTAATCTCACCGTTCCTCTTTGGTCCTTGTCATTCATGCACATGTATTCTGTCTTACTGAGGCTAATCTTCATTCCCCTCCTTTCCAGGGCATACCTCCACCTCTCTAGATTTTCCTGCACTTGTTCTCTGCTCTCACTACAGATCACAATGTCATCTGCAAACATCATAGTCCATGGGGAATCTTGTCTAACCTCGTCTGTCAGCCTGTCCATCACCATAGCAAACAAGAAGGGGCTGAGAGCTGACCCTTGATGCAGTCCCACCTCCACCTTGAACTCTTCTGTCACACCGACAGCACACCTCACCACTGTCTTACATCTCTCATACATGTCCTGCACCACTCTAACATACTTCTCTGCCACTCCAGACTTCCTCATGCAATACCACAGTTCTTCTCTCAGCACCCTGTCATATACTTTCTCCAGATCCACAAAGGCACAATGCAGCTCCCTCTGACCTTCTCTGTACTTCTCCATTAACATCCTCAAGGCAAACACTGCATCTGTGGTGCTCTTTCTTGGCATGAAACCAAACTGTTGTTCACAAATGCTGACTTCTGCCCTTAGTCGAGCTTCCACTATTCGTTCCCATAACTTCATCGTATGGCTCATCAACTTTATCCCTCTGTAGTTGCCACAACTCTGCACGTCTCCCTTGTTCTTAAAAATGGGCACCAGCACACTTCTCCTCCATTCCTCTGGCATCCTCTCACTCTCTAAGACCTTATTGAATGTTCTTGTCAGAAAATCTACTGCTACCTCTCCTAGACACTTCCATACCTCCACCGGTATGTCATCAGGACCAACTGCCTTTCCATTCTTCATCCTCTTCAATGCCCTCCTCGCTTCACCCTTACTAATCTTTGCTACTTCCTGGTCCTCAACAGTCACCTCTTCTACTCTTTTTTCTCTCTCATTTTCCTCATTCATCAGCTCTTCAAAGTACTCTTCCCATCTTCCCAGCACACTTCTGTCATCAGTCAATACATTTCCCTCTCTGTCCTTTATCAATCTAACTTGCTGCACGTCCTTCCCATCTCTATTTCTCTGCTGTGCCAACCTGTATACTCCTTACTTTCCAACCGAGCATACAAGTCATCAAACGCGCTCTGTTTGGCCTTTGACACTGCTACCTTTGCCTTACGCTGTGTCTCCCTGTACTCCTGTTTACTCTCTTCGGTTTTCTCAATGTCCCACTTCTTCTTCACTAATCTCTTCCTTTGTACACACTCCTGCACTTCCTCATTCCACCACCAAGTCTCCTTATCTACTTTCCTTCCAGATGACACACCAAGTATTCTCCTACCTGTCTCCCTGATCACATTAGCTGTAGTTGTCCAGTCATCTGGAAGCACTTCCTGACCACCCAACGCCTGTTTCAACTCCTCCTTGAAGACAACCCGACACCCTTCCTTTTTCAACTTCCACCACTTTGTCTTCTGCTCTGCCTTTGCCTTCTTCACCTTCCTCACCATCAGCATCATCCTGCACACCACCATCCTATGCTGTTTGGCAACACACTCACCCGCTACTACTTTGCAGTCACTGACTTCCTTTAAAGTACATCGCCTGCACAAGATGTAATCTACCTGTGTGCTCCTACCTCCACTTTTATAAGTCACCCTATGCTCCTCTCTCTTCTGGAAGAAAGTATTCACCACAGCCATTTCCATCCTTTTTGCAAAATCTGCCAACATCTGTCCTTCTGCGTTCCTGTCCTGGATACCAAACCTACCCATCACTTCCTCGTCCCCTCGGTTTCCTGCACCAACATGTCCATTGAAGTCTGCCCAATGACCACTCTTTCATCTCTGGAGGTACTCTGCATCACTTCATCTAACTCCCACCAGAATCTTTACTTCTCTTCTCGCTCACATCCTGTCTGTGGGGCATAAGCACTAACAACATTGACCATCACACCTTTAATTTCTAACTTGAGACTCATCACTCTGTCTGACACTCTTTTCACTTCTAGAACATTCCTGGCAAACTCCTCCTTCAAGATGACTCCGACTCCATTTCTCTTCCCATCCACACCGTGATAAAAGAGCTTAAACCCTGCTCCTATGCTTCTAGCCTTGCGACCTTTCCACCTGGTCTCCTGAACACACAGTATGTCCACCTTCCTCCTCTGCATCATGTCAGGCAGCTCTCTACCTTTTCCTGTCATAGTTCCAACATTCAAAGTCCCTACTTTCAGTCCTAGACTCATGCCTTTCCTCTTCTCTCTCTGGCAATGGACACGCCTCCCGTCTCTCCTTCTTCGACGTCTTCGACCAACAGTAGTCCAATTTCCATCAGCACCCTGTTGGTTGACGGCACTGATGGCGGTCGTTGTTAACCCGGGCGTCGACCGATCCGGTATGTGATTCTTTCTTGTGATTCGCATAGTTTATTTGGCATTTGTTTTACGCCGGATGCCCTTCCTGACGCAACCCTCTGCATTTATCCGGGCTTGGGACCGACGTGAGGGAGAGACACTGGTTTGTTCCCCCCCCTCACGGCTGCATTTCTGGTGAGAAACATGCTGACTATATATATATATATATATGTGTGTGTGTGTGTGTGTGTGTGTGTTTGTGTGTGTGTGTGTGTGTGTGTGTATATACTGTATATATATATATATATATATATATATATATATATATATATACACACACACATCCCCCAGTGCGGCTAACTGGGTTATCAAAGGCCGGCCATGTCTTTCACTGTCTATGGTGAGAGGCATGTAAAAGAACCATTGCTGACTTTCGTAAAGAGTAGGCTGCAAAGTCGTCAGCGTGTTTCTGTCCCTTGCTTAAAAAAAAGGGTTGTGACAGGAAGGGCATCCGACGTAAAAACCTCTGCCAAATCAAACGCGCGAATCAGATGATTCGCTGTGGCGACTCCTGGGTAAAGGGAAAAAGCCGAAAGGAAGACAGACAGACACACACATACTGTATATATCTGCGTGTGTGTGTGTGTGTGTGTGTGTGTGTGTGTGTGTGTGTGTGTGTGTGTGTGTGTGTGTGTGTGTATGTGTGTGTGTGTGTGTGTTGGAATTTTTTTTTTTTTAGATTTTTTTTAATACAAAATTGTTCTCTAGTGTGCCCATAATTCTAGCTTTTCTACCACCCCCATCATGCAGAAAAAAATAATTTTATGTAATACAAAAAAGATTTAAAACACACACATATAAAACAAAAAAAAAAAACAAGAAAACAGAAACAGGCCAGGATCTGGATAAAGCTTTATAGTGAGAAGGATTAAGCTTTTTGTGAGAATGAATAAATGAAAATAAGAGTGAATAATTTTAACAAATGAAATAAGAAATGTATCAAAACAGGATATGCTGCCTTCTTTCACTGTAAATCCTTCTTGCTTCTCTCATGTCTCTAGTATGCTATTTCTGATTGCCATGATAGACCTTTATAGGACAGGCTTTATGGAAGAGGCCGTGTTCTAAAATATGTTGTGGAAAAAATACATTGAAATAGAGCAATATTTTTCATCAGTAAACATTTCAAATATTCAGTTTGCTCAGTATATTTGTATAAACATTCACTAGATGCAACATAAATTATTAGTTCACTTTTAGAGGTGAAATGTATATGTAAATCTAGATTAAATATTCATGTTTACACTTATTAGATTCTTCATTCCATTATATGAACCACAGACACAAACCACTCTTCACACTACCATTCAGACTTACTGGATGGAAGTTTAGAGACATACAGAAGTGCAGGGACAGGATGCCATCTCACATACAGAAGGGCCCTTAGCCAAGACTCGAACTTTAAAGCTTTTTGTTGTTTGGTACCAGTACTTACCACTGAGCCAATATACAAATTAGATCCTCTTTAGATTTATATTTCTGAATAAACCATATTTATATTATTATTATTTGTTATCAAAATGAGCTTACAGCTTATTTAATACTAGTATATACACCACCAAGTAAAGTACTATACACACAATACATTATGTACTTTTTGTACATTATGTACTTTTACAATTACTGTACCAATTAAATTGTGTGTATACCATACAGGAGCAATTGGCTTTCACAGTACTAATTAATAGTTATTTGCCAAAAGATGATCCATCAAGGATTTCACTGAGCAATCCCGAGACATGTAAATGAAGTGAATGAAGTATTCAATTCAGTGACATCCATCAAGCCTGGGGTAAATAACTGTTTGAGTATATACGATATGGCTATATACTACATATAATACATAAGCCATCAAGAGCACACCAAAATAAGTGGGTTTTTTAATCATCACATTCTGCACGCTCTGAGCTCATAACGCTGTTCTTATACTCATTCAAAGTTAGTCCATACTCCCTTGAAGCATCAGAAAACCGCCTCCGTAAAGGTGTGTCTTCAAACTCACTGAAAATGAACTTTTGCAACAGATAGAAGTCAAGCTGTGACTGAATTTTTCCACAAAGAATATTTTCAGGAATCAAGGCTTTGCAGTCTTTTGGCAAAGTGAAAAGCCTTTTTAATACTATGCTAACTTGTAGAAGGAGAAGAAAGAGGCTGGTGAAGGAATAACCAGACTTATATCATAAATACTAACAAAAATAAATCAGTTCAGTTCATTTTCTGTAACCACTTAATCCTAATTAGGGTCGCAGGAAGGCTGGCGCCCATCCCAGCCAACTCCGGGCGAGGGCAGAGTACACCCTGGACAGCTCGCCAGGCCATCGCAGGGTGGAAACACGCCAACGGCTTTGCAGCTACTCTTGTCGAAAGTCAGCAATGATTCTTTTACATGGCTCTCACCATAGACAATGAGAGACATGGCCGACCTTTGATAACCCAGTTAGCTGCACTGCGGGGACAGTGACAACTCTGTGGAGAGTGGGACTCGAACCCCCAACCTTTGGATCAGCGATCCAGCGCCCTATACAACTAGACCACCACTGCCCCCTAACGGAAATAAATATATTTTACAAACATTAAGCATAAATGAAACCAGATTGATTTTTGTATGTCCAGTCTTTAATAAATGGTGGCAAAGTGGCAGCGGCCTTAGAACAAGAAGGTCCTGAGTTCGAGTTATGGCAGGGCAGTCTCTGTGTGGTGTATACATGTCCTCCTCATGCTTGCATGGGATTCCTCCGTGTACTCCAGTTTTTTCTCCCAATCCAAAGACATGCACAGTAGGCTAATTGGCTGTATCAAATTGACCATAAAGGTGAGTGTAAATGATTGTTTGTGTAACCTTTGATGGTCTGTAAAACTGTTCAGAATGTACCCCACCCTTGTCTAATGTCGGCTTAGATACACTCCAGACTCCTAGCAACCATAATAGGATAAATTAGTTTGGCAAATCAGTGAATGATGCAGTCTTTAATCCATCAATCAATCACTCAATCAATCAATCAATCAATCAAGTATACAAGGATCCCTCACTTTTCACGGTTAATTGGGACCGAGATCCACCGCGACCGCCGAATTCCTTGAAGTAGGATCAAAGACCCCCCCCCCCAAATGATGTATACATACATGTACATGTGTATATAATATCAATAAATACATGTTCAATTTTATAAATGCTTATAATAACAATTAAACATTCAAAAATAATGCATAAGATGTAAATAAAATATAAATACACACACAGATGCATGCCTCACATTAAAATGGAAGTAGTTTTGATGGGGGTTTTGGGTTGTTGTTTTTTTTGTTTGTTTTTGTTAGTTTGGGGGGGTTGCATAAGTGGTCTTGTTTTACAGCATTTTTCTTAACTTCCCTCCTATTCCTTAATTTCCTTATTTTTTATTTCAGTAATTTTTTTTTTAAACCGCGATGAACTGAAACCGCATGAATTGAAACACAAAGTAGCAAGGGATCCTTGTATATTAAATATATATTTATTTTTACTATGAAAATAACTGTTTACAAAGAAAAAGTATGCAAAGAATAAAACAGTTGGGTTTGCTGTTATTGGGGTCACAAAGACCATAAAGACCATTTTCCTAGAACAGTTCCGTTGTGTTTTATTGCCGATCTAATGCACATGCACTTTATATCATATACGATCGTTAAGATATAACATTTTATAATCAGATCTAGCACAATTCGTACTGAGAGCCATTTGTAAGTTAACATAGTGCAGTGGTTTCTCTCATAGCTGTTTTTTATGAAAATACAACATAAATCAATAATATATATTTTTATAGGAGCACTGCATTGATATTTCGGGTCCTTGGGGCAATACTGAATTTCTTTTATTCTAGACTTCTTTGTTGTTCTCCTGCTGCTACTGTGATGGCCAGACGGTGGGTTAATTGTTTAGGGCGATGCTAATCAGCTGCACTACCAACATGACATGACATCTTCATTCTCCAATCAAATGTAATTAAGTTATTTACACCCAGCTAAAGCTCAAAGCACACATTTGAAGACGATAAGATTGATCTACAAGCATTTGTAAAAATCTTGATTCTTATCTTAAATGAAACTGGGATATGAGAAGTGAGTACCGGGGCTTCACAGGCAGTTCCAGATACATGAATCACATAAATTAAAATAATTTCTTTGTCTAAGTGTGTTTCCTCCCTCGTCCCATCTACCCAACCCAGAGAGATTAAATCACAAAAACAAGTTGACATGGTCGGATCATCGAAAGCACGACAGAGATTACTACCTGCTGAAGAGTCGACCTCATTCCTATCAAACAGAATGCATCTTGTATCATTGTTTAATAAGACTGCTGTAAATTGTGGGGATTATAGATCATTTTAGCAGGGGTTACAGCGGTAACATGATGACATGTGCCTAATCCTAGATAAATCTGCGTCCATTTGTTCCTGGGATTAGTGAGTTTTGAGATAAGGCCTGGTGGTCTGTTGCGTACACCTTCCATGTGGCTTTTAATTTCCTGCTCGGAATCACTTTCTATGTTGGTGCTGAACTATTTCAAATTTAAGACTCATTTAAAATGAGTTTTATTGAAAATAAACGTTATCTTGTAAGGCACGTGTGTTTCTAAGGCTTGGTTATGAAGCACTAAAGAAATAACCACTCATACAATATAAGCATTGTGAGAATATTTTAACGTTATCTGTATAACGTTAATGTAACATAATGTTGAAAGTTTGGACTTATGTGTACTCAGGGCTATTGCTCTCTAACTGAACACAGACATTTTACTAAGCATATCAATGCATCCTTCTTAAATTATACCCGGAGTCCGGTTGTTTGTGTGAAATATCTAATGTAGGTTAATAAAAAAGGCATTAAATCTGTTTCCTTAGATTAACACCCTTTCTGATCTGTGAGTATAAAGCTTATTGAGCTCTTCCTGCACTCGCACTTGCTTTTAGTGAGAGAGAGAAAGAGGGGAATATTGGTTTGTGGTGAAATAATAAACCTGTGTTACAGCAATGCATTACTGAGAGCTGAGGAAGCAGCACCAACATCGGCCGTCAGATCAAATGCATTGTCTATTTCAATCAATTCAAAGGTACACTTGAACTGTGCATTTATGCCACACGAGGCCCGACCACAAAATGGAGATGATGCCATTGCATTAGATTGCCAGGGATTTTGGCAGCTATGCAGCAAACCATCAAAATATCTTGACGCCCCATCAGGGAACTGAAGCACCAGCTTTCTTATCACTAATGTACGAGTTGTCTCGAGGGAGATTCAGCTCAGCAGATAAAGATGTATACAGTACCTAATGCACTCTTGCTCAAGATTAGTTGGATTGGACGGCAAAGTTGTAGATATTCTGTATCTCACTGAGGAAGAAGAAATATTTTACTGTTAAAATTCAAGCCAGTTTAGAAAGAAAGAAAGAAAGAAAGAAAGATTATTCAGTTCCAGGCTTATAACTCAAAGAGAATACTCATAAAGTGTTGTTTAATTAGTGCGACACTCTGCAGTTGCCCTCTGACCAAATAGCTGAAGGCTGATGAACCTTTTTATTTAATTTGACTCATGGGCAAAGAAGTAATTGTTTTTAATGGATGTGAGCAACACAGCTTAAGGTAAATACTCTATGCCTCATTGTGTTTATTTCTATGATTATGATTGATATAATGCAGAAGCTTGGTGAAGCAAATCAGTTTTTCTTTTACACCAGGTTGATGCTAATTAAACATCATTTCAAGATTCATTTTCCACACAGCCCTGCATAGGCCTGGTGACCTGAACAGGGTGTACAATGCACTCACCCAGAGTCGGTCGAGATGGGCACCAGCCTCCCCGCAACCCTAATTAGGATTAAGTGGTTCAGAAAATGAATGAATAAATCAGGGGTGGCCAACCAGTCAGAGAGCAAGAGACACATTTTTTTACTGTGTTACCGCAAAGAGCCACATCTTACACATGGGCACACATGAACAGCACCCGTCCCTTTCACACACACATGCAAACACACACACACACACACACACACACACACACACACACACACACACACACACACACACACACACACACAGACACACCTCTGCTCAGCCAGATTTATTGTAAATTCACACACTAACATGACAAAACACATCTTTGAAGGTCAGAGTGCAACTGTGATTCAATAGCTGTGTTAATGTCCGATATTCTGTGTTCAACAGTGTGACGGGACAGTTGGACGTCTGATACCACACATTTTAGTTTGTCGTTTTCAGGTGACAAGATTTGCACAATGTCACTGAGGGATTTTATAACAAACTCTCCTTCATTGTACGGCGTTTTGGTCCATGTAATATTGCAAGTCAGTTGATACGATGCAAGTGTTACGATATCTGAGCGCTTCGTAAATTTTGGGAAAAACTGTATCTGCTTTTCTGCCTGACTTTACAAAGAGAACAACTCATACTTGTAAAGTTCAGTCCCTTTTGGGAATCACTGGTCAAAGTTAGCATGCAGTGGATTGTAGTGGCGCTGAAGATTTGAAGTTTTGAATTGCACCAATGACACCAGACATATAAGGCAGAATGGCTTTCCTTTACATTCAAGAACAACAGAAAACCTTTCCCACTCTGTTAAAAATGTCCTTTGTTCATCCTCTTGTTTTCATTTTGCTGTGAATTTTTTTCTGCCATTTTAACATTTTACTGAAATGATCTTACCCATACTGGGAAGCTTTGCAGTATTTAATCTGACGCACATAAGCATTTGATAATACAGTAATACCATATTGAACTCAATCAAAGCAAACACACACATTAAAAAAACACAAACTTTGATATGAACATAAGAGCCGCATGAAACTAGGCAAAGGGCCCCATAAGGCTCGGAGGCCACGGGTTAGCCACACCTGGAATAAATGAACTTCCACACAATCTTGTTTGCAAACTGAAATGAAATCCTGAAACATTGCTTGAGTTTATTCTGTCCTACCGATTATAAAAAGATGATCTCTCTTATTTGTACAGTAATCTACTGTAATTATTCCACCCCTCAGTTTTATACAAACGTCACCAATCTTGTACCAACTTAAGCACCATCCTGCTAGGGTTCCCCCGGACCACCTCCAGCACCTACAAATCCCCTCCTCTCAATTCCTTTCTCCAGTCTATGTAAGCATGTGTGTGTGCAGGCCAGATGTAGATAGTATATTCCCTCGGAGACTAAAGCACCATCTGTCACATATGCTGTCTGACCCTAATGGACAGCAGACGTCTCCCCATTTTCCAAACACTATTGATAAAAGCTTTGCCGGCTATTTGATCATCCCATTCCGTGTTATGTTTTCTATCACTTTGCTAAATGACAATATGTAATGGAATCAGAGCCAAAGCCTAGAAATATTAAAAATGAAAGCTCATGATTTCAGTATGAGTTTCACTCTATATATATATATATATATATATATATATATATATATATATATGTATATATATATATATATATATATAGATAGATAGATATATATAGATAGATAGATAGATAGATATAGATATATACACTGTATACAGTATATATATATATATATATATATATACTTAGATATGAAGACCACACAGTCACCCGCTATTTAATTACTTATGAAGAATACCTGAAAATCTCCTAATATATAACTGTGACTATTTTACAGTCTCCCATGGCATGCTCTTGCCTGGTGAGCAGCAAATATGTATTTTAAGCCTTTTACAAGGCCTCAGCTAGTGTATTACTGGGACTCTTTGTTCTTCTTAACTGTTTTCAAATCATGTTTTTCTTTCAAGCTCCAGCCGATAACAGGTTTCGGATCAGTGATCATGAAAAGAGTGTGAGGCCGTGTGTCTTGTGTTTGTTGTCAGGGAGTTCTTTGTGATATGCCATATTTGCATATACAATTCATTTTTACCATTTGAATGACATTTTGTACCCTAATCTACATCCAAAGGTGCCTGGAAGAATCCATTGGCTTTATAACACATGAACACCTCATAATGTCTAGTATTTACACAATTATATATGCAGAAATGGCTACACAGATATATGATAAATATGAGTTAAAGGTATAAATATGTTATTTGCTTACTATTGAATAGATGTGAAATGTATTATCATAGAATATGTCTATAAAAGAATACAAAAGTTTGGCTTCTGATTAGTGCAACACAAAATTGCTCGCCGATCATCAAGAACTATCAGCAGAAAACATACAAAAGTCATCTATGCCTGGAGATAATAGATCAGATCCTGCAGTGGGAGGAATGACATGCTCTCTCTTGCCTGTCAATCACAGTAACAGTAAACAATTATAGGTGTCTGTGCTCTAATCTATGCAGAAGAGGGTAATTATAGTATGTGTGTGTGTGTGTGTGTGTGTGTGTGTGTGTGTGTGTGTGTGTGTGTGTGTGTGTGTGTGTGTGTGTGTGTGTGTTACATTGCCTGTGATGCAGCAGGACCAGGAGGACCAAGCATATAATTTAGAGTCTTGCTCAAGTGTAAACAAGAATCTTCTTCTTTTCCTTTTGGCATTTTTCCTTTGTCAGGGGTCGCAAGAATAAAAGATATTCTGTTTAATGTTAAATAAAACACAAACAATCAAAATGCAATTAAAAGATGCATAAAATTATTGCAGGTTCTAAGTTCTTAATATTATTTTTGCAAATTTATTTCTAACAGATAACACTTTTGATATGTGACAGTTTATAATATATAATATAATATAATAATGTCACACATGGAGATAGATGTAAGTGTTTATTGAACTGAACATTCATTTGAAGATTGGCTTCTTAATAACTTAATACATCTCTCCAAATTTGCCTTCTGTCGGGATATTGAAAGCATAAATCCAAGCCAATGAGACTTTTCCTTTATCTTGACAGGATTGGCTGCTCCAGTGAAGCCTCAGAGAGACAGTAATACATTTTACAAATCATCACACAGGGACAAATTAATTTCAATGTGGATCATTTTGACTTTCTCAAAGAGTTCACCTCGGTTTAATATGGGAGATGCTGTAAAGTTGGTCGTTGTGCTCTATGGAGCTTTTTATTCTGCCCCAACTTAAAGAGAGTTATTCCAGTTCTGCAAGATCAGGGTTGAAGTCCTTGTTTCTGGATCTGGAGGTTATTATCAAAGTAATGACAAACCACCAGAACTACCAAAAATACCCATTAACAAAATATCAATACCCTCTTGAATTAAAGTGCATCAATAAATGTCTCTGATAAAAAGGTATTAGTAGTACTTTATGCTCATATTTAAGCATGTCTCATTTATTTCATATGTGCAAAATTAGACTTTGATAAGAATAAAAAAACATTCTGTAATGTGGCACCTTCCTATCATATATACTCCAAGCCTGAATAGCAGCTCTTTGTTACAAAGTGAGCCCAAACCGATAAGAAAATGTGCACAGTGTATATGAAAATTTAATCTGAAACAGTAATTGATGGATTCATTGCACTCAAAGAATTTTTTATACGAATAATAAAAGAAACAGGATTGGTTTTTAAGCCTAGTCCTAAGAATGGAGTCAATACCCCCATATTTTTGAGTCGGTCTGAGCACAGATTATACTGTAGATAAGAGGGTCATCATAGGGTCACCAACTCAATCACTCTTCATGAAGTCAATAGCAGCATACAGCACACACAGCATATCCCTGAGGGCGGGAAAACCAAATAATAAAACTAGTTTTCTGCTACCTTGTAAATCATAAAAAGAAATTTCAACATTGCTTTAAGCAGTAAGTCAGCTATATGAACACATACATGTATGTCTGTGCCATTAAGGTACAGTCTGAAGAAAGGTATAGTCTGAAGACCTTAAAAAAGGTTACTGCCATTTATAGAATGTATATACAGTATACACAATGCAACACCGTAAAAGGATAGGTGCATCAAAAATGGACAACATACAAGGAAGAGAAAAATATTTAAAAAAAATAAATAAACATTTAGAATGAGAAACATTTCAGTGAGGGTCTTCTCGAAGCCCAATTTTGAAAAAAAATAAAATAAAATAAGCCTCAATGACTTCAGGTCCCAGGCTGTGCCCAAGCCCCTTCTGTTTCATTAGTTACTCCTCCCTTTTCACATTAAAACCCCGATTTAATTTCAGCATGGGGAGGATGAGACACAAGCACACCAGCATTCCTCCGGCAGAAGCTTTTTTATGGCCTTGAATAGCAAGAGACCTAATGGCCCCTCTAATTACCCAAAGTCAATATTGGTGAATTCTAATCCCATCCTGATCTAAACACACTGAGAAATAGCTGCCGAGCTCCACTGGTTCGGAGCCACTGCCAAGATGCTGTGATTTATTTGTCTATGTGGGTATTTCTGTGCTTTGTCATGTGCTGAAAATTGCTTCACATAAGTGCAATCATCACGCTCCAACAACACGATTCCTATTCTGAGTTTTCAGGTTTTTATTCATCTTGTGGGACTGATTGCTACTGAACACCTTAGTGCCATTTCAGGTAGTGGAGTTTTAAATGTCTGAGAGTAATTGAGCCTTTCCTTATTTTCTTTTTACGAATTATTAACAAATATCTCTTTAAATACTATGAGTTATAATCAAGCCATCTAAAAACGAGTGGGTTTAATTTTACTGTTTTTGCTCTTCTGATATCTTATACTGTGCTATTTTTCTTTGTCCATCTATGTCTACTAGTTCCTCATAAACTTAACTTTGACTCAGTAGAGGCAGAAGGGGAAAAAAAAAACAACATATGGATTTGCTAATTTGACGATAAATTATGACAGTGAAGGAAATTGGTTGGTCTCTTTGTTAGATTTGTAGTTGTAATTTATTGTATGCTAAAAATGTAATGATTATACTTCAGTTGTAAATCGGGAGTGGCCTGTGGTAAAGGCATGGGGTCATTTCAAATCATTTCAGAAATTCCATAATGTCCATGGAGGGTTTCAGAAGGTTTTGGGAACCTTAAAAAAAAATAAAAAATAAAAAAAATAAAATAAAATAAAATAAAAATAAAATAAAAAATATATATATATATATATGTTATTTTTTACAACCAAAACTACATAGGAATAGCATGATCTGACTGGTTTACTATCTCAGGGCAAATTAATAATTATTTGCCAAAGGATGTTCTATTATTGGTCACTTAGTGAACCCAGACACTGAGGGGACTATTCAATTCAGAATTATTTGACATGATTCCTCATGATCTCTAAATCACTAGTCATTAATTTAGCCCCAATTTTATATCCCTAACATCAGGGGAGAAAAACGTCCATGGGATAGCCTGGTCATTAAGTACATTCGGTTTGTCAGCTGACTTAATTTTACTTCCACATGATGTTGTTGAACTTTGACCTTACCAACTGAAGCAACAAGCATACCCCCAGTAAAGGCTAAAGGCAACCAAACAAAATATTAGAAGACAGATCAGTGCTGAGAAATTATTCTATTATAGCGGACGGATGGCCATGTCCTGGCAGGTATGTTGTATGAGTCTGGGCATTTGCCATTAATTTGTTATGTGTGATAAAAAAGTTTAACTAAATTTGAATGGTGCTGTCCCATAAAATCTTGGCAATGTGTTCCAAAAAAAAAAAACATTTATCTAATACAACTGACTTCCTCTGACCTATCACAACCACAATCGGATTCTGTGTTGGATTAACAGAGTGAAAAATAAAAGAAATCCCCTTTATTGTGCTTTCTGAGGATTTACAAAAGGATCTTTTTCTGAAGTGATTTGCACATAAAGATTAGCGCATTTCACTGTGCCTTGTCATGTTTTTACTTAAAAACACAGGATCAAGCCTGTTTTAAATAACACAATGAACTACATTTAGCATGTCTATCGTTTTATTAAGCCTACATCACAGAGTAAGATCAGTTAATTTCTGTTCATTCAATTTCTGAAGCGCTTAATCCTAATTAGGGTCACGGGGAGGCTTTTGTTTTATAATGTGTTTTATAATGTTGTGCATGAATTTACTGTATTTAACATATGGAGTTGATATTATTCATCCATTCATTTTCTGAACCACTTAATCCTACTTAGGCTGGCAGGGAGGCAGACACCTCCTAGCCAACTCTGGTTGAGGGTAGCTACATCCTGGACAGCTTGACAGGACATAGCAGGGCAGAAACACACTGACGGCTATGCAGTCTACTCTTGATGAAACTCAACAATGGTTCTTTTCTATGTCTCACATCACAGACAGTGAGAGATATGGCCGGCCTTTGATAACCCAGTTAGCTGTGCTGGGTGGGAGACAACAATGACAACTGTTAACAGTGGAGCTTGACCTCAGTGATCCAGCACCTTACCACCAGGCCACCCTGTTGATATTATTCCAGAATTGCATTGAATTCTGAGATGGGCGCCAGCCTCCCCGTGACCCTAATTAGGATTTAGCGGTTCAAAAAATGAATAGGTGAATGAATTGAACTTCTTTTCCTTTCGGCTGTTCCCTTTCAGTGGTTGCCACAGCGAATCATCTGCCTCCATCTTCATGGAAGTCATATTAATGATTCACAGGATTGATTTGGCATACCTTTTTACATTGGATGCCCTTCCTGACACAACCCTTTAGCAAGGAGGAAAAAGATGCTGATGGCTTTGCAGCTAGTCTTCACAAAAGTCAGCAATGGTTCTTTTACATACACCATAGACAGTGAGAGATATGGCTGGCCTTTGATAACCTAGTTAGCTGCATTGGGGGAACAGTGACAACTTTGAGGAGAGTGGGAATGTCATATCATAAAATAATAATAATGCTGATAGTGGCATTATTTGTTAGACCTGTGGAGTCTATATATATATATATATATATATATATATATATATATATATATATATATATATATATATATATATATTGGTTAAATTGGATGCCATTGCTGAGACTGCAAAAGAAGTGCTTGGAGTTAAAAGTAGACTGCATGAAGACTGGGTTGACGAAAACAATGACAAGATCAGAGAAGCCCTCCATGCTAAAAACAAGGCCTACATCGAGTGGCAGAATGATCCATCCTCAGTCTCTAAGCATGAAAGATTTAAAACTCTGCAGGTAAAGGTCCAGTCTGACCTTCGAATGATGCAGGACCAGTGGTGGCAGGATAAAGCCGCCACTGTCCAGCACTATGCAGATACCCACAACACCAACAAATTCTTCAGCACTTTGAAGACAGTTTTTGGCCCCTCCACCTCAGACTGCTCACTGTTGTTGTCCTCGGACGGTTCTGCCCTCATCAAAGATCAAGAGGGCTTGAGCAGGCGCTGGCAAGAGCACTTCAGTAACCTGCTTAACCGACCTTCATCAGTTGACGCAGACACACTGAACCAGATTCCCCAGCAGCCAGTGCAAGACTCGCTTGCAGAACCCCCCGACAATACATGAAATCAAAAGGGCGAGCCGTCAGACAAATTCAGGCAGAGCGTCAGGAAAAGATGGCATTCCTGCCGAGATATTCAAAGCGGCAGGCCCCAACGCCCTCAAAGCCTTTCATGATCTCCTGCTGAGTATCTGGGAAGAGGAGGTGATTGATGCCTGATGACTTCCGTTATGCCCTGATTGTCTCCTTCTACAAGAACAAGGGAAGCAAATCCGACTGTGGAAACTACAGGGGCATCTCTCTCCTCTCTGTTGCAGGGAAGATCTTTGCCAGAGTCATGCTTAACAGACTTATCACAGTATCAGAGCAAAACCTGCCAGAAGCACAGTGCGGCTTCAGGCCTGGCAGAAGTACTGTTGATATGATCTTTGCCATGAGACAACTCCAAGAAAAGTGCATTGAACAAAACATGCCCCTATTCTCTGTCTTCATAGATCTGACCAAGGCATTTGATACACTCAACAGATAGGCCCTCTGGACAGTCCTAGAACATATTGGATGTCTGCCAAAGTTTGTATCAATGATAGGCTTTTCCACGATGGCATGACTGGCCAGGTCCTCTCCAGCGGGAATGTGTCGGAAGCCTTCACAATCAGCAATGGTGTGAAGCAGGGCTGTGTCCTAGCTCCAGTCCTGTTTAACGTGTTCTTCACCTGCATGTTGTCCCATGCCGTGCGAGACCTGGAGAAAGGGGTCTATATTCGCTACAGTTTGGATGGCTCTCAATTCGACTTGTGTCGTCTCACTACCAAGACAAAGAGCCTGCAAACTCTCCTTCAAGAGGTCCTCTTCGCTGATGACTGCGCCCTTGTGGCCCACACAGAATTCGACCTGCAGATGATGCTGGACCGCTTCTCTGAGGCCTCCAAACTCTTCGGCCTGACCGTCAGTCTCAGCAAGACAAAGGTGCTTCACCAACCTCCACCAAACATCCACCCTCCCGCACCCAACATTGTCATCGACGACACACCACTCGCCAATGTTAAACATTTCAAGTACCTGGGAAGCACCATTTCCTGTGATGACTCCCTGAACAAAGAAATCACTTATAGGATCGACAAGGCTAGCCAGGCGCTGGGCAGACTCCGCACCCAAGTGCTCAATCAACACCGTATTCGGCTATCAACAAAACTGAAGGTCGACAATGCTGTGGTACTCCCTTCCCTTCTCTACAGTTGTGAAACATGAACACTGTATCGCAGACATGTCAAAAAGCTGGAGCACTTCCACATGCAAGCTCTTCGCTCCATACTCAGAATCAGCTGGCATGTTACAAACTTGGAGGTCCGAGAGCGTGCCAACTCCACCAGTATTGAGTGTATCCTCATCAAGGCTCAACTTTGATGGGTGGGGCATGTAATTTGAATGGAGGAGTTGGCACAAAGACACTGTGAAAGCAAACATCCAGTGGTGTCACATCAAGCAGAAGGAACCTGAGCAGGATGCTATGGACAAACCAAAATGGGTGGCCTCAATCTACAAAGCAGCTGCCAATTTTGAAAAAGTGCGGTGCCAGAAGTTCACTGCTGCCAGAGACAAGCGGCACAGAACTGCATCAGCAGTAATCACTAGAACGGACTTCCAATGCCCCCACTGTTCAAGACTCTGCGCTTCCAGGCTAGGACTGCAGAGTCACCTTCGCATTCATTGATGAGCAGCAAAATGCTAACGTTATCATCGGATCCAATGGACAACCAAGAAGACACAGTGTTGTGTAAAAGATTTTGCCCCTTACTGATTTTTCACTTTTTTGTGGGCAGTGGTGGTCTAGTGGTATAGGGCGCTGGATCGCTGATCCAAAGGTTTGGGGTTCGAGTCCCACTCTGCACAAGGTTGTCACTGTCCCCCCAGTGCAGCTAACTGGGTTATCAAAGGCGGGCCATGTCTCTCACTGTCTGTGGTGAGAGGCATGTAAAAGAACCATTGCTGACTTTCGTAAAGAGTAGGCTGCAAAGTCGTCAGTGTGTTTCTGTCCTTGCTAAAAAGGGTTGTGACAGGAAGGGCATCCGCCGTAAAAAAAAACCTCTGCCAAATCAAACGTGCAAATCAAATGATTCGCTGTGGCGACTCCCGAGTAAAAGGGAAAAAGCCGAAAGGAAGACAAGACACTGATTTTTCACTTTTTTGCACCTTTGTCACACTTAACTTTTCCGGATCATCAAACAAATTTAAACATTACACAAAGATAACCCAAGTATTCGAAAAATGCCGTTTTAGTGTTGTGATTTTATTTGTTAAGAGAAAAATCCTATCCAAGCCTACATGAACCTCTTTGAAAAAGAAATTTCCTCTTTGTTAAAAGGTGAGGTAATTGTGATTAATCCTATTATTGGGGAAAACTGAGTTCAATTTCATGGCCACACCCAGGCCTGATTTCTTCCGGACATTTCCAATCAGGTGACCCCTAATATAAAACCTGTCTGACAAGGACGTACTTACAGAACAAACGTCATCATCATGCTACGATCCAGTGAGTTTCAAGAGCAAACAAGAAAGAAGATTACAAAGATGTGTCAGGCTGGAAAATTATAAAAAAAAGTCATTGGTAAATCTTTGGGACCCCAGTGGACCACTGTCAGATCCATAAATGGAGAAGGCATGGCACAGTGGTGACCCTTCCCAGAAGTGGCCGACCTACCAAAATTACTCCAAGAGCACGGCACAGACTAACCAAAGAAGTCACAAAGGATCCAAAAACCACTTCTAATCAATTACAAGCCTCACTTGCCTCATTTAATGTCAATGTTCATGACTCGACCATCAGAACGACACAAGGCAAAAATGGCATCCATGGAAGAGTTCCGAAGCAAAAGCCACTGTTGACAAAAAAAGAATATCAAGGCACGACTCACTTTTGCCAAGAATCATTTTGATCATTCCCAAAGCCTTTGGGAAAATGTCCTCTGGACTGATGAAACTAATACCCCAATTTCACTGGAGCACAGCGGACTTACAGAAGAAAAATGTTGTCATCCACAAGCGTTCTGCAATTATTCACCCTTCTTCTGTGTGATTCCGTAGTTATTCCTCAAGTCTTCCTCCATTTCCGTATGCTTCCAGCAGGCCAAAATATTCTGTGAACATGCTTTTGAACATGTTCAAAAGCACTTTCACGGAAAAAAATTCTGTGAGTGTTCTATGGAGTCACTTTGGCATACTTTGCCATATCTGTTCCGCACATGCTGTGAACATTCCGAGAGTGTAAGAATTTCCACTTTTCCATAGGATTTTAACCCATTTTCCGTGTAAAAATGCAGACGCTCTTCTGTAGACTGCGTTCCATGCCTTTCCACTACACGATCCTTGCATGCCGTAGTCCAGTGAAATGGGGGTCTAAAGTTGAACTTTTTGAGAGAAATACATCCCGTTACATCTGGCGCAAAAGCAACACTGTATTTGATAAAAAGAACATTGTGCCAACACAGTGAAACATGGTGGTGGGAGTGTAATGATCTAAGCCTGCTTTGCTTCTTCAGGACCTGGGCAACTTGTCATGATGGAACTATGAATTCTGCTTGCTGCCAAGGAATCTTGCTGAAAAATGTTCATCCATCAGTTTGAGACTTCAAGCTAAAGCGCACCTGGGTTGTGCAGCAAGACAATGATCCAAAGCTCACCAGCAAGGCCACTTCTGAATGGCTAAAGAACAAAATGAGGGTTTTGGAGTGGCCTAGTCAAAGTCCCGATCTGAACCCTATTGAGATGCTGAGGCATGACCTTAAAAGGCTGTTCATGCCCAAAAACCATCCAATCTGGTTGATCTTAAACAATTCTGCAGAGAAGAGAGCGCCAAAATCCCATCACAGCGATGAGAAAGATTCATCGCTGCTTATCGTAAACGCTTGACTGCAGTTATTGCTGCAAAAGGTGGTTCAACCAACTATTAGGTGTAGGGGCAATTACTTATTCCCATGGGCCCTTGTAGGTTGAGATGTTTTTTTTTCCCTTTAATAATTGCAATTGACACTGAAAACTGCATTTTGTGTTTATTTCTGTTTTATCTTTGTATAATATTTAGGTTTGCTTGATCTGAAATGGATGACAGTGACAAACGTGCAAAAAATGTCAGAAATTGGTCAGTGGGCAAAAACCTTTGCCCAGCACTGCATAAATTAAAAATCTATTTATTTATTTGTTTATTTATTATTTGCAAGGTACAGATCCTGTTATGTCCCAAGCAAGCACATAATGAAAACAATTCAGTTGAGTACACACATAGTTGAGTATTCTGGCTGGCTGTTTGCAGACATTGTAAGCAAATGTAAAGATGTAAAGAAACCTATCAGCATTTATGAGGCTCTTTGGGAGGACACATGGTAGATCATCTCTTGTCTAAATGGAGCAATTAGGCTGCCTGTCATCTCTGTCATAACGTGGGCTCATTAAGGCAATTAATCACAGTAATTAGTGCACGATCATTAACGCGGGTCTAATGACACGTGCAAGAATAACAGCAACTTTGAATTTTAGCAGCTGCTGTCATAATGGAAATTAACTCTTTAAGGGCTCATAGTGTTCCCTTAGTTGAAAACGAAAGAAAATGCAGAATCAGCTCAGTGCATAGTGCGTGCTGTGGTGATAAGTACACTTAGAGCTGAGGGTGGTTATAAATATCCTGAATCATGACCCTGTTATATTGACAAAGATGTGCTTTAAAAAGTAAGGAGGGTAGAAAGATAAATTTAAAAATCTATTTATATGATTAAGTAAGCTGTGTTTAGAATCTGGAGCAGTTCTGTACAACTGAAATTTATATGGTTACTAATATTTTAATATTTTTCTAATACAAATAAATGCCATGTGTTCTGTACATATGGGGCTTTACAGAGCACTCAGTAATAATAGATAAATAAAGTTTTAAAAATGGTGGAAATAAGCAATGTAACATTGTCAGTGGTTCAATCTTCACAGTACACATGCAGGCAGGTGTGTAATCTCCAACCGTGTTTGATTTAGGAGCTGAAATTGGATGTTCACATTTCCAGAGCAAAGGAACCATTAGGCTTCATGCAGCATCTCTCCTGTAAATCACTGTGCTGTCAATAAGTGTAGCGCTTACATATTAAAAAAAAAACTGCTCACATTCTCATATGAGCTCCTGCTGGTGATCAAATCTATCCCTCGGTGGTAGTTTCTGCATTAGTCATTCCTGCCCCTCCAGCTCCATCACTGCACACACATACAATCATCTACTCAGCGCTTTTTAAGGAGGCTATTTATCCCTCACTGGATACTGAATGCCTGGTTCGAGAAAAGCGCTTGTTCTAGATTGAAGAATGAAAATGTTTATGTATTAAAGATTATATGAGGTATTCCATTACAGAGCATTTGATAAAGGTCATACTGGTGCAGTTTCATGTAACAGAAGAGTAATAACTAAGGTTTAGATAATATTACACTGCGTCAACATGGGCAACTAATGTTTGATGACAAACCGAAAAACGTCTGTTTTTTATGTTCTTTTATAGATTTATGCATTTATGATCATCTCCATTTAAATAAAGTTGCAAGATAATTATTATTTTAAATTGGCAATATCAATTTAAAATGAGATATGAGGGCCAGTGGTGGCCTAGTGTATAGGGCACTAGATCGCTGAGCCAAAGATTGGGGGTTCGAGTCCCACTCTCCACAAGGTTGTTACTGTCCCCTTCCAGTGGAGCTAATCGGGCTATCAAAGACTAGCCATGTCTGTCACTGTCTATGGTGAGAGGCATGGGAAAAAAACATTGCTGACTTTCGTCAAGAGTACGCTGAAAAGCCGTCAGAATGTTTCCACCCTGCAATGGCCTGGCAAGCTGTCCAGGGTGTCCTCTGCCCTCAACTGGAGTCAGCTAGGATGGGCGCCAGCCTCCCCGCGACCCTAATTAGGATTAAGAGATTGCAGAAAATGAACTGAACTGTGATACGAGGGCTTTACTGTTTACTGTCAACTATTGCATTAACAGTGAAAATCAGATTAGCAGCTCTTTATTTAGTAGCAATAATAAAAAGAAAATGCACCAAAAACAACAAAGAGACTGGACTAAGCTATACTTGTGCATATACTTACATACACATATATACACAATAAAGTAAACAAAAGACATGGCTGCGAAAATACAAAAAGCACCAGGCCACTGCATCTACCTGAGCCGCCCTCTTGCATCCGAAGAGTGTAAACATCAAACAAGAGCAGAAAACATTGGCAATGTTCTTCCAATTCAACACTGTGGTCTCAGCCTGTTCAGATTTACACTCCTCCTTTTTACAGTATAAATAATTCCGACAGACAGAATGACAGACAGACAGACAGACAGCCAGACACTTTATCCCAGAGGAAATTTTGTATTTTCCAGCAGCATTGCACTAAAACAGCACACACTTATTTTATCAAAAACAAAAACTTAAATTAAGACATGATCATCATCATCCGTTTCCACTTATTCTGTGGTTGGGTTGCAGGGAAGCCGCCTAAGCAATGAGGTCCACACGTCCTTCTCCCCAGGCAATTCCTCAAGGTCTTCCGGCGGGATACTGAGGCGTTCCCGGACCAGCCGAGAGACCTAATCTCTCCAGCATTTTCTAGGTCGACCCCAGGGTCTCTTCCCGGTTGGATATACCTAAAATACCAGACCAGGGAGGCATTCTAACCAGATGTCTGAGCCACCTCAACTGGTTCCTCTGAACGTGGAAGAGCAGCAGTTCTATTCCAAGCGCCTCCTGGATAGCTGAGCTTTTTACCCTATCTCTAAGAGAGAGCCCCTTCACCCGGCAAAAGAAGCTCATTTCAGCCACTTGTATCCACGACCTTGTTCTTTCAGTCAATACCCAAAGCTTGTGACTATAGGTGAGGGTTGGACCGTCGATCAACTGGTAAATTGAGAGCCTTGTTTTGCGGCTCAGCTTCCTCTGAACCACGACGGACCTAAACTGACAAACCTTACTATTTATGTTATGTGAACAAGGTATATCCGATGCAAAGTGTTAATTAAATAAGGCATTTTTTAATACTGTATTAATCCTGCAAGGAAAATGATTGCCTCTCCTTTTAACTCAACCAAAGTGGGAACAAACTTGGAGCACTGGGCTGCCACATACATTAGGGGCACTCAGAGCAGGTGAAGGGTAGGTGTCGTGCTCAAGGGCACTTAAGCCATGAATGTGGAGGAAGGGAAGTTGCAGCTCACTCTCCCACCGTCTCACATTTCTCCTGCTGATTCGGGAATCGAACCAGCAACCTTTTGGTCCCAAAGTTGCTTCTTTAGAGAATTGTGTTTAGCTGCCACCATGCAGTGCCTACAGGTAAAAAGAACTCACTCTTGAATAAAACCTCAAGAAAAGTTCAGTTCAGTTCATTTTCTGTAACTGCTTAATCCTAATTAGGGTCGCGGGGAGGCTGGCACCCATCCCAGCCAACTTCGGGCGAGGGCAAAGTACACCCTGGACAGCTCGCCAGGCCATCGCAGGGCGGAAACACGCCGACGGCTTTGCAGCCTACTCTTGTCGAAAGTCAGCAATGGTTCTTTTACATGCCTCACACCATAGACAGTGAGAGACATGGCCGGCCTTTGATAACCCAGTTAGCTGCACTGGGGGGGGATAGTGACAACCTTGTGGACAGTGGGACTCGAACCTCCAACCTTTGTATCAGCAATCCAGCGCCCTATACCACTAGACCACCACTGCCCTTCAAGAAAAGTTGATTAAGCAAAAATATCAGTAGATTTAATATTCAGTGATGAAAGTAATTAACTTTTCAAATACCCCACGACATCTCAATTGGGTTCATATCTGGAATATAACTTTTAGAGCCAGTCGTTGACCTGAATGCTTTATTAACTCTTATAATATATCTACACTTTGAAAAAAGTCTAGAATTCTAATCACTAAAAAGGTTAAAAAGATGCTATAGCATGATAATCTATTTAATATCTCAAAGGCGAAATGTTCTTCACAATTAATCATCCATTATATTATATTGTTTGCCTAACTATTTAGCTGAATGTTTAAAGCACTCATCCATTACTCTTCTTCTTCTTTTCCTTTCGGCTGTTCCCTTCAGGGGTCGCCACAGCGAATCATCTGCCTCCATCTCACCCTATCCTCTGCATCTTCTTCTCTTACACCAACGACCTTCATGTCCTCCTTCACCACATACATAAATCTTCTCTTTGGTCTTCCTCGAGGCCTTCTGCCTGGTAGTTCCAACCTCAGCATTCTACTACCAATATACTCACTATCCCTCCTCTGTACATGTCCAAACCATCTCAATCTAGCCTCTCTGACTTAGTCTCCAAAACATCTTACATGTGCTGTCTCTCTGATGTACTCAGTCCTGATCCTATCCATCCTCGTTACTCCCAAAGAGAACCTCAACATTTTCATCTCTGCAACCTCCAGCTCTGACTCCTGTCTTTTCCCCAGGGCCACTGTTTCTAAACCATACAACATCACTGGCCTCATCACCATCTTGTACACTTTTCCATTCATTTTTGCCGATACCTTCCTATCACACATCACACCGGACACTTTGCTCCAACCATTCCAACCTGCCTGCACGTGCTTCTTCACCTCTTTTCCACACTCTCCATTGCTCTGGACTGTTGAGCCTAAGTACTTAAAATCCTCCTCCTTCCTTATCTCTTCTCCCTTTAACCTCATCCTTCCTCTTGGGTCCTTGTCGTTCACACACATGTCTTACTGAGGCTATCCTTCATTCCTCTCCTTTCCAGGGTATATCTCTAGATTTTTCTGCACTTGTTCTCTGCTCACCCAGTTATGTTTTACATTTTTCTTCCGTGGAATATTCTAAACTTGTTGTGTTCTGAAGAAGGTTGAATCATCTGACATTACCCGACGATCATGAGATGAAGAAAATTTTCTGGGTTTTTTTTTCTTTGTGATATTGACTGATGAGGTCACATTCCAACTACAGCCCTGCACCCATTAATTATATTTACTGCTCATGGGGGAAGCTGGAGTCAAATCCAGCTGACTTTGGGTGAGAGGCGGGGTACTGCAACCCTGTTAACTTGCTAAAGGTAAATTATTAACTAAATATTTACAAAAATCATTCCAATTTCCTTAATGCAATCAAGTCATTATCATGGATGCTAATTCTGCTAATACTCATTTGCTAATTATCGACTAAAAACATAAAACAGCAGGAATCAACATCAAAGAAACATTCTGAAATGAGCCATGAGATTGTTTTCTGAGATGGTTAAGCCGACAATATTTATTAAGGGATCTAAGGAGATATTTTCTTAGATTCAGTGTTCAAAGATTTTTAAAAGTTGCAAGTGCTAAAAGGCGGGATCATCACATAATAGCCTCACTATTAGTGTCCCTGTGGTTACAAAATAACTTTGAACAAAATACTGAGAAAGGGTATTTTTCATTCAACACAAGGAATTTTACTACTTTACTTCCAAATCTTTCATAAACATTCCATAAAATGGCTCAGTTCATATACAATTTCTCACAGTACGCTTCCATTCAGAGTGAAATGTTCAAACATAAATTGTAAATAATTGTTCAGGCTTAAATTGTTATTAGTAAATTGGCATAATTCACACAGCTCTTAGTTAGAAGGTATTATGAAAGCAGGGTCACATCTACCAAGGCTGACTGACCTGATGGATGAAACCCCACGGCGACCAGCTGGACCTCAGCACTGAGCTGTGAATGTTTCACTCCACAGAATTTACATAACAATAGCACACTTTATTCATTACACTTCAGCAAGCATGTGTGTGTGTGTGTGTGTGTGTGTGTGTGTGTGTGTGTGTGTGAGAGAGAGAGAGAGAGAGAGAGACCTGACAACACCCCCTGGTTCCATCTCTGCACATTTTTATTTAATTTCAATTCTATAAATCATTGTGTGTGTGTGTGTGTGTGTGTGTGTGTGTGTGTGTGTGTGTGTTTCTGTGTGTGTGTGTGTGTGTGTGTGTGTGTGTGTAAACTTGATTTCTAGATTTTATTTAATTATTTTATAAAAAGAATTGGGGCAGTGGTGGTCTAGTGGTATAGGGTGCTGGATCACTGATCCAAAGGTTGGGGGTTCGAGTCCCACTCTCCACAAGGTTGTCACTGTCCCCCCCAGTGCAGCTAACTGGGTTATCAAAGGCGGGCCATGTCTCTCACTGTCTATGGTAAGAGGCATGTAAAAGAACCATTGCTGACTTTCGTAAAGAGTAGCTGCAAAGCCGTCAGCGTGTTTCTGTCCCTTGCTAAAAAGGGTTGTGACAGGAAGGGCATCCGACGTAAAAACCTCTGCCAAATCAAACGTGCGAATCAGATGATTCACTGTGGCGACTCCCGAGTAAAAGGGAAAAACCAAAAGAAAGACAGACATTTTATATAAAGAATCATACTTTGTAGAAGTGGGCAGTGGTGGTCTAGTGGTATAAGGCGCCGGATCGCTGATCCAAAGGTTGGGGGTTCGAGTCCCACTCTCCACAAGGTTGTCACTGTCCTCCCAGTGCAGCTAACTGGGTTATCAAAGGCCAGCCATGTCTCTCACTGTCTATGGTGTGAGGCATGTAAAAGAACCACTGCTGACTTTTGACAAGAGTAGGCTGCAAAGCCGTCAGCGTGTTTCTGCCCCGCGATGGCCTGGCGAGCTGTCCAGGGTGTACTCTGCCCTCGCCCTGAGTTTGGCTGGGATGGGCACCAGCCTCCTCGTGACCCTAATTAGGATGAAGCGGTCACAGAAAATGAACTGAACTTTGTAGAAGTTCTACTTTTACAAAAGAACTACTTGCTGCATTTGTTTTTATAGAAGAGAGAAGCCCAGAGAGAGAGAGAGAGAGAGAGAGAGAGAGAGAGAGAGATTCTAAATGGGAATGTTAATGGCATTGTATCTAATTATCTAAACAGCTATTAGATATACTCAGTAATTAAGGGACATTTGTTTTGTTTTCCCATTAAGTTAATTACAGCTTTTCTTAATTGTTTCCACAAAATCCGCAGAAATACTCTCCAGTGCCACCACATAATGGACCACATTGACATTATTTGTCTAACTGACTCAAAACGCAAATAAAGAAATGTGTTCTGTATTAACAAAACAAAACAAAAAAAAAACAAAGACAATTAGACAAGCTGTCCAGTGTGTACTCTACCCTTGCCCACAGTTGGCTGAGATATGTGCCAGCCTACTGGCAACCCTAACTAGGATTAAGAGGTTTAGAAAATGAATGAATGAAAGCCAATTATAAATCGGAATGCGCTTTTCTCAGAAAAATTGGGTGTGACACAGGAATACACCATAGAGGCAGTGTATCATAACCAGGACTGCAGTGGTCAAAAAATAAGTGAGTACACATTCGAAGCAAATTTTGAAATTTGAAAGGCTGAGAGGTTTTTTTTGAGCATTTCAACTTTTTCATTCAAAACAGTTAGTCTGGGCTATTATAAAATTTACAGAACTTGGCAATTCTATCGGTAATAAGAAAAAATAAAACAAATAAATTAGCAAATAATACTGTATGCTCATATTTTTTAAATGTTAGTGTTGAAATCTATAATGAGTATGTTATATATGTATTTTACTGAAAAATTATCAAAAATTGCATAAAAAATACAGACAAGTTACTTGGTACTTGTATTAGGAGTACAATATGCAAACCACAAATGACAATATATTATATTGTATATACATACATTGCAAGACATTACTCCATTTCCAATGTTCCAGATACATATGTAATTACAGGCCTCGAATTTTTCGAAAGTTTGCACAACCTATTTTTTGTTCACGGGTAAATGGTTCTGGTAACATATAGTTCGTTCACCTATAATAATTTGCGTAACCCATCGGTTATGCAAAATGGTTGCCTGAAATTTCAAGTTCTAAAAGAATCGAACATTTGGATTTTTCACAGAGAAAGACCACTACTACATGTAACTGGAAATGAGGAACAAAATAGTGATAAGTTAGCAACTATGAAAAATCTTTAATGAAGTTAAAAATTACAAATTCAATGTCATACATAAAATAAAACAATTTTACTGAATTTTACTTATTTAAAGAACTTTAAATTTAATAATATTGAAAGCAAAAACCGGAAATATTAATACAATCCAAGTCAGTCTATTCCTGATAGCATTCTGCATATCGACTACTCACTAGATATAAAATATAATACTGCTAATACAAAATATAATATCGCAATGTCTAATTCAACTTGCTCCTGCAAACAATGCAGATCAAATAGATCTGAGAAAAAACTCAAGCATAACAAAAATAGAAATAGCACCTTAATCTAATACAGTAAAAACACAAAAACATTTTAACAACTATAGCACCAATCTGTGATGACTGTGTAACCAATTTAAAATTTAGGCATTTTTGGACACTGTCAGAATGGATGGAGTATTATAAAAATACTATTATGGAGAGAGATTAAAAGTAACTAAACTATAATGACTATCTGTTCTGCTTGTAATGAACATTCAAGAGTCCTCCATGGTGACATCACCATCATCATCAGTTACTAGGCAAACTTACTAGGTTGGTACAGTCGGAGACAATTTATGGCAATCCGGCCATTTGCGGCATTACCAGTTTACGACATGCTAGGACCGTATGCTTTATATGTGCAAACTATTGAAGTTTGATTATAATTTTTACCTTTCCTGGAGAAGTCTACAATTTGTGCTGACTGCGAACGTCCACACGTTTTTTTTTATTTCTATTTTACTAGAAAATGAGTGTGCCAAGTTGTTGAAGTTTGTTTGTTGTGAACTCTGATATTAACTTCCTACACGACAGTATTGTCGTTCAGGTGTTTTAATAAAGTGCCGACCGGTCTGCCGACCGAACAATCGGTCGCCTGAATTTTCAAGGCTTGTAATTATAAAGAAGTGTTGTTAGTGCTAATTATAATTATTCATTCCTTCAATAACTAATGGTGACTTCTTAAATGAAGATATCCAAGAAAGTACTTGTTCAATATGGATAGGCAAGAAATCTTTTAAGATAGATACAGTATTTTCATCGAAAAAATAGAAAAGTTTATAATAGATCTAAAATATATGTTTTTAACATTAGCTTGGATTAACCATTTAGTTATTACCAAAAAGTAAGACCTGTCAACAAGGACAAACAGGGCATAAACTGACTGCAGAAATGCTTGTTTGATCTTAAAATAACAGTTTTCTGGGATGTAGGCTTGTCACCGGGTGTGACCGTGTGAACCAAATATAAACAGAGGCCAGCTTAGCCTTACTTACCGGGGACTTTGTTGGACTCAGCTTGCAAGCTTTCTGCACTCTCTCCACTAGTAAACCTGTGCGTGGCTAGTGACTGTGTGTCCTGTGGGGGAGACAATTCGGCTTTCGTTGTTTTACGCATGATAGCAAAACGAATGAAATGTCATTGGACACAAATTTTGAGCTCAGCTAGTAGTATCCAATCAGAGGTATAATACTATAAGTATAAGACTGATTCGTGGTGTTTATGGAATCATGTTTATGAGTAGATTGACTAAAATAACCTTTGGCTTTGAAACTATTTATCACTTCATCTCCGCTTTTTATTTACACAGTTGCGGAAATTTACGTTGATCAACTATAAAGTAGACTAAATTAAGTCAGTACACGCAACTCAGCCACTAAAACAAATGGGTACACAGCGTGTAACGGCGTGTACCCACCACTACAGCACTGATCATAACCATTCCCCATTACAGAATGTTTTTAAATGTGTCCATAACTCATGTGTACAAGGTGAGTGTTTGTAAAACTATGGCGAATAACCAATGCTCAAGCTTCAAGCAGAAAACCAGAATCTACAATACATGACTGTTACCCATTACACCATGATGCCAATATTGGAAAATAAACTTGAATAGATTTTTGAAAAGCTTTCTTGTTTTTTTTTTTTTTTGCTCACCATGTCAGAGTGACTCACTAGCCTACCATGATTATACTGTACCATAAGTATGAAGTGTAACATGAAAACAGTCTTCTTTCAGTCTCTAGAAAAGACTAGAGTGCAACAATTGAAGCAAATGATTGTTATAGGAATTTACTTTAGTGTCAAAGCAGCTGAACCTGATGAAATTATTTCATCAGAGAATGAAGATTACTAGGATTTAGCTCACGTGGTGAACATGCCCTGTACATTGTCGGGTCGCCAGACTGTATCTAAATGTTAATCTAGCTAATATATACAGTATCTTTCTTGGAAACATGAGAGAATGAGAATGTCTGGTGTAAAATGTAACTTCACAGTATGTGACACCAGCAAACACTGCTCTAGCATTCCATAGAGATTTACTTTATGTCTAAAGGTCCTTTTGGCTGCATCAAAATAGTCAGTATGAAGCATTGTACTTTGGTATTGTATAAGAAAGTCTGGAGTGGCAGAGAAGTATGTTAGAGTGGTGCAGGACATGTATGAGAGAAGTAAGACAGTGGTGAGGTGTGCTGTCGGCATGACGGAAGAGTTCAAAGTGGAGGTGAGACTGCATCAAGGGTCAGCTCTGAGCCCCTTCTTGTTTACTATAGTGATAGACAGGCTGACAGACGAGGTTGAACAAGAATCTCCATGGACTATGATGTCTGCAGATGGCATTGTCATCTGTAGTGAGAGCAGAGAACAAGTGCAGGAAAATCTAGAGAGGTGGAGGTATGCCATGGAAAGGAGAGGAATGAAGGTTAGCCTCAGTAAGACAGAATACATGTGTGTGAACGACAAGGACCCAAGTGGAGCGGTGAGGTTAAAGGGACAAGAGATAAAGAAGGTGGAGGATTTTAAGTACTTAGGCTCAACAATCCAAAGCAATGGAGAGTGTGGAAAAGAGGTGAAGAAGTGTGTGCAGGCAGGTTGGAATGGTTGGAGAAAAGTATCCGGCATGATGTGTGATAGGAAGGTATCGGCAAGAATGAAAGGAAAAGTGTACAAGACGGTGTTGAGGCCAGCAATGTTGTATGGTTTAGAAATAGTGGCGCTGAGGAAAAGACAGGAGGCAGAGCTGGAGGCAGCAGAGATGAAAATGTTGAGGTTCTCGTTGGGAGTAACGAGGATGGATAGGATCAGGAATGAGTACATCAGAGGGACAGCACATCTAAGAGGTTTTGGAGACAAAGTCAGAGAGGCTAGATTGAGATGGTTTGGACATGTACAGAGGAGGGATAGTGAGTACATTGGTAGTAGGATGCTGAGGTTGGAACTACCAGGCAGAAGGCCGAGAGGAAGACCAAAGAGAAGATTTATGGATGTGGTGAAGGAGGACATGAAGGTAGTTGGAGTAAGAGTAGACGATACAGAGGATAGGGTAAGATGGAGGCGGCTGGTTTGCTGTGGCGACCCCTGAAGGCAAAAGCCCAAAGGAAAAGAAGAAGATGTGCCAAACTCACAGAAACATACCCTAAGAGACTTGAAGCTGTAATTGCTGTATTAGGTGGAGCTACAAAGTACTGTCCTAATGCAGCCGTGGGGGTGGGGGGGCAATGCAGCCGTTAGGGGGGGGCACAAACCAGTGTCTCTATCTCACACCGGTCCCAAGCCCGGATAAATGCAGAGGGTTGCATCAGGAAGGGCATCTGGCGTAAAACAAATGGATAGGATCAGGAATGAGTACATCAGAGGGACAGCACATCTAAGAGGTTTTTGAGACAAAGTCAGAGAGGCTAGATTGAGATGGTTTGGACATGTTCAGAGGAGGAATAGTGATATATTGGTAGTCGGATGCTGAGGTTGGAACTGCCAGGTGGAAGGCCTCGAGGAAGACCAAAGAGAAGGTTTATGGATGTCTTGAAGGAGGACATGAAGGTAGTTGGTGTTAGAGAAGAAGATGCAGGGGATAGGGTGAGATGGAGGCAGATTATTCGCTGTGGCGACCTCTGAAGGGACCAGCCAAAAGGAAAAGAAGAAGAAGCATTGTACTAATTTTGGGTAAGTACCTTCTACCCAGTCATCCCCATACTGCGTACTATGAATATGTAAGCAAGTAAACAAATAATTCAAACACACTCTGCCACTATTTTACTTGTCTACTTGGATTTTTATAGCATTATCTAAGATAGTGAATAAATCTATGTCCATGTATTAGTCCTCAAGAGGTAATTTAGGATGCCAATACAGTACTAGAAAATCATACTCAAACATTTATTTTATTTTACTTATCTTTGCAAAGACAGAAAAGTGTTACACTTGCACAACTCCTCCTTAATGCTGGACTTGTTCCTGCCAACAATGTAATTTTAATTGCTTTTCCCCCAGGGATTTCTTGCTCTTTGATTATTCAGAGATTCAAACTGACATTGTGGGACACTGTAGGTGGAGCATGAGTTACCTTCACGTACACCAACTTTTGTTGATTTGAGTGCTATTGCCTACTGAGTATTCTGACATATTCATATTTAATTATTCATTCATTTACCAAGACATTTGATTGTACTAGGGTCCGAACAAAGGCAGAGCATCGCCTGAACAGCTCACCAAATGATTACAGGGCAAACACACACAAAACCATTCATACTCACACAAAGGGCGATTTGAAACAGCCAATTAACCCAATCTACATGTCTTTGGGCCATGAGAGTGTAATGAAGTACCCAGAGGAGAGGTATACAAGCATGGGGCAAACATGCAAACTACACAGGAACACCATTTTCATGTCCACGACTCAAAACCCTGAAACCTTCTTTTTGTGAAGCAGAGGTGCTGACCACTGTTTTGCTGCATTATTTTTGATACTGTTCTGTTAAAATGGTTCTTTTTTTTTGTTTGTTTGTTTCTTTTTTTGTTTTGTTTTGTTTTGTTTTGCTTTGGAGGCTTAGTTTAGAGAAGATCGAAGAAATTTGTATTTGTAATAGAAGACACTGTATTATATAATTAGAATAAGCATGGTGATTATTGGATGGCTTTCATTATGTTGAAAAAGGACACATCTCACACAGTGAGATTTCCGTTCGGCTTTTTCCCTTTTTCAGGGGTCACCACAGCAAATGATTCCCATGTTTGGTTTGGCATAGGTTTTTACGTCGGATGCCCTTCCTGACACAACCCTTTAGCAAGGGTCAGAAACGCTGATGGCTTTGCAGCCTACTCTTTGCAAAAGTCAGCAATGGTTCTTTTACATAAACTTCTCACCATACATAGTGAGAGACACGGCTGGCCTTTGATAACCCAGTTAGCTGCACTGGGAGGGGTACAGTGACAACCTTGTGGAGAGTGGGACTCGAACCCCCAACCTTAGGATCAACGATCCAGCACCCTATGCCACTAGACCACCACTGCCCCCAAAAAGACACATCCAGTATGCTTTTCAAAGCAAACAGCATGTGAAAAATCATCTTTTTGTTGTTGTCGTAACTGCAAAGACACGTTTCCTGAAACAAACACCATTTTAATACTCCACACCTCTACCTTAAAACTAAAGAAAATAAAGAAAGTGTATTTTTTCCATCCAAACCAAACTTCCCCTTCAGATGACATACAAAAGTGAAAGTAAAGTAGACTATGCAAAGTGGTTTAAAATGTGCTGAGTGTGGCTCTGTAATCCTTTGAGTTCTGCTACAATTGCTGTTAAATTGTGAAAGAGTGACAGTAATTTTAAGGCTACAGAGTCTACTGGGAGAGGAAAAAAACATTTATCTGTTTTGCTGTATTGTAATAACAGGAACAAAAGAAAACTCTGCTTAGCATTCTCATGAAAAAAGAAGAGTGTGTAGCTTTACTGGATAGGAACAATTACTTTAAATATGGTCACAGAGATTCTCAAAGCCCCACAGGTGGGGAGTCCTATGGTGTGTAAGACAAAAATTTATTTATTACTTATTCATTAAAAAAACCTATAGTCATCAACCAAAGTATTATCTCAATACTCTTCTTCTTTCTTCTTTTCCTTTCGGCTGTTCCCTTCAGGGGTCGCCACAGCAAATGCTCTGCCTCCATCTCTCCCTATCCTCTGCATCTTCTACTCTTACTCCAACGACCTTCATGGCCGCCTTCACCACATCCATAAATCCTCTGGGCCTTTTGCCTGGTAGTTCCAACCTCAGCATCCTACTACCAATATACTCACTATCCCTCCTCTGTACATGTCCAAACCATCTCAATCTAGCCTCTCTGACTTTGTCTCCAAAACATCTAACATGTGCTGTCCCTCTGATGTACTCATTTCTGATCCTATCCATCCTCGTTACTCCCAAAGAGAACCTCAACATTTTCATCTCTGCTACCTCCAACTCTGACTCCTGTCTTTTCCTCAGGGCCACTGTTTCTAAACCATACAACATTGCTGGCCTCATCACCGTCTTGTACACTTTTCCCTTCATTCTTGCCGATACTCTCCTATCACTCATCACACCGGACACTTTTCTCCATCCATTCCAACCTGCCTGCACGCGCTTCTTCACCTCTTTTCCACACTCTCCATTGCTCTGGATTGTTGAGCCTAAGTACTTAAAATCCTCCACCTTCTTTATCTCTGCCCCCTGTAACCTCAAAGTTCCTCTTGGGTCCTTGTCGTTCACACACATGTATTCTGTCTTACTAAGACTAACCTTCAATCACCTCCTTTCCAGGGCATACCTCCACCTCTCTAGATTTTCCTCCACTTGGTTTCTGCTCTCACTACAGATCACGATGTCATCTGCAAACATCATAGTCCATGGAGATTCTTGTCTAACCTCGTCTGTTAGCCTGTCCATCACCATAGCAAACAAGAAGGGGCTGAGAGCTGACCCTTGATGCAGTCCCACCTCCACCTTGAACTCTTCTGTCACACCGACAGCACACCTCACCACTGTCTTACATCTCTCATATATGTCCTGCACCACTCTAACATACTTCTCTGTCACTCCAGACTTCCTCATACAATACCACAGTTCTTGTCTCGGCACCCTGTCATATGCTTTCTCCAGATCCACAAAGGCACAATGCAGCTCCTTCTGACCTTCTCTGTACTTCTCTATTAACATCCTCAAAGCAAACACTGCATCTGTGGTGCTCTTTCTTGGCATGAAATCAAACTGTTGTTCACAAATGCTGACCTCTGCCCTTAGTCTTGCTTCCACTATTCTTTCCCATAGCTTCATTGTATGGCTCATCAACTTTATCCCTCTGTAGTTGCCACAACTCTGTATATCTCCCTTGTTCTTAAAAATGGGCACAAGCACACTTCTCCTCCATTCCTCTGGCATCTGCTCACTTTCTAAGACCTTGTTGAATATTCTTGTCAGAAAATCTACTGCTACCTCTCCTAGACACTTCCATACCTCAACTGGTATGTCATCAGGGCCAACTGCCTTTCCACTCTTCATCCTCTTCAATGCCCTCCTCACTTCTCCCTTACTAATCTTTGCTACTTCCTGCTCCTCAACGGTCACCCCTTCTACTCTTTTTTCTCTCTCATTTTCCTCATTCATCAGCTCTTCAAAGTACTCTTTCCATCTTCCCAGCACACTTCTGTCATCAGTCAATACATTTTCCTCTCTGTCCTTTATCAAACTAACTTGCTGCACGTCTTTCCCATCTCTATTTCTCTGCTGTGCTAACCTGTATAGATCACTTTTTCCCTCCTTCCTGTTCAACCTATCATACAAGTCATCATACGCCCTCTGTTTGGCCTTTGACACCGCTACCTTCACCTTACGCTGTGTCTCCCTGTACTCCTGTTACTCTCTTCGGTCCTCTCAATGTCCCACTTCTTCTTGGCTAACCTCTTCTTTTGTACACACTCCTGCACTTCCTCATTCCACCACCAAGTTTCCTTATCTTCTTTCTGTAACACCAGCTTGATATAGCTGTGCTAGATTTTATACTAGGTTCTTGAGGAGTAAAATGAATTGTGGAGATTTAAAGTTGAACAGCCGGCAGATATATTACAATTAACAATATCACAAGAAACAGTGCAAACAATGTTGTAGAACACTCTTTACAAAACAAAAATAAAATAAAATAAGCTTAAGTCTCTAAGGTTCGATTTGTGTGAATTCGGGAGTCTTTTCCAGGATTGTGATCCGTTTGGGATAAAGGTGTTTTTATTTGTTCTTATCTGGGATTCTGTGATTTGAAGTGGTTGGGTCTGTAGATCTACTCTCGCATCCAGAGAACAGTTGGCCACACTGCTTCTGGATCCCCCAAGAGTTCTCACTGGATTTGGCTCGCCATCCGTGTCCGAAACCAGCTTCAAGATCAGATCCAGATCCACTAAAAATCCAGTCGGAGTTTCCAAGAAAACAAAAACTCTCCACCCGGTTCGATTGAGAGAGAACAAAACACATACAAGGCTTTGTGTCGCTTTTCGAGGGCTCTGAATGCGTCCTGCTCCTCAGCACTCTGCTGCACGCTCTCTGTGCTCAGCCAGGCGCACGCAGCACGTGCCTATGATGCGTTCAAGGGGACTAGGAAACTATAGTGCTTTCAGGGAGCGTTGGAAATTAGGGTTTGTCTCCAATAAAATTAGTAACCATGTATTTACATGGGTTACATTTCCTTCCAGAGGACACACCAAGTACTCTCCTACCGGTCTCCCTGATCACATTGGCTGTGGTTGTCCAGTCCTCTGGAAGCACTTCCTGACTACCCAAAGCCTGTTTCAACTCCTCCTTGAAGACAACACGACACTCTTCCTTTTTCAGCTTCCACCACTTTGTCTTCTGCTCTGCCTTTGCCTTTTTCACCTTTCTCACCATCAGTGTCATCCTGCACACCACCATCCTATGCTGTTTGGCAACACTCTCACCCACTACTACTTTGCAGTCACTGACTTCCTTTAAATTACATCGCCTACACAAGATGTAGTCTACCTGTGTGCTCTTACCTCCGCTTTCATAAGTCACCCCATGCTTCTGTTTCTTCTTGAAGAAAGTATTCACCACAGCCATTTCCATCCTTTTTGCAAAATCGATCAACATCTGTCCTTCTTTGTTCCTGTCCTGGATACCAAACCTGCCCATCACTTCCTCGTCCCGTCTGTTGCCTGCACCAACATGTCCATTGAAGTCTGCTCCAATGACCACTCTTTCACCTCTGGGGGTACTCTGCATCACTTCATCTAACTCACTCCAGAATCTCTCCTTCTCTTCTCGCTTACATCCTGCCTGTGGGGCATAAGCACTAACAACATTGACCATCACGCCTTCAAGTTCTACCTTGAGACTCATCACTCTGTCTGACACTCTTTTCACTTCTAGAACATTCCTGACAAACCCCTCCTTCAAAATGACTCCTACTCCATTTCTCTTCCCATCCACACCATGATAAAACAGCTTAAACCCTGCTCCTATGCTTCTAGCCTTGCTACCTTTCCACCTGGTCTCCTGCACACACAGTATGTCCACTTTCCTCCTCTGCATCATGTCAGCCAGCTCTCTACCTTTTCCTGCCATAGTTCCAACATTCAAAGTCCCTACTTTCAGTCCTAGACTCATGCCTTTCCTCTTCTCTCTCTGGCAACGGACACGCCTCCCACCTCTCCTTCTTCGACGTCTTCGACCAACAGTAGTCCAATTTCCATCAGCACCCTGTTGGTTGACAGCACTGATGGCGGGTTGTTAACCCGGGCCTCGACCGATCCGGTATGTCATTCTTTCTTGTGATTCGCATAGTTTATTTGGCATTTGTTTTATGCCAGATGCCCTTCCTGACGCAACCCTCTGCATTTATCCGGGCTTGGGACCGGTGTGAGATAGAGACACTGGTTTGTGCCCCCCCCCTAACGGCTGCATTGCCCCCCCACCCCCACGGCTGCATTAGGACAGTACTTTGTAGCTCCACCTAATACAGCAATTACAGCTTCAAGTCTCTTAGGGTATGTTTCTGTGAGTTTGGCACATCTTCTTCTTTTCCTTTGGGCTTTTCCCTTCAGGGGTCGCCACAGCAAACCAGCCGCCTCCATCTTACCCTATCCTCTGTATCGTCTACTCTTACTCCAACTACCTTCATGTCCTCCTTCACCACATCCATAAATCTTCTCTTTGGTCTTCCTCTCGGCCTTCTGCCTGGTAGTTCCAACCTCAGCATCCTACTACCAATGTACTCACTATCCCTCCTCTGTACATGTCCAAACCATCTCAATCTAGCCTCTCTGACTTTGTCTCCAAAACCTCTTAGATGTGCTTTCCCTCTGATGTACTCATTCCTGATCCTATCCATCCTCGTTACTCCCAACGAGAACCTCAACATTTTCACCTCTGCTACCTCCAGCTCTGCCTCCTGTCTTTTCCTCACCGCAACTGTTTTTAAACCATACAACATTGCTGGCCCCATCACCTTCTTGTACACTTTTCCTTTCATTCTTGCCGATACCCTCTTATCACACATCACACCGGACACTTTTCTCCAACTATTCCGACCTACCTGCACACGCTTCTTCACCTCTTTTCCACACTCGCCATTGCTCTGGACTGTTGAGCCTAAGTACTTGAAATCCTCCAGCTTCTTTATCTCTGCTCTCTGTAACCTCACCGTTCCTCTTGGGTCCTTGTCGTTCACATACATGTATTCTGTTTTACTGAGGCTCACCTTCATTCCTCTCCTTTCCAGGGCATACCTCCACCTCTCCAGATTTTCCTGCACTTGTTATCTGCTCTCACTACAAATCACAATGTCATCTGCAAACATCATAGTCCATGGAGGTTCTTGTCTAACCTCGTCTGTCAGCCTGTCTATCACCATAGCAAACAAGAAGGGGCTCAGAGCTGACCCTTGATGCAGTCCCACCTCCACCTTGAACTCTTATGTCACACCGACAGCACACCTCACCACTGTCTTACATCTCTCATACATGTCCTGCACCACTCTAACATACTTCTCTGCCACTCCAGACTTCCTCATGCAATACCACAGTTCCTCTCTCGGCACCCTGTCATATGCTTTCTCCAGATCCACAAAGGCACAATGCAGCTCCTTCTGACCTTCTCTGTACTTCTGTATTAACAACCTCAAAGCAAACGCTGCGTCTGTGGTGCTCTTTCTTGGCATGAAACCAAACTGCTGTTCACAAATGCTGACCTCTGACCTTAGTCTAGCTTCCACTATTCTTTCCCATATCTTCATCGTATGGCTCATCAATTTTACCCCTCTGTAATTGCAACAACGCTGCACATCTCCCTTGTTCTTAAAAATAGGCACAAGCACACTTCTCCTCCATTCCTCCGGCATCCTCTCACTCTCTAAAGTTTGGCACATCTAATCCACTGATATTTTTGCCAATTCTTCAAAGCATAACTGCTCCAACTTTCTCAAAGATTTGCATATATTTAGCAACATTCATCACCCCCAATTCTGACCAGTTTCCCGTCCCTTTCAATTTAAAACTTCCTTATGACATGGTACATGCTTCAGTGCGGAGATTGCATTGTTTGGGTGATAAGTACTGTTTGATTTGTGCCACATATATTTTCCTTAAAGCTGTCCAAGGTGTTCTCTGCCCTCGCCCGGAGTCGGATGGGATGGACGCCAGCCTCCCCGCAACCATATATCGGATTAAGCGGTTACAGAAAATGAATGAATGAATGAATGTATTTTCCTTCATAGAAAAAAGTTGAATTTTAGTCACATCTGACCAGAAAACCATCTTACAAATGTATGGTAGCCTCTCACATATGGCAGCTTTCAAAAGTATTATTCTCCTTGAACTTTATTACTATTTGTCATGTTACAACCACAAACATAAATGTATTTTATTGGCATTTTATGTGACAGACCAACACAAAGTGGAGTGGCACTTATTGTTTAGTGAAAAAAAAATGATACATGGTTTTCAAAACTAGTTTAAACATCATTTAAATATATATATATATATATATATATATATATATATATATATATATATATATATATAAATGTCACTGAGTTCGAATATCTTGGCAGCCTTTTCACTCATGACAATAACTGCAACCGAGAGATAGCGAGGAAGATTGGTAAAGCTTATGGAGCACTTGGGGGTTTTAACAAAGTGTGCAACAGTTCAATGATAAGCATCAAGACGAAACTCCAAATACTGCATACATTCATTTTTAGTGTCCTTCTTTATGCAGCAGAAACCTGGGTGATGACCAAAACCACAATGAAGAAGTTGCAAGCCTTTGGAATGGCATGCTACCGCAGAATACTCAACATCATTTGGTTCCACAGAGTCAGAAACAAAGATATCATCGACCGATTGGACATCAAGACCAACATCACCCAAACCATGCTTTGCCTAATCTACCAGTTATGGAGGAGCTCAACAATCCGCCCACACTGGTGGAGCTCGGCAAAGCTATTGACTCTCTCGCCTGTGGAAAGGCGACAGGGCAGGACAGCATTCCACCAGAAGGCCTGAAGCAAACCATCCTGCAGTAGCTGCATGATCTCCTGTATCTGTTCTGGGAGCAAGGCCACTTTCCTCAGGACATGAGATATGCCAAGCCGGTCACCCTGTATAAAAACAAGGGAGATCATAGTGGTTGTAATAACTATCGGGGAATCTCCCTACCAAGCATTGTTGGCAAGATTTTCCCCCCCGAGTCGCCCTCAACCACCTTCAGAGCCTTGCCTCACGTGTATACCCCGAGTCACAATGTGGCTTTAGAGGTGGAAGATCCACAGTGGATATGATCTTCTCTCTCCGTCAGTTGCAGAAGCAGTGTCGTGAGCAGCAGCAGCCATTGTTCCTTGCTTTTGTGGACCTGACCAAAGGCTTTGATTTGGTGAGCAGAAGCGGGCTTTTCCAAATTCTTCAAAAGATCAGCTGTCCTCCCAAACTCCTTGCAGTCACTGTCTGCTTCCATCAGGACATGTAGAGCGTTCTCTTCCTTTTCTGGATTCGGGTTTTCGTTTATTTTACAACTCTCTTTGCTTAACCGAGTATGCATGGTCGATTGCGTCGATCCGAGCTTCTGGCCAACCATATTTGCTTAGGGTTACAAAAGTCCACAAAACAGTGTAAACACAAAGATCACAGAGAAAACGTCTTAACACAAGGGTAACACGCTATATATATATATATATATATATATATATATATATATATATATATATATATATATATATATAAAACTGAACTTGGAAGAAGGAGGGGTATGTTCAGTCTGTCGTTTATAAACAATGGATGCAGCGTCATTACGTTATCTTTACGTCAGCGTACTACGTAGGTACGTCTAAACTCAAAATTTGACAATTTTTTTTTGAAAGAAAAAAACATACAATCGAAAAAATATAAAACGAATGTGTGTGTCTGTGTGTGTGTGTGTGTGTGTGTGTGTGTGTGTGTGTGTGTGTGTGTGTGTGTGATGAGAGATTTGAGATTTCCTTTCAGCTTTTTTTAGGGGTCACCACAGCGAATGATTCGCACGTTTGATTTGCCATAGGTTTTATTTACATCGGATGCCCTTCCTGACACAACCCTTTTAGCAATGGACAGAAACACGCTGACGGCGTTGCAGCCTATTTTTTACGAAAGTCAGCAATAGTTCTTTTGCATGCCTCTCACCATAAACAGTGAGACACATGGCCTGCCTTTGATAACCCAGTTAGCTGCACTGGGGATATATATATATATATATATATATATATATATATATATATATATATATATATATATATATATATATATATATATTATAGTTAATTATAGTTATTATTATAGTTTATATACTGTTTTTTTTTCATGTAAGTGGTGAAGAAGAACATGAAGGCAGTTGGTGTAATAGAAGAAGATACAGAGGATAGGGTGAGATGGAGGCAGATGATTCGCTGTGGCGACCCTTGAAGGAAACAGCCAAAAGGAAAAGAAGATATGTGTGTGTGTGTATATGTGCGTGTGTGTATATATATATATATATATGTATATAAATGTGTGTGTGTGCGACATTCTGAACGTTTCATGCTGATATGTGAGTTTCTTGAGTTACCCTGCATATCAGTAAAACGAAGAGGTTTGAAAAATCTCATTTTTAGTTTGATTTTCCTGTGGTTTCTGTGGTACAGTACAGTATACTGTATACCAAAACACCTTTAGAGAGTGCTGTTTCCTTTCATTTCTGAAGGTGCAGGGTGAACAGAACACTTTTTTTTCCCTCCACAGAGCTGTTAGCTGACTCAAACCATAGAGCTCACCTGACCTGCCTCGGTGTCACTGTTAAAATTTAGAAGCTATAAAAATCTTACTTTACTTTTATTTTCCCTTCCTGACGCATGTACTAATACAAGTTTAAAGAGTGCACTTTACTTAAAGTTCCTCACTTTAGTTTCTGAACAGCACAGATCAGACGCTGTTAGCAACACAGAGCTACTCCATGTTCAGACTACACCACTGTTTGAGTAATCTCAAATTGGATACAGCATTCCCACAACTCCAAACAGAATAAAGTACTGTGAATCATAAAATGAAATGGAGCTTTTCTTTGGTTTATGGCACAGAGCTCACCACACCTGCTATAGTGTCATGGTTAAAATATGGAAATATAAAATGCAGTCATCTTGTTTTAATTTGATCTTCATTTTGTTTTTGCATAATTCTACCATAATTCTGGAAACGGTTTAAAGAGACATCATTACACCATTTTTCGACTCTACATCTTCTTCCACTAGAAGATTGCTTCTGTCCATCCTGATTAAAAATAAATTATAATCTCATTTAAAGTGCTTTTTTTTACTTAGGTGCAGATGTTGGTATTCAGAATATTTAGCAACATCCACCTGATCTTGATAATTATCCTGGGATAAACAATTAGATCAGGCCATTTGCATGTAAATACAGTACTATGCTTTAACAATAAATATGTCAACATAGCTGTGTACGGTATTTTAATTATGTTAGCTAGAAATGGTACATGCATGTCAACACATACACTGTGTAAAAGTGACCATATGAATGTGCTCTATATTTTCCCTCAAGAATTCCAATAATCAAAACTGTTAGGTATCCAGTACCACTTCTGTAATAGTGACCTGAAAATTGTTAGTTCAAATCATCAAAAATTTTTGTTTGTTTGTTTTTTTTGTGGAGCACAATGGAAAGTCCTTCACTCGTTACTGTTTAGATTTTCTGATTGATTTTTGATTGATTAATTGTTTGGGTTTTTACACCCGAGCCTAGCGGCACATCAGGCTCATCCACGGTTTCCGTAGCGTGAAGCAATTAGGAGTTGAACTCCTTCTGGATGGGATGCTAGTCCATCACAGGTTACCTTCCCAGTATATTTTTACTGGTACCCAGTTATACTGCTGGGTGAACAGAGGCACACTTGTGGTTGAGACCTTGCCCAGGGGTCTTAGCACAGTGAGGGTCTCAGTGGGATTTGAACTCACAACCTCCCGATCATGAGCCCAACACTCTAACCACTACACCACTGGCTCCACCTGCTTCGATTAATGGCTGAATTGAATTTTGATTTGTATTAAAGTATATGAAGGGCAGTGGTGGCCTGGTGGTAAAAGGTGCTGGATTACTGATCCAAAGGTTGGGGGTTCAAGCCCCACTCATCACAGGTTGTCAATGTCCCCCCCAATGCAGCTAACTGGGTTATCAAAGGCCAGCCATGTCTCTCACTGTCTATTGAGTGAGGCTGTAAAAGAACCATTGCTGACTTTCGACAAGAGTAAGCTGCAAAGCCATCAGCGTGTTTCCACCTTGCGATGGCCTGGCTAGCTGTCCAGGGTGTACTTGCCCTTGCCCGGAGACAGCTGGGATGGGCGCCAGCCTCCCCGCAACCCCAATAAGGATTAAGCGGTTACAGAAAATGAACTGAACTAAAGTATTCTTCTTCTTCTTCTTTTACTTTCGGCTGCTCCCTTCAGGGGTCGCCACAGCAAATCATCCGCCTCCACCTCACCCTGTCCTCCGCATCTTCTTTTCTGACTCCAACGACCTTCATGTCTTCCTTCACCACATCCATAAATCTCTTCTTTGGTCTTCCTCGAGGCCTTCTGCCTGGTAGTTCCAACCTCAGCATCCTACTGCCAATATACTCACTATCCCTCCTCTGTACATGTCCAAACCATCTCAATCTAGCCTCTCTGACTTTGTCTCCAAAACATCTTACGTGGGCTGTCCCTCTGATATACTCATTTCTGATCCTATCCATCCTCGTTACTCCCAGAGAGAACCTCAACATTTTCATCTCTGCTACCTCCAGCTCTGCCTCCTGCCTTTTCTCAGCGCCACTGTTTCTAATCCATACAACATCACTGGCCTCACCACCGTCTTGTACATTTTTCCCTTCATTCTTGTTGACACTCTCCTATCGCACATCACACCGGACACTTTTCTCCAACCATTCCAGCCTGCCTGCACACGCTTCTTCACCTCTTTTCCACACTCTCCATTGCTCTGGATTGTTGAGCCTAAGTACTTAAAATCCTCCACCTTCGTTATCTCTGCTCCCTGTAACATCACCGTTCCTCCTGGGTCCTTCTCATTCACATACATGTATTCTGATTTTCTGAGGCTAACCTTCATTCCTCTCCTTTCCAGGGCATACCTCCACCTCTCTAGATTTTCCTGCACTTGTTCTCTGCTCTCACTACAGATCACGATGTCATCTGCAAACATCATAGTCCATGGAGATTCTTGTCTCACCTCGTCTGTCAGCCTGTCCATCACCATAGCAAACAAGAAGGGGCTCAGAGCTGACCCTTGATGCAGTCCCACCTCCACCTTGAATTCGTCGGTCACACTGACAGCACACCTCACCGCTGTCTTACATCTCTCATACATAAACTGAACTGAACTAAAGTATATGATGAGTAAATACAAAGAGCTCAATGCATATTAAATATGTTAACTTTATTGTTTTGGGGGTTCTTTGTTTCCACTGAATGAGAGAAAGCATGTCACTAGCATCATTATCATATGATTACATAGAAAGTATAGTATATGTCCTCTGAATTGCTAAGATGTGAGAAATGTTCAGTAGGTGGCATTAATGTGCTTGTCCTAGTGTTGCAGTAGAAAAGTCCATTAGTGCCATCTGCTGGATTCAGCAATTGTATGAAATTTCTTTTGTCTTTAGGGCCTGAAGGTACCCCAGTCAGACAACTGCTCCCACCCCAATAAGTCGCTGAAGTCATTTCAAAAACAAACGAGATAAAAGACACAGCAAGCATGACAGTCTTAAATCCTACTAGGTGTCTAAAATGTGAACGAATGTGAGGCAAAAATCTATTCTCATCACATCACGCCATAAATTGCTATGATCACAAAAATAATGGAAAATCCAGTACATGCCAAGATACAGTATTTAGGAAGGATATTTCAGCTCATGTGATATTTTACTAGAGCCAAATAAAGCAAATAGGTCATAGTTGGAACTGAGGCTTAAAATATCCTCCTCTAAATTAGCATTTTTCCTGTGTTACATCACAGGCCATAAGTCAGTGTAAGAATTATAGCTCAAAACATGGTCTAATGACATGTTGCTCAAGAAAGTTGCTCAGTCACACACTGACACATGAGGCATGGATCTATTTCAACTGCTGATTCATAGCTGCGTCCTTCACACCCGCTGCCACCACAGAAAAGAAGAAGCTGGGCACTAGTGAGCGAATGTAGAGAGCAGCCCAAGGGATGGGGTGAGACAGGAGCACTTCTCTTCTCCTCCGGTTCACAACTCTTACAATCTCACTCGCCAGGGTTTTAGGGCTCACACCATGCGTTGTTAACTTGCTTAAAATATCTATAGAAGAAAATAGGAAAGATTAAATTATGAACCCTTAAAGATGATGATGATTTTTTTTTTTTTTTTTTTTTTTTTTGCCTAAGAAAAGTCACTTTCTTAAACAAAACTTGTTTTATAGTTGTGTTCATATTACATTGATTATACATAACCTAGAATTGAACCATCAAGGGAAACATGAATTGAAACTTGATATGTATCATTCACCTGAGAAGGTGCATGTGGTGTACCTTTTAATTATCCTCTTGTAGAGTTAAAGGCACTTGAGCAATCCAATGAGGTGCCTTAAATTGTTTTTAAAAATAAAAAATACCCTTGATGGTACCAATCTGGTGGCAAGGAAAAATACAGCGAGTGTAAAACGAAAGGACTGCTTACAGTTTAATATTAGCCGAGTGGCTAGCATTGTCCATATAACTAACCAACCACTGAAGGAAATGACAAAAACTAGGACTCATTATTAGACAAATCTCTCTATGTGATTAATCAATATGATTCATTATAAAACAGTAGTGGCGTCAGAGTGGCGTGGTGAATACAAGTATGTTTAAGCAAGAAGGTCCTGGGTTTGAATCCTGGGCTTGGGTTTTTCGGTGTGGAGTTTACATGTTCCTCTTGTGTTTGTGTAAGTTTCTGATAGGTGCTCTGGTTTACTTCCACAGTTCAGAGACATGCACGTTAGTCTAATTGAATATTTTTAATTGTCACTAGGTGTGTGCTGCTCCTCCTTTGATCTGGCAAGCTGTTCAGGGGTTACCCTGTTTTTGCCCAGTGTTGACTAAGAGTCTCCACCACAACCCTAAAGGGATTAAGCAGTTTGGCAAAAGACTGAGTATAAGATTGTAAGAAGACACTACATGAGTTCAGTCACACAAAATACATAAATTTGTATCGGGTAACATGATACCAGTGACCTTTTGCACTGTTAGATAATTCACATAGCTCATTTCCCAAATTTAAATAGTTATTAATAAAATGCTGTTTTTACAGGCAGTGGTGTAGGGCGCTGAATCACTGATCATAAAGTTGGGGTTTCAAGCTACCGCAGTTCAATGCTAGCCGCACCCCGGATAACGATAAAACCAGGCGGAGACGTGGCGAGGCGGGGAGGGGCCGAACGATGACTCCGGCACTTGGTTAGCAGTGGAAGGTTAGCACTCCGGGTCATATTGCTTGAAAATGTTCAGTCTCTGCGAAACAAGATGGACCAGCTTCATGCTCGGGTTGTAGCGAAGAGGGATCGACAGGAGTGCTCTATGCTGTGGTTCTGTGAAACATGGCTCGAGGAGAGTACACCCGACGAGGCGACTTCACCAGCCGGCTACACAGCCTTCAGAGAGGACTGGACCACAACGGCTAGCAACAAAGCCCGTGGTGGAAGAACGGCGGATTCTCGTGAAATTAAACCTGGTGTACTGACTGTAGATTATCTCTAAATCTAACTTTGAAGTTGCGGCCTTTTTGTTTACCCAGAGAACTGTTCCTTTTTTTCCAACAAAACCAAGGGCGTAGGCTGGGGGGGTGCACAGGGTGCACGTACCCCCCCAGCAGGAGTTGAGTTCCGCTGGACAAGAAATTATGTGTATTCACAATCTTATAAATAAACTTAATGACTGTTATTGAAGAGAAAGTCGGAGATAAGTTCCGCATGACTAGAGTCAGGAAGTAAACAGGAAGTTAACGTGTAACGGGCACTGCACATGTGCAAGCCCAAGCAGACCAATCAACAAACATAATGTCAGTAAGCAATAATAGCTGAACACTGTCAATCAAACAAAGTGCGAGTGTGAGAATAAAGCACAGTTTGTTAGTCCCGCCTCCGGCTACTGCACATGTGTTAGAACACAAACATTGACACGCAGAGAATGAATGGCTGAAATAATCATAAGCCATCCAGCCTGTATCTGCAGCCTAATGCTCAGTACTTTTATAAAATTAATAGTATGTTTTTGTGCTATAAATATGTATTAATATTTGTTTTTGCCTTTGAATAGATAAATAACTTTAGCTCAATTTGAAAATGTATTTAGCACGTGTACTTGCAGATGTAGTTTGAAATATATTTGAGAATGTTTTTGGTTGAACTATATTTGATTCGTCTTCTGAGAGTAATAGATGAATCGTCTTCGGCTGAAAAACTGTGCGTGTTGTTGGCGTGAGATTCCATGTTGTTTATATCCTATAATATGCTGTGATATGCATGCACTATATTTTATGTGGTACTTTGTATCAATCCAGTGACGTGACGGTAACTTTTGGCTTTCGGGTCAATAACTTATATGACAAGCACATAAAGCAAAACCGATGTGTGTGCAATGGTTAAATTTAAGCCACAATCGCTTCAAGAAACTATACTTAAGCTACCGCCAACTTATGTAGTCGGCGTTACATTTCCTCTTTAAGGCTTAGGCCGATAGCCCCTCGGACTCGAGTTCCGGTCAACCGAGATGTGCACCTCCCCACAGTCAGACCAGCCTACGCCCTTGAAAACAATGGGCATAGTGCAATATAAATATAATTATAATATAATATAATATATTGTAATATAATTTAGTGCAATTACATTTATTGCGGTTATCTACTAATTTATTTATTGTATTATTACTATTGTTGTTTTGTTGTTGTTGTTGTTGTTATTATTATTATTATTATTATTATTATTATATTGTTTACTGGGTCTATGTGAGGTCCTTTTAAACATAGAATTTTTATGTATTTATTTCATAGCAGTTTGTGTGTTGTTGATCTGAGCCTTTTTTTCTGTTTGCAACTTGACTCCTTGAACAACCTAGGTGGCGCTGCTCGTCGGTGACGCACGTCGTAATAATACAACATAACCAAAATTTCCTCCGGGATAATAAAGTATTATCTTATCTTATCTTATCTAAGAAAATAAAACTCAGCCTTAATAATAGAACATCCATATATATATATATATATATATATATATATATATATATATATATATATATATATATATATATATATATATATATATATATATATATATATATATATATATATATATATATATATATATATATATACACACACACACATACACATACACACACACACACACACACACACACACACACAGTCTGTCTGTCTTCCTTTCAGCTTTTTCCCTTTTACTCGGGAGTCGCCACAGCGAATCATCTGATTCGCACGTTTGATTTGGCAGAGGTTTTTACGTCGGATGCCCTTCCTGTCACAACCCTTTTTAGCAAGGGACAGAAGCACGCTGACGACTTTGCAGCTACTCTTTACGAAAGTCAGCAATGGTTCTTTTATATGCCTCTCACCATAGACAGTGAGAGACATGGCCCGCCTTTGATAACCCAGTTAGCTGCACTGGGGGGACAGTGACAACCTTGTGGAGAGTGGGACTCGAACCCCCAACCTTTGGATCAGCGATCCAGCGCCCTATACCAATATATATATATATATATATATATATATATATATATATATATACATAGTGTGTGTGTGTGTGTGTGTATATATATATATATATATATATATATATATATATATATATATATATATATATATATATATATATGTATGTATATGTATATACCCCTGGTGCAACTAACTGGGTTATTAAAGGCCAATTGTACCTCACACTGTCTGTGGTGAAAGGCATGTAATAGAGCCGTTGCTGTTATTCACAAAGTGTTGGAAATTGGGCTGGCATCAGCGTGTTTCTGCCTTGTTATGGCTTTGTGATCTGTCCAGGGTGTGCTCTGCAAATGCCCAGAGTTGGCTAAAATGGGCATCAGCCTCCCCGTGACCCTAATTAGGACAAAGCGGTTTAGAAAATGAGTGAATTAAGGAATAAAATTCTTATTGTTACATACTACAGCAGTTATAGGAAGTTAATCTAAGAGTGTGGGATTAGCCATGACTAAAACCCTGCAATAGAGAGAGTTGCACAAAGGTTCTACAGTGACAGCTTGCTGATGGTAGGTTTGAGCCCGACTTTCTAACCAGTAACCCAAAGCTTTAGCTATTGAGCTGCTACAGCCATTTTGCACAAAATTGCAATGCATACTGTTACTCATCTATAAAAAGACTGACCTCCCACTGGGGTCTGTTCATTTGCTCGCTCACTACCACTTAACTAAACTGCTAATTATTGGGGATTGAAGACACAGGAGTTTCTATTCTTTTCATGAATGATATTGCATTTAATGTAGAAATTGGGGAAATGGGCACATTATATCCCATCCGTATCCACTTTAAATGTTCAACACTGTGATGGGATTGTAATCCATTCCACTTCTTATTTCACAGTAGATAAATAAGCTCTCGAATAAATACACATTCTATTCTACCATATTTTTCACAGCTTGACAAACCTGCACATGCCAGAATAGGCTTACCATTAAAAGTAAATGGAGCAGTCATGCTGCTTTGTTGTTTGTGTGTTTTTGTATGGTGGTGTGTAATTACTCACATGCCCACAGGGCGTTGGTGGGCTGAGACTGTGAGGAGGTGACTTCCTTTGCTACACCGTTGATGAACGTATGGTTGATTGCACTGACAGTGATGCCATACTCCTCCACTTCTGCTCTCAGACAATCAAAGAAGGCCTGCACTGCATGCTTGGAGGCAGCAACTTAAACAGAAAAAATAACAAGAAAAGGAAAAATTGGATCGGATCAAGGTGTGGGATATGCAATGATAAAAGCATGCGTGAAGTGTCATAAGGAAATGTTTTTTTTTCGGAACAATTTCTTTTCAGCTGTTCAAGCTTTTATTATAATTAACTTTAAGAGTAAACATTAAAATCTTACAGGAGCTACGAAATGGGACAGCAAGTTTCCCTTGGATGCTGTTGACGATTACGAAATGACCTTTTCTTCTTGCGATCATTAATGGCAGAATACCTAATAACAGAAAAATATCATTCAAACAGACTTATTAAAGTCTAACTTTATGGATAAGTATTATTAAGTTTCTAAAACTTGTACCCTTTGTCAAAGTAATGGGTCCAAAATAGTTGACATCCATGATGATTTTGTCCATCTCTAGTGAAAGGTTCTGTACTGGGGCTTTGACCTTCATGCTGCCGTTACATATGAGCACATCCACATAACCATAGCACTCACTGATCTCGTTAATCACATCTCCCATGCTGTCTATATCACTGAAGTCCAGCAACACCAACTTCGGTGGAAAGGTCTTCAACAGGAAAAACAAAGAGTAGCCACCAGAGAGATGTAAGCCAGAAATCACGATAATGAGTGGAGCATGTTATAATGAGCCCAACGTTAGATGAAAATAGACTGATGGACTCAAAGCTCACATAAACTTTCAACCTTGCCCTAATTGCATTTGATGGGATTGTTTGGAGATTACATAATGCTGGATAAGTGCCAAATACTTAATAAAGTAATAATCAGAAAGAGATCATGAGGAAAACAGATGGCACACTTGGATATATTCATTTATATTAATAGCCCTTTGTTTCTATTTTTAAGAGAATACATAACACAGCATGTAAGTTGCCATGGTTAATATCTAATATATTATCAAAAAATTCTGATAATACCTTTTGATAACAGTATTCTAAAATTTCAGTTATGAATACTTAATTTTCGTTATTATATTTCTCCCTTTGAAATAAATTATATTCTCCTTTAAGAAATGTTAAAAAATCTTAAAACTCATTTAAATAATTCAAAATAAGTGCAAACTAAATATCAACTGTGGAGAAAAAAGTTTCAAATTACTTTAGTTTCCAGGAATGATGTGCTCTGTTTCTTTGAGGATATAAAAAATTATAAGACGAATAATTCAAATTTAATTTTCAGGAAGCAGCTCAAAGTAATTATTAATTCCGGGTCAAGTTGTATCAAATATTAACTTTTAAAAGTCACTAGTTTTGTGTGTACGTGTGTCTTTATTATTATTATTATTATTATTATTGTTGTTGTTGTTGTTTTCGGGGAAAAAAGTAGAATGCCCATATATAAAGAGAAAATATGAATAATTGAATGCATTGGTTTTTCTTATGTATTTACTTTATGCATATCTTCATACAGGGTGCCAATAGTTCTGGCATGTTCTACAGACTGACTAAATACAGGCTGTATATGAAGAGGTTAGTGATCAATTTATTCCTGTGGGTCATCCTGGATGCTCTAGTCATGTGTGAACCTAAGATGATGGTAATGGAAATAATATCTGTATGGTGTCCTAGAATTTGTTCGATAGCTGGAGACAGCAAGCTGTCAGAGAGGAGGATATCCTGCCATTGTTAATCAAAGCAAAGGAAAAAGTTGACAGTAACACACAGTCAGAGGTTAATATCTTACTGACTTCCTGTCTTTTTATCTTACACGGGAGTTTCTACATCTAAACCAGGTACGTGGGTAAACGTATGGAGACCTACTGAGACACTCATTATGCAAGATCTCTGATACAGGTTTACTCACCTTACTGGGGTCTGAGCCACTACAAAGTGAGTCATGGAGAGACTCCAGCTTATCCCAGTTCGGTCCACCCAACACCAACTGTGCACCACCTTCATGCAGCAGCCTGGCACACTCTGAAATACAGGGGTGTGAATTACATGGAGTAAACTTTCCTGCATTTAGAAGAATGTTTAATTTTATGCTTCATATTTGACAGACAGACAGACAGACAGACAGACAGACAGACAGGCAGACAGACAGACAGACAGATAGATAGATAGATAGATAGATAGATAGATAGCGAGATAGATGTTACTATTGCTATCCCTCCATTTATTTGGCCTCAATTCCACGAAAGTTCAAACACATAACAGGATGTAATTATTTTTAGCAGTATAATATTGAAATGTATTGTATCATACATGGCAATGATGCTAACTGATTAGTCTGCTATCAGAGGAGTTTTATATATATTATATATATATATACACACATACACACACACACACACACACACACACACACTGAGTGGATAAAACTTGGAGCAAAAGGATAAACAAACAGACACAGTTTGTCATTTGAAGCAAATTGGATCACCATTCTCATGATTTAAATAGGAACAATAAACCATAACAATCTTGTTTTAGTTTGCTTTTCTTGTGTTTCCCTATAGTATACACTGAAAACTTGAGGGCGTTAAAAGCACACCATTATAGAGTGTGGTTTACTTATGTTTCTGTGTCATATTTTCTAAACTTTGAATGAGTTTATAAAACATGTGATTGGATAGACAGAGCTTGCTTCTGCTCATATGTCTTGTCCCAGTCATGGCAAAATATGCAAAAATAAAGTATAAACACCTTTCCTTTAGTTTGCTTTTTTTGTTTCTGTATAGTGTATACTAAATATAGGCTCAGTTGATGTCTGTCAATGTTTTGTTTTGCTGACTATACAGCGACCCCCACATCCTCTTCAGCATATAACTGCTAACAACTGTGATATGTGTCGGGGTGGAAAGTAAAAAAAAAAAAAAAAATATATATATATATATATATATATATATATATATATATATATATATATATATATATATATATATATATATATATATGCATATACGTAATATACTGCACATTCAGCAAGTTCCCTATTTATTTTTGATCATTGGTCCAGAGGAGATAATGTATTTAAAACTAGACACCAACTAACAGACAACATGTGCAAATCATAAATAATTCAATTCCAATATCTACTCAAAAGAAAGCAGGTTCTTGTCAAACCTCAACACTTTGGGTATTAAATAGCAAGCCGCAGTGTTAGAGACAGTGGAAAGGGGAGAGCATCCCTGGCTCAAGTGATCAAGAATGAGGATGTTTAAACACTACAAACAAAACAACCTTTTGTTGCATGTAAACCATAAGCTCGCTGAGTAAACTAGATTACCCAGATCTGTGGATGCTTTATAGCAGGGGCCACCAACCTTTTAGAAACTGACAGCTACTTCTTGGGTACCAATTAATGCGAAGGGCTACCAGGTCGATACACACTTCTGAAATAATAAATTTGCTCAATTTACCTTTAATTATGTGTTATTACTAATAACAAGGTTAATAATTAAGTTGTCAGGTCATGTTTTGCCCTGCTACTGGTAACGTAACATGGTAATGTAAGCCAGTACAACCTGTTGCATGGTTGAGTGGTCAGTGACTAAACAGGTTCCAAATTTGATGAGTAGGTGTGCCTAGCAACCCAGTAGGTATAAAAACAAGACCTAACAAAGGGCGGAGGAACTCTTTAGAGTCAACGGCCAGCTAGCTAGAGATGGTGTCTCAATAAAAACACCCTGTAGAAAGAACTTTGGTGTTAGCAGTGTTGGCCTGGTGGTATAGGGCGCTGGATCGCTGATCATAAGTTTGGGGGTTCGAGTCCCACTCTCCACAAGGTTGTCACTGTCCCCCCATTGCAGCTAACTGAGTTATCATAGGCTGGCCATGTCTCTCACGTCTCATGTCTATGGTGAGAAGTTCATGTAAAAGAACCATTGCTGACTTTCATCAAGAGTAGCTGCAAAGCCGTCAGCATGTTTCCGCCCCTTGCTAAAAAAGTTGTGTCAGGAAGGGCATCCGGTGTAAAAACCTATGCCAAATCAAAACATGCGATATTTCACTGTGGTGACCCCTGAGAAAAAGGGAACAGCCGAAAGAAAAAGAAGATGTCAGTTGTAGACATACAAAGTCCCTTTATAAAATCATCACTCAAGATGTGTTTCATCGGATATGTTTTATGCTTACATAGTCTTGATCATTACCTAGTTTTATTCAGGGAAATGACTACAAAAGAACTGCTGTCTTCGTCCTCTTTCCACAACAAGACATGAAGATGGAACACAGGCCAATATTGTGTATAAAACATTTTAGAGTGGAAAACAAATGGCATGATTAATGTAATCTATGAACCCATTTACTTTATTTTTGGAAAGGTAATTAGAGACACACACACACACACACACACACACACTCTACATATATGTTATTCTTACTCGGGTTGCGAGGAGGCTGGAGTCTATCTCTTCCATCAAGGAGAACATGCAAGTTGCATACAGAAACCCCTAAGCCTGGGATTTGGATGTAAAACCTTCTTTGCTGTGATGCAGATGTGCTAACCACTACACCGCTCAGTATATACTGTACATACATGCCAAATTAGGAGCTACTATAATCTTCCCTTGATTTTTTGATCACTTTTACCATTGCAAATCTAGAAGAAAACTACAAACATGAGAAATGTCCTGGGTGAACAGTTATGTTTGGTATAATGAGGATATTAGACGTTGTCAAGATACAATTTATTTAATTCTTGAGTTCTTTCTATTTTACCATTGCTAAACTGGAATATTCAATAACAATATAGGGTGTAAACTCATCAATATTAATCTGCTAAATGGATAGATTAAAAAGGGGAAAATATTCAGAAAAAAATCTGTTTTTATTAGTTTTCATTACCACTTCCCATCTCAGATACAGCATCTGTAATCACCACCACTTTGTTCCGCACTATGGACTTGGACATGAAGTGGATTATCTCGTTGTAAAAGTAGTAGATTCCAGCAAACATCACCACCAGCAGCGGCAATACCATCACAGATGGGACAGCCATCTTTGGAAAAAATAAAACAATCAGGAAAATACTCTGGTATAATGTAAAAGTTGCTGGTATAAAACATTAGCTTGTAACCACATGCACAACATGGATATCACAATTAAATTGAGCTTTTATTTAGTTGATCAGTGATTCAGTATTCAACAGAATTTCATGCCTGACTTGATTTCATTATTTTTTTCACTATTTAATTAATTCTTTTTGCACTCAAAATTTTCCCTGATTTCAAATTTTGAACATACTTAATAGCTTTGCTTATATATTTTTTAAATCTCCCCCATTTTTCTTCCTAATTTAGTTATGTCCAATTCCAACCCATCAAGTATTGCCTTCCCTATCGCACAATCACCACCAAGGAGAGGGTGTAAAGCAGGGATCACCAACGTGGTGCCCGTGGGCACCAGGTAGCCCGCAAGGACACTATAAGTTGCCCGCGGACCTGTTCACTGCTAGTTTTAGGACAGGCCCACAGCTCCATAGCGCCACTCTCCATTGAGCTGCATCTAATTTTTTTGAATATATTTTAAATCAAATCAATATCTTCACATAGATAAATATCATTAATTATTAATGATAACATATAATTAAAGGTAAATTGAGCAAATTTGTAATTTCAGAGGTGTGTTTTGACCTGGTAGCCCTTCGCATTAATTGGTACCCAAGAAGTAGCTCTCGGTTTCAAAAAGGTCGGTGACCCCTGGTGTAAAGCATGCACACGCCCATCTCCCTGACATGAGACGCGAGCCACCCATCTTTTTTCGAACTTGGTCCATGCGTATTTTGAGCAGTCTAACATTTGGCGGGAAAGCACTATCCGCCCCTTGTACGAAGTTGCACTAACATGAGCTCACAGATGGCCATGATTGGCTGGGGATTGCTGTGAGTCACAGGGAGGTGAGTGTATGCCATGCCTCCTGTGAAAGCACACCCAGTTAGGACTCGTGGTCACGGATCGCTGTGGCATTAACCTGAATTCGAACTTGCGGCTTATAAACATTTTAATAAATGTATATTTATTGATGTATGAAATAATTAAAGTGTTATATTCATCCATTCATTCATGCAGCTGTGAGGGGGGGCGGCACAAGCCAGTGGCCACACTAATGCCGGTCCCAAGCCTGGATAAATGCAGAGGGTTGCGTCAGTAAGGGCAGCTGGCGTAAAACAAATGCCAAATAAAATAAGCAAGTCAAAACAAAGAAATTCATATCGGATCGGTCGAGGCCCGGGTTAACAGCAACCGCCATCAGTGCTGTGAACCAACAGGGTGCTGATGAAAATTGGACTACTGTTGGTCGAAGACGTCGAAGAAGTTGAATAAGGAGAGGTGGGAGGTGTGTCCGTAGGCAGAGAGAGAGAGAAGAGTAAAGGCATGAGTCTAGGACTGAAAGTTGGGACTTTGAATGTTGGAACTATGACAGGAAAGGGTATAGAGCTGGCTGACATGATGCAGAGGAGAAAGGTGGATACACTGTGTGTTCAAGAGACCAGGTGGAAAGGTAGCTAGGCGAGAAGCTTGGAGTAGGGTTTAAGCTGTTTTATCATGGTGTGGACGGGAAGAGAAATGGAGTCGGAGTCATCTTGAAGGAGGAGTTTGTCAGGAACGTTCTAGAACTGAAAAGAGTGTCAGACAGAGTGATGAGTCACCGGAGGTAGCAGAGATGAAAATGTTGAGGTTCTCTTTGGGAGTAACGAGGATGGATAGGATCAGGAATGAGCACATCGGCAGGACGGCACATGTAAGATGTTTTGGAGACAAAGTCAGAGAGGCTAGATTGAGATGGTTTGGACATGTACAGAGGAGGGATAGTGAGTATATTGGCAGTAGGATGCTGAGGTTGGAACTACCAGGCAGAAGGCCCAGAGGAAGACCAAAATGACGATTCATGGATGTGGTGAAGGAGGACATGAAGGTCGTTGGAGTAAGAGTAGAAGATGCAGAGGATAGGGTGAGATGGAGTCAGATGATTCGCTGTGGCGACCCCTGAAGGGAACAGCCGAAAGGAAAAGAAGAAAAAGAAGAAGAAGATTCATCCATTCATTCATTTTCTGAACCACTTAATATTAAGTAGTCTCTCGTCCATTTCAGTCAACTCCTGGCAAGGGCAGAGTACACCCTGAACAACTCACCAGGCCATCGTAGTACAGAAACATACTGATGGCAACCGAACGGCCTACTCTTTAGGACATAGACAGAGATCTTCTTCTTTTCCTTTTGGCTTTTCCCTTCAAGGGTCGCCACAGCGAATCATCTGCCTCCATCTCACCCTATCCTTTGCATCTTCTTCTCTTACACCAACGACCTTCATGTCCTCCTTCACCACATCCATGAATCGTCTCTTTGGTCTTCCTCTAGGCCTTCTGCCTGGTAGTTCCAGCCTCAGCATCCTATTACCAATATACTAACTATCGCTTCTCTGTACATGTCCAAACCATCTCAATCTAGCCTCTCTGACTTTGTCTCCAAAACGTCTTAGATGTGCTGTCCCTCTGATGTGCTCATTCCTAATCCTATCCATCCTCGTTACTCCCAAAGAGAACCTCAACATTTTCATCTCTGCTACCTCCAGCTCTGCCTCCTGTCTTTTCCCCAGGGCCACTATTTCTAAACCATACAACATTGCTGGCCTCAACACCGTCTTGTACACTTTTCCTTTCATTCTTGCCGATACCTTCCTATCACACATCATGCCGGATACTTTTCTCCAACCATTCCAACCTGCCTGCACACGCTTCTTCACCTCTTTTCCACACTCTCCATTGCTCTGGATTGTTGAGCCTAAGTACTTAAAATCCTCCACCTTTCTTATCTCTGCTCCCTGTAATCTCACCGTTCCTCTTGGGTCCTTGTCATTCATGCACATGTATTCTGTCTTACTGAGGCTAATCTTCATTCCCCACCTTTCCAGGGCATACCTCCACCTCTCTAGATTTTCCTGCACTTGTTCTCTGCTCTCACTACAGATCACAATGTCATCTGCAAACATCATAGTCCATGGGGAATCTTGTCTAACCTCGTCTGTCAGCCTGTCCATCACCATAGCAAACAAGAAGGGGCTCAGAGCTGACCCTTGATGCAGTCCCACCTCCACCTTGAACTCTTCTGTCACACCGACAGCACACCTCACCACTGTCTTACATCTCTCATACATGTCCTGCACCACTCTAACATACTTCTCTGCCACTCCAGACATCCTCATGCATTACCACAGTTCTTCTCTCGGCACCCTGTCATATGCTTTCTCCAGATCCACAAAGGCACAATGCAGCTCCCTCTGACCTTCTCTGTACTTCTCCATTAACATCCTCAAGGCAAACACTGCATCTGTGGTGCTCTTTCTTGGCATGAAACCAAACTGTTGTTCACAAATGCTGACCTCTGCCCTTAGTCTAGCTTCCAGTATTCTTTCCCATAACTTAATCGTATGGCTCATCAACTTTATCCCTCTGTAGTTGCCACAACTCTGCACGTCTCCCTTGTTCTAAAAAATGGGCACCAGCACACTTCTCCTCCATTCCTCTGGCATCCCCTCACTCTCTAAGACCTTGTTAAATGTTCTTGTCAGAAAATCTACTGCTACCTCTCCTAGACACTTCCATACCTCCACCGGTATGTCATCAGGACCAACTGCCTTTCCATTCTTCATCCTCTTCAATGCCCTCCTCACTTCACCCTTACTAATCTTTGCTACTTCCTGGTCCTCAATAGTCACCTCTTCTACTCTTTTTTCTCTCTCATTTTCCTCATTCATCAACTCTTCAAAGTACTCTTTCCATCTTCCCAGCACACTTCTGTCATCAGTCAATACATTTCCCTCTCTGTCCTTTATCAATCTAACTTGCTGCACGTCCTTCCCATCTCTATTTCTCTGCTGTGCCAACCTGTATAAATCATTTTCTCCCTCTTTACTTTCCAACCGAGCATACAAGTCATCAAACGCGCTCTGTTTGGCCTTTGACACTGCTACCTTTGCCTTACGCTGTGTCTCCTTGTACTCCTGTTTACTCTCTTCGGTTTTCTCAATGTCCCACTTCTTCTTAGCTAACCTCTTCCTTTGTACACACTCCTGCACTTCCTCATTCCACCACCAAGTCTCCTTATCTACTTTCCTTCCAGATGACACACCAAGTATTCTCCTACCTGTCTCCCTGATCACATTAGCTGTAGTTGTCCAGTCATCTGGAAGCACTTCCTGACCACCCAAAGCCTGTTTCAACTCCTCCTTGAAGACAACACGACACTCTTCCTTTTTCAGCTTCCACCACTTTGTCTTCTGCTCTGCCTTTGCCTTCTTCACCTTCCTCACCATCAGCATCATCCTGCACACCACCATCCTATGCTGTTTGGCAACACTCTCACCCGCTACTACTTTGCAGTCACTGACTTCCTTTAAATTACATCACCTGCACAAGATGTAGTCTACCTGTGTGCTCCTACCTCCACTTTTATAAGTCACCCTATGCTCCTCTCTCTTCTGGAAGAAAGTATTCACCACGGCCATTTCCATCCTTTTTGCAAAATCTACCAACATCTGTCCTTCTGCGTTCCTGTCCTGGATACCAAACCTACCCATCACTTTCTCATCCCCTCTGTTTCCTGCACGAACATGTCCATTGAAGTCTGCCCCAATGACCACTCTCTCACCTCTGGGGGTACTCTGCATCACTTCATCTAACTCCCTCCAGAATCTTTACTTCTCTTCTCGCTCACATCCTGTCTGTGGGGCATAAGCACTAACAACATTGACCATCACACCTTCAAGTTCTATCTTGAGACTCATCACTCTGTCTGACACTCTTTTCACTTCTAGAACATTCTTGACAAACTCCTCCTTCAAGCTGACTCCTACTCCATTTCTCTTCCCATCCACACCATGATAAAACAGCTTAAACCCTGCTCCTATGCTTCTAGCCTTGCTACCTTTCCACCTGGTCTCCTGAACACACAGTATGTCCACCTTCCTCCTCTGCATCATGTCAGCCAGCTCTTTACCTTTTCCTGCCATAGTTCCAACATTCAAAGTCCCTACTTTCGGTCCTAGACTCATGCCTTTCCTCTTCTCTCTCTGGCAACGGACACGCCTCCCGCCTCTCCTTCTTCGACGTCTTCGACCAACAGTAGTCCAATTTCCATCAGCACCCTGTTGGTTGACGGCACTGATGGCGGTCGTTGTTCCCCGGGCCTCGACCGATCCGGTATGTCATTCTTTCTTGTGATTCGCATAGTTTATTTGGCATTTGTTTTACGCCGGATGCCCTTCCTGACGCAACCCTCTGCATTTATCCGGGCTTGGGACCGGTGTGAGGGAGAGACACTGGTTTGTGCCCCCCCCAACGGCTGCATTGACATAGACAATGATATGCCTTTGATAACTCAGTTATATAGTTGCACCGGGGTAACAGCTGTGACAACTTGGTGATCGCGTGGCTTGGACCCCAACCATAGGATAAGTAAGCCAGTGCCCTTCCACCAAGCCACCACTACCCCCAAGTGCTATATAACTTGCAAGCCCCCCCAAACACACACACACATCTATAACACAGTATGCACTACTTTCGATCTATTAGTAGCAGCAGTCTTCTTCTTTTCCTTTCGGTTGTTCCCTTTCAGGGGTCACCACAGCGAATCATCTGCCTCCATCTTCATGCAAGTCATATTAATGATTTGCATATTTGATTTGGCATAGGTTTTTACGTCGGATGTCCTTCCTGAAACAACCCTTTAGCAAGGGGCGGAAACATTCTGACAGCTATGCAGCTGCTCTTGTTGAAAGTCAGCAATGGTTCTTTTACATGCCTCTCACCATAGACAGTGAGAGACATGGCCGGCCTTTGATAACCCAGTTATCTGCACTGGGGGGACAGTGACAACCTTGTGGGGAGTGGGACTCGAACCCCCAACCCTAGGATCAGCAATCCAGCGCTCTTTACCACCAGGCCACCACTGCCCTTGTATTAGTAGCAGCACATCTTTAACAAATTATTGCTGTGATCCTTTCTGTGATCAAATCAACAGAATAATGAAACAAAAGCCAGGGAAACTATTTACAAGACAAAACATGATTAAAGGTTACTCAAACTCATTTGATCTTTTTGTCATTTATCTGTGTTTGGTCAGGTTATTCTGATAGCACTGCTGTCTTTATTTCCATGTAAAGAGTGGCTGAGGAACGCTTCTAAATATACATTGCCCTACACTAATCTTCTCCTTTAAATGCCACACTGTGAATCAGCTCTGCATACTGGAGATTCAAGGAAAGCGATTTTTACTTATCTACATGTTCAACTGCTATACTAATGATAATACAATTTTTTAAAGTTACTGTTCCTGTTGATTTTGATATAGACAGAAAGCACATAGGAACAACGAAACTGTCTCAACACACACACACACACACACACACACACACACACACACACACACACATTTCAAGTTGCAATCTTAGTTTCAGTCCACTTACAGTGCATGTGAGGAGTTAAGCCCTCAGTGGAAAAATCAAAGGTTTTTCTGTTAGGTAACCAGCTTTAAACCTTTTCTTCCTCCTCATCCATTCACAGACCCCAGGCTGTCGCTCTGTCTGGCACCACAGAGAGCCTGTTAGGATCTGGGGTCTTTTAATAGCATTTGGCTGAGTCAAGTCCTTTTCATGTGTGTTGTGCACACGAGCCCAGTTCAGGCATGTGGATGACAACCAGAGGACGGCTCCACTGGTTCAACAAAACTGGGTTTACTGAACTCTACACAATTCAATGTAACAAATTAATAAAAAAAAATGAATTAATATGAAGTTTAATTTAGCAAAAATAATTTTATCCACAAGAAGAGTGCTGTTTTGAGATGTATGTTGAGAAACAGAGGTACCAAACCACTTGTCCTCGTTGCTTGGGTGGTATCATCAACGTTTCACCCTTTGTACAATCCCTTCATTATGTGTATTTTACCTTTAATAGGATTAAGCTGTATAATTAGACCAAGATAGGTACTGCTCCGTAGCACTATTTCTGAGAATATAAGGAGAGGCCTGTATGTCTGAGAGTTTATTTTGTGCATTATTCAGTTTTAGTAAATGGCAAGGCATTTAACTGCAGCTCCACAACCAAAATTAGTAATAAAACAGAATACTGTAATCCTGCACTATATAAACAATCACTTGTGTATTTTTAGAGTTGCGGTGATTGTGAATGTGTGGCAGAATTTAATGAACACACAGCTACGATTAATGAAACCTCATCATTCGCAGATTCTCCTTTTTTGAGGTGCAGCTGAACTTTTTCTTTTTTTTTTTTCTTTCTTTCTTTTTTTTTTTTTGCAAAGTCGCGTTCTTTTTTCCACCACCTGTATTCGAAGCCATTCCAGCACGTCACGTGGGCAGATATTATCAATAGAATTGGTCAGAATATGAACCAATTTGGGACAAGCTTGTCTGAAAACGGGTAGGGAATAAAAAATAAAAAAAACAACGCAAATGTGTTTTAGCGAGATCTCGCGAGATCCGGTGGAATTCCAGCCAGCCCGTGTGCGCGCGCGCGTGTGTGTGTGTGTTTGTGTACTGCCCCCTCCCGTCCCCTATTCTCGTGCTCTCTCTCTCTCTCCCACCGTAGGGAGCGACCTCCTCTCCAGCTCTAAAGAGGGAGAGAAACACGAGCAGGCACGTCGCCTTAACTGTGGGAAATCCAGAACGACAAAACCGAACGGGAGAACCGAGGTAGTCGGGCAGCTGTTGGGTTTTAAACGTTATGTCGACACCGTAACGTTGGTTCGGGCAACATGCGGTTGCGGCGGCGACTCAAGCGGGATCATGAGGGAACGGGAGCTGGGATTGGCCCATTCGATTGCTAGGAGAGAAGTGTGGGTGTTTTTTTTTTTTTTAATTTATTAGCCTGTTAGCTAACGGATAACTGCGCTAAGCTAACGAAGGAGCGGCGGACGCTAAACTTCGGAGCAAGTCAGGAGAATTTTCGGTTAGATTGAAGGTCTACCTCATTCCTCGTCGTGTTCCCCCCTCGTCCCGGTCTGTTTAAGGGATTTATTTATTCATACCCAGACACTTTTTATCTTCAGCTGATGCTCGAACACGCGAAACTGAATGTTTGGGTAACTGTTTTGTTTGCTGCTGGCCCGGTAGCTCATAGTATTGATCAGAGCAGCTTGATAATCACTCGGGGTCGGCTTTGTACTTCCAGGCCATGGACTGAAAACAGCCTTCTTCAGCCGAAAGGAAGAAAGAAGCAGACTTGCTGGCTAGCCCTGGATTTAAATAATATCAAAGGGGATCCTTGAAAAAAAGAGAACAATCTGCTGGATCAAGTGTTTCTGGGACCATGGGCTGGATGCTCGGCTCTATCCCAAATTGGATGTGAATAGAAGAAAGAAAAAAAGAAATTTGAGAGGATTCTTCTTCTCTACTTTCACGAATTCGGGACATTGTATTAGCTGAGGTGCTTAAAAAAGATTATAATGTCTACTGCGAAAGAAAACCCTTGTAGGAAATTCCAGGCGAATATCTTCAACAAAAGTAAATGTCAGAACTGTTTCAAGCCCAGAGAGCTGCATCTGCTGACCGACCCAGACCTCAACCAGGTAAACAAACACTTTGTCAAGGTTACAGTGGCTCAGGGCTCCTGGCCTTGGTCTGAGTACTGTCTCCTGTAGAATTTAATGCTCATCTGGATCTGTGTAGATCTCACTCAGAAAAGGTTGAAAGATTGCCATGAGGGTTATGATGGATACAAGTTTTAGGTTTCTGCTGAAAGCTTGCTGCCAACAAATGGTTTCGCTTCACTGAATTTTAAAGAGTTTTGTTTTCCTCAGCTGTCCAGGATGGAGTTTTGTTTCATGGAAATGTCTGGTTGTCTTTTTTTGTTTAACAGGATCCAACAGTTTGTCTTTGCCAAATGTTGAACCACTTGAAGCTGTGCATATCCTTATAACTATGAAAATAGGTTCCACCCTTAGTAGATTTCAGTGATACACACACACACACACACACACACACACACATGATATACTGTAGATATCATGATGCACTTTTTCAAGAGTATATTTTTGGCAGACACCACCATCCAGAGTGACTTACTTTTATTTATTTTAATACAACTCTGCTATTCGGAGTCAGAACCCCGACAATGGTAGACTGGTGGTCCTGTGACTTGATCCCAGAGCTTTAACCACTGAGCGATTCTTCTTCTTTTCCTTTTGGCTTTTCCCTTTTTCAGGGGTCGCCACAGCGAATCATCTGATTCGCCTGTTTGATTTGGTATAGGTTTTTATGTCAGATGCTGTTCCTGACCCAACCCTTTAGCAAGGAACAGAAACACGCTGACGGCTTTGCAGCTACTCGTTACGAAAGTCAGCAATGGTTCTTTTACATGAACCTCTCACCATAGACAGTGAGAGACATGGCCCGCCTTTGATAACCCAGTTAGCTGCACTGGGGGGGACAGTGACAACCCTGTGGAGAGTGGGACTCGAACCCCCAACCTTAGGATCAACGACCCAGCACACCACTGCCACTAACCACTGAGCGATTATCATTCTTTAAAGCAGTTTTAAAGACTTTGTCTCCCAATTCATTCATAATTAATTATTTAAGAGTAAACTGACATGAAACACTGTGGTGGCTTTATAATTTAATACATTCGATTTATTTAGGATTTCCTGCAGATTTCTTTACAGATTTTTTTTAGTAAATGTTAAGTACTTTTTGTTGTAGTTTGTTTGTAGGTGTTAACTGAAGCATCCATTAAAAAGTACTGCAGTAGTATTGTATTGCTGTCAGTTTGTCTTGAGTTTGTTGTGATAGACCGTGTTTGAAAAGGATATTTCTGTGCCCAACCTTACTGCCTGTATGACATGAAAACCGTTTTGTGATTTTTTTTTTTTTTTTTTTGTTCCATCATTTATTCTGTTTTGTCTGTTTTATAAACTCGGTAAACTTTTATTTCTAAATGTTTGATGGATATCAAGGTCTGAATTGGTCTGAAAGTTAATAGAGTTGTGATCAGGCTACCTGTGTATGATTATGATCACCAGAGGTCCCTTCACCCCAGCTGAGATCTGCAGTAATTATAATGACGTGCCATTTACCATGCAGAGAGGCGGGACGTGCCATTTACCATGCAGAGAGGCGGGACGTGCCATTTACCATGCAGAGAGGCGGGACGTGCCATTTACTAGGGGTGTCATTGAAAATGGCATTTACTACAGACGCTGTCATGAACACAGAAAGCTATAACGTTAGAAGTATCGATTATCGATCGACATAATTATATCGGCGATGTTCCGATTGTCAATGACATCCTGAGTAGTAGGATGCTGAGGTTGGAACTACCAGGCAGAAGGCCTAGAGGAAGACCAAAGAGGAGATTTATGGATTTGGTGAAGGAGGACATGAAGGTAGTTGGAGTAAGAGAAGATGTAGAGGATAGGGTGAGATGGAGGCAGATGATTCGCTGTGGCGACCCCTGAAGGGAACAGCCGAAAGGAAAAGAAGTTAAAGAAGGAAGGCCTATAGCCATACAGGAATGAACAGTACAGTGTGAGAAGGAGATGATCATGATGATCGAACACCTTTGGAGTGCCTAGGAAGCCCACTGTAGAATTGATCGATTTTAATTTGAATATATTTGACAGTTTGAAGTCACGTTTTCGATCTCAGTACTGTAGTCAGTCTTTTCCTTTTTAAGAAAAGTTCGGTTCACTGCTCTGCTTTCGTCTGACTGGAACCATCTGATTTTTGCGTTCCATCAAGAAATTCCTCACGCCGTGCTGTATTTGTGTTTCATTAAAGCAGTAACAGCAGTCATGCACAAATTTTTCTCTTTTAGAGAAGTAATCGGTGCAGCCGGTGTCCAAAAATCGCAGCGTTTCTGCCAAGACCTTCAATGATCGGGCCACTTTGAAAAGAGCATCTCCAGATTTCTTTCAGGTGTTCCAAAACTTTTCAAGCTGTCTATCTACTGCCTTTGCCGCTCAAGCTCAGGCCTTAATTAGTAATCCTAGCTCTGCTTCTGTTTACTTAAGAGCATTAGGAGGCAGTTAGGTCTCATCTTTTACATTGACATGGCCTGTATGCAAACCTTAAGCCTTGAACAAATGGACTGCATGAAGGCATTAAGCTTTGAACACTTGGGAAGCATGAATGAGAGGAAGTTTTAGACCATTAAGGCGAGTTACATCCTGTTAATTGGACACGCACGCACACTATACAGTGCTCTGAACATAATCAGAGACGTCTTGCAACGTCAGCATCTTGCAGTGCACATGTCGGATAACTTGGTGTGATTGAGTGGTTAACCCTTGCAGCGCTAGATTTTTCCTGTGGATTCCATGATGTCGGTAGTGATGGTCATCCTGCAGGTTTTTTGAGTAGTTGATGCAGATATCAGTCATAATAATGGTAAATTAAGTCATAATTTTTAAAGTGAATAATGTTGAAATGCTATATGTTGCAACTCTATTGGCCAATAGAGTTGTCCACTCCGCAATAGTGATGAATCTGAGTTGTGTATTAGTTATAAAGTTGTTTTAAATTGAACTTTCAAAACTGATTCTGAATTCAGGAAGCCCTGCCTGTTGCCCTCTCATCTTGATTATTTTTTTCCGCTTAAAAAGCGTGGTATTTTTGCTTTCCGAATGGTAAATGTAGACTCTTTGAATTTCATTAACGGGAAATAAAATCTCGCCGTGTATGTTTCACTTGGCTAAAATAAAATATGACAATATGACCTTACAAAAGGTCACAATGGTAATAATAGTAAGAAAATGATTATTTTCTTTTCTTTCCATTTAGTCTGACTGTTCGTTATTCCTTTTTGGGACTCGGCAGACCCGAGACAGTAATATCTGAGTATCATTAGAACGGCTGTACTGAGGACGTTTACACTTCTCTACACTGCCTGTGGAGTTCAGAATGAAGCAGCTGCTAATAAAAGAAAAAATGTACATCCAGCTAATGCATGCTTTGCCTTTCAATGAAGTCAAAGTTAATTAAAGCACTGGGACCGCATTATTTTGTGATTTATAGACTTTAGTGGATTACATGGAACATGTCCGTTCATCTGTTCCCAATTAATTTGTTTTTAAGCAATACAGTATGTTTTGATGGTTAAAAAGCCAACTTACTGCATTTCTGTCCAAAGTGTCCTTCAAAGACACCCCCCCCAAGTACTTCTCAGTAAGCCTGTGTCCTTTTTATTGAAGTTTCTTAGTGAATCACAGGGAGGTGTCTATACGAGCATGCAAATGTGTGCAAGAAAAAAAAAAGGTGCCCTTATTTCTCTCTGTGAAGCCAGAATGTGTCTCAGTCTGCATTTGGAAACATAATATTGTTGCTTTGATGATGTAATGGACAGCGGTCTCATAAGGCGGGACATATTTTGGAATGTGTTTTTAAGAGTACAGTACTTCCCTTTCAAACAACTCTCTTAAGAGAATGTTTGCATCGGCACACAACGTAACAAGACGAGGTCGAGCTCAAATACGAGATATCTATGAGATTATAATTACACATACAAAAATTTGTAATTTTTCAATTAAAATTGAATTGTGTGTTTTCCTATAATTTTCTATTACAATTAAGTTTCCAATCAATTATGACTTCAATTACAATGACCGATTACGTGGCTCACAACAAATTGATTTTTATTTACCTATTTATGTAAATATGATCAGAACATTTGCATATCACATGATGCACATGTCAAAGGCTAATTAACGTAAATATTTTTATATATGGCCACAAATTAAACAATTATTTATGGCCACATATAATTATATAAATTGTCAGGTACCAGAAAATACAGTGAATAACATAACATAGGTAGGAAGTTGCTCTCAGAGTGTGCCTTGCACCTCAGGAACATCAGTTCCTTTAACCTAACATCTGAGAGCAGACAGCTGTCTGGCCTGAATACTTTTCCAGTGATGGAATATAGTTGCTCTTTTCATGACTTTTCATGACCAAAGAACCCGGTCTTAATTAAAAACAATATACAGTCGGCCCCCTACTTACAAAATTAATCCGTTCCAGCACCTTTTTCGTAACGCGGAAGTTTCGTAAGTAGAGGCGCATTTTACATGTAAAACGCCTGATTCGTTCCAAGATTAACCCATAAACCCTTTAAAATGGTAAAAGTACACCAATTTTGTATGAAATATGCATGAAATGTGTGTTAAAAGTAAAAGAAAATTATTTATTAAACCATTTAAAAATTTTATTAACATATTAAACCATTATTAAACATTTTTATTAACGCACATACACAGACACACACACAACACTGTCTCTCTCGCACGCTCTCTCTCTCTCTCTCTGTCTGTCTCTCTTTCTGTATCTCTCTCTCTCACACACACACACACACACACACATTCAGAATACACATGGTGCTCTCTGCTGAATGTGGGCTCTGCCCACACGCAAGACCCCAGAGCATTTTAAAATGGTGAATTCAAAGCGCATTCCCTGCTTGACAGATTGGCGGTCCAAACTCAACTTTAACCTGATTCCTTGAGGGATCGGAGGTCCAGATGAGCCTCCTTTGACTCTGAGGCAGTCTCTCTCTCGCTCTCACTCACTCACACACACACACACACACACACAGTCTCTCTCACTTTCTCACACACACAAAACTCTGTCTCTATGGTGTGTTTTGCCGAAGGCGGGCTCCACCCACACACAACGTGCAGCTGTCAGAACAATTTTATTTAAATGTTTAAATGGACGGGATGTTGTATTTAAAGCAGAATTGCAGTACCTGTTTGAAAGATCAGATGTCCTGATTTAATATTAACTTGTTTCCTTGTGAGATCGGAGGTCTTGTTTCACTATCAGGCTTCAATATCATGCCGAAATAATTGCCTCCATCACTGTATTTCCGCTTTAAGGTCGTCTCCTGCTTCAATATCGTCCCAATTGTGGAGGGGCTTCGGCGATAACGAAATGTAACGCTGCAATGATCTCAAAATAAGCAGCAGTCCTGTTCAACTCTCCTCACGTGTGTGACAAACAAGCTTTATGGGTGCAGTACTATAGAGATTCAGCTCCTTCCTGGCCAATGGGAAGCCAGCGGGGCGGGATGTTGGGATACAGCCAATGAGAGAGCAACTCGCACATTGTGTGAAATTTTGATTGGCGCATATGAATTTTGAATGGCGTGTTTGGCGCTTTTCGTAAGAGGAGGATGTTTTCGTATACAGGAGACGAAAACTTAGGAAAATGTTTTTCGTAACCCAGGGTTTTCGTACCCAGGGGGTTTTGTAAGTAGGGGGCCAACAGTATTTAAAATGTATCTAAATTTAAAATATATAATTATGTATCAATAATGATACGATTGGGATTAAAATTCATCAAATCAATTGAAATCACTTAATACAAAAGGATGTAATTGAAATATAAGTGGAAAATACAGTCGTTATGTCGTTAATTGGTTCCAGGAGAGACGATGTAAGTCGAAAATGACTTAAATCGAATTAGCTTGTTTCTGGGCTACACCAAATTTACTTGTATAATATTATATATATAATTAATAATACACACACACACACACACATTACACACTCATGCCTCGGTTTAACGGAATAATTGGGGGGGGGCACTGGGCCGAAGTACCTGATTTCCGATTCCATATATTTCAACGATTACGTTACGAAAAACTTTTACTTAAGCACACTATGTAATCTGCAAATGTAAATACTGTACCTATACTCTGTAAATGTACACCGTAAGATCAGGGGTTGGGAACCTTTTTCACTAAGAGAGCCAAAAAAAGACATATTTTAAAATCTAATCCTCTGAGAGATATATATATATATATATATATATATATATATATATATATATCTATCTATCTATCTCAGGGGTCGGGAACCTATGACTTGCGAGCCAGATGTGGCGGTTTTGATGACTGTATCTGGCTCTCAGATAAATCAGGTGGCCTTCCTTAACAGAATAACGAATACATAATTTCACTGTCATTTAAATAAAAATACATGAAAGCCATCAAGTAAAACAAAAACAGATGAATAAATCTAGCGCATTTAAATATGTACATCTATTTTCAATGCAATGTCACTGTGGTGCGAAGCAGAGAGCCTTTTTGTACTCTAGTATGTGGGGGGGTCCGATACCTTCAAACTCTAATTTTATTGGATGATAACATAGACTGCGCGTGTTGTTTTTGAATAAAGAGGTAAATTTCCCTCGTTTTGATAAGCTCATTTCCACGAAGCCAAGCACAGCTGGCAAGAAAACACAAATAGACAGACACGGAAAAATTCAACCCACAGAGCAGCTGATTGCCAAAACTTGGGACGCGCTTCCTGTCACATAAACAGTGTAACGTGTGAGTCCAATAAAATTAGAGTTTCAAGGTATCGGATCCGCCAACACACATAAAGGATTGGCTCTCTGCTTCACGCCACAGTGATGTGGCATTGAAAATAGATGAATAGATTTAAATGCGCGAGATTTCTTCAAGCCAGTCTGGTCATCTGGCGGTCACTTTCGGAAACAACGGCCCGCGTCCGGACAATCCGGACTAGTTGGAAGCTACAGGTTTTGTCTGTTGCATCCGAAATCCGTTAAAGCGAAGTCCATGAAACCGAGGCATAAGTGCATATATATGTGTATGCATGTATGCATGCATGCATGCAAACACAATATTTATTAATATACTAAATATGTAATATACAGAAAGCCCCTGTTATTAGCAGGGATTATGTTCCTCCCCATCCACGGATCCCGGAAATCCGCGAACAATTGACGCGGTTTTAAAACCCTATGTATGATATTAAATGCGCTAAAATTTTCTTCTGTCCTTTCAGCTTTTTTCCCTTTCTCGGGAGTCGCCACAGCGAATCATCTGATTCGCACATTTTATTTGGCATAGGTTTTTTACGTCGGATGCCCTTCCTGTCACAACCCTTTAGCTAGGGACAGAAACATGCTGACAGCTTTGCAGCCTACTCTTTACGAGAGTCAGCAATGGTTCTTCTACATGCCTCTCACCATAGACAGTGAGAGACATGGCTGGCCTTTGATAACCCAGTTAGCTGCAATGGGGGATTACATGCGCTAAAATATGCTTCTTAAACACGTTCTATAGACAGTCTTACTCATTAATACAATAATAATGCAGTAAAATGTAGTAATGATTAAGTAAAAACTTTTAAATTTTGTACTGTGGTATTTATTCATGAATAAAGCGCTTAGGCTCCTTACCAGAAGCTAGAGAAGCTGCAGGGTATTTGAGTGACATCCGAGGGCTTAAATAATAATTAAAACACACTAAAAAACTTGAATTCGTAATTCAACTGATCTTGTTGATAACATGTATGAGAAGGAGAATGAAAGAAGTGTTCACATCATCTGCAATCAGTCAGCAGGAGGGAGAAACAAAAGCTCTCAGCCATTGGCTAAATTTGATTCACGTGCGAGTAATGTCATGATGGTGCATATGTATAATTTGACAGGGCTGCCGCTAATTCAGTGCTTCTCAAATAGTGGAGTGGAGAATAGTGGTGTGACGCTAGGGGGGGCATATATGACCCTGGAGAAAATGCTTTTTTGCCATACTGTACTAAAATTAAGTGGTTTTTAAATTATTATTTAATGCTTTTTTTATTTTTAATGTTAATAAAAATACAATGTTAACTGAGGTGTATTATTAACAATTCTACAGACAAATAATGCTATTTATAATCGTGCACGGAGTGCTGGGGGGGTGGGGGTGGTTGTGCTAATTTAAAAACATGAAAGAAAAACTTTTGAGAACAAAATTCGCGAGTATGCGGGGCATATATATTCATTCATAATATATGATTATAATACTGTAAACTTTATTTTTTTTTTATTTTTCCATATATGTTTTGAAACCCAACGTATATTCGAGAACGACATAAGTCGAGGTATACCTGTAATCTACTTTTAATCCCTAATGACATGAGCACTTACAAGAAGTCAATTATCATTACATTTTGACTTAAATTTTTAATTACAATTATAGTAAAATTGTAATAAAGGATCTGTTACATTTTTGTAATTATGTAATTGACCCTAACCCTGACACATACTTCAGAAATCATTTCAAACAAATTTTATTTGGTTGCCGCCAGGGTGTTATCAGACAGTATAATGTTATTTTTCAGGTACAGTAGGCCCTTGCCTATTCGCGGTTTTGCACCCACAGTTTGAGTATTCACTGACTGCCGAGCACCTGGCACGTGATTCAAATTCAGTCAATGGCTGTCCTCCTTTCTCCTGATTGGTTGAGCTGATGTCCCGCCCCTTTTCCCTCATTCGCGCACAAGTTGTCAATGAGCCTCTTTTTTTGTGTGTGTTTTAATTACAAGTTAAGCTCTATGATACCACTCAAACGCTATGCGTCTTCTCTGGCTCAGCAATAGAAAACGTTGGATGTCTGTTCTGAAGAAATAAGACTTTCTCCTGAGAAACGACGGTTTTCTCTGAACTGTTATATTAAAATGTTTTTCAAGTATTATTCCAGTACAGTACCTAAGTTCATGTTTATGCGTGAGATTTTATGTTCTGTAGCATGTTTAACAAACGATACCAAAAGGATAAACTTTATTACAGTATTCTTCATGTCCTTTTACATTGAAGTCGGAGTGATGTCTCCAAGTTGGCGCTGCCCAGAGGGCGACGTCGCGGAGTTCTCAGAGTCAAATTGTTTCTTTGTCCGATTTAATTTGTTTTATTTGTTGTTTTGTTTGTTCATGTTTTGCACTATGCTCGTCTGCGACCGGTCGACTCTACTACAGCTATAAGATCGGAGTATCTTTGAGCGTGTTTAACTAGGCACGCTCAACTGGGTTTCTTGTTAGCCGGGGTGCGGCTTGCACAGAGCTAATACTCCAGCTAACAAGAAGCCCAGGCGGGAAGGGGCCGAACGACGACTCTGGTGCTTGGGATTGCAGGGGATGAAGGCCGTGTAGCTGGCTGGTGCAATCGCCTCATCGGGTGTACTCTCCTCGAGCCATGTTTCACAGAAACACAGCACATCCTCTGCGTTGCAATCTGAGCATGAAGCTCGTCCATTTTGTTTCGCAGGGACTGAACATTTTCAAGCAGTATGACCGGAAGTGCTAACCAAGCACCGGAGACTCTGAGAACTCTGCCTGTGCTTCTGTTTGCCGGAGTGCATATTAGCTCAATGCTAGCCACATCCCAGCTAACAAGAGGCCCAGTTGAGCGTGCCTAGATATACACACCCGAACACACTCCGATTTTATAACTGTAGTAGGGTCGACCGGTCATAGACGAGCATAGTGCAAAACATGAACAAATAAAACAAATTAAAACGAACAAAGAAACAATTTGACTCTGAGAAATCCGCGATGTCACTCCAAGTTCAATGTAAAAGGACACGAAGCATAATAAAGTTTATCCTTTTGGTATCGTTTGTTAAACATGCTACAGAATATAAAATCTCACGCAAAAACATTAACTTAAATACTGTACTGGAATAATAATCGAAAAAGACTTTAATACTAGTGCTTTACAACAGTATATGCGGTATAATGTTTATATTTTATCATCAATAAATATAACAGTAAAAATCGAAAAGCTTTTCTTAATCATTACTACATTTTACTACATTAATACTGTACTAATGAGTAAGACTGTCTATAGAACGTGTTTAAGAAGCATATTATAGCGCATGTAATAGATACACAGTATTTTACTTCCGTTTGCACATTCGCGCATGTGACGTGATACATGGGGTTTTACTTCCGGGTACAGAACTTGCGGATTATCTCGAATCGCAGGAGGGCCCGGAACCGAACCCCCGAGACTGTCGAGGGCCTACTGTATTTCTTTCTGAATTATCGGCCAAAATCCCAACAAGGAAATATTGGTATAAAAATGTAATTTTCTGTGAAGTTTGGCCTGTCATCACAGATTTGAGTAATTACACACAGCATTGAGGTGTTTGTCATGTTTTCAACCGGGACAGAGTGAAAGTTTCTTAGAGGACTGGCACTGAGAGTTTGATCACTTTTGAAATGATCTTGATGTCTCTTTCTCAGTTGAACAAACCCAGCGTGTGTCTGAGCACATGCAAGTGATGTCATGTTTCCAATAATATATTCATCTTGGTTTTAGTGTAGGTAATTTGTTTATTCAGAGCATAACAAAGGATTGTGATGGAAGAGGAAGCCATTTTGCTTTAATAACGGACTGCTGTTATTAATAGTGAATCTCAATAATTTGTTTTTTATGGGGGGAGGATTAATAATAATCTGCATGTCATCAAAGGTTAGTTAGTTTAAAAAAAAGCTTTTTAACAGTTTTCTTCAGGATCAGTGCTGCTTTGGGATTCCATGAGTGTGTGTGTAATATGAATCCAGGCATTATGTCTAGCACAAAATAGCATCAGCATCTAGTGTGAAATACAATGTTTGTATTGAAAATATGAATGCTGCGATGATACAATGATATATACACACACATACAGTTGGCCCCCAACTTACGAAGACCCCTGTGGACGATATCCCCGGGTTACGAAAACCATTTTCCTGATTTCCGTCCCCGAGATACGAGACAACCCTCTCTTACGAAAAGAAATTCAAAATTCAAACGCGCCAATCAAAATTTTACATGACGCGCAAGTTGCTCTCTCATTGGCTGTCTCTCAACATCCCGCCCCGCTGGCCTCCCAGATAAAGACAGAAGGAAGCTTCACTCTTTAGTTTTTTAAGTTGTTTAATGAATGTGGGCGCATTTGAGCTCATCTAGAATTCCGATCCCTCAAGGAATCAAATTAAAGTTGAGTTTGTCAAGCAAGGAATGCGCTTGGAATTCACGTCTTGAATTCACGTCTTGAATTTTCTCTTGTGCGCGCAAGAGAGAGAAAGAGAGAGCGAGAGAGAGAAGGAATAACGCTTTAGTTTTTAGTTTAGTTTTTTAAGTTGTTTTAATTCAGTAAATGGTCAAGCAGGGAATGCGCTTTGAATTCACGTCTTGTGGGCATGGCCCGCAGGGGACACGCGCGTGAGAGAGAGAGAGAGAAGGAACAACGCTTTAGTTTTTAGTTTTTAAACTTGTTTTAATTCAGTGCAGCTAATTGGGTTATCAAAGGTGGGCCATGTCTCTCACTGTCTATGGTGAGAGGCATGTAAAAGATTCATTGCTGATTTTCGTAAAGAGTAGCTGCAAAGTCGTCAGCGTGTTTCTGTCCCTTGCTAAAAGGTTGTGACAGGAAGGGCATCCGATGTAAAAACCTCTGCCAAATCAAACGTGCGAATCAGATGATTCGCTGTGGTGACTCCCGAGTAAAAGGGAAAAAACCGAAAGGAAGGCAGACAGACAAAATTGTTTTAATTCAGTAAATGTTTAATAAATGTGTGTGCATTTGAGCTCATCTGGAATTCCGATCCCTCAAGGAATCAAATTAGCGTTGAGTTTGTCAAGCAGGGAATGCGCTTTGAATTCATGTCTTGTGGGCGTGGCCCGCAGCGAGAGAGAGTGAGAAGGAATAACGCTTTAGTTTTTAGTTTAGTTTTTTTAATTCAGTAACTGGTCAAGCAGGGAATGCGCTTTGAATTCACGTCTTGGGGGCGCGAGAGAGAAAGAGAGAGAGAGGCGTGTGTATGTTTTAATATAAATGTTTAATAATAGTTTAATTAATATGTTAATAAAATGGTTTAATATGTTAAAATGTTTAAATGGTTTAATAACTCATTTTCTTTTACTTTTAACACACATTTCATGCAAAATTGGTGTACTTTTATCATTTTTAAAGACTTTATGGGGTTTATCCAGTCCAAAGACTGGAGCCTTGGAACGAATTAGGCGTTTAACATGTAAGATGCGACCCCTACTTACGAAATCCACGCCATACGAAGCTGTCTCTGGAACTGATTGCTTTTGTAAATTGAGGGCCGACTGCATATATGTATATGTCGTGGTACAAATGGAAATTGGGTACGATTGTCAATCATACCGGTACAGATCCCAATTGGACCTGATTTCCATTTGTACCACGACACACACATACATATTCGAGGTACGACCTAGATCGGTTTCGACCAACCAGTCGTAAGTCGGATTGGTCATAAGTCAGACATTTAACACAACAAAACCGAAACCACCAGCACTCGCTATGAATTCATGTAAAGCGTATTCTTCATCTGCACATTCTTTCAACATGTGAAATAAACTTGCAGCCTTTCTCTGCACTGCTCACAACATCACTTTTACATTTCTTTGCCTATTATCTTCCAACCACGTGTATAGAAATTTTTCCATCTCTGCAATCGGTCCTTCACGCTGTTGTGCGATGATAGTAGACTTCATTGGGGATGCTGCTTTTATATATATATATAATATATATATATATATATATATATATATATATATATATATATATATACATACACACACACACACACACATGCACACATATACACACAGATACAAGGATCCCTCACTTTCCATGGTTAATTGGGACCAAGATCCCCCCAGTGACTGCCAAATTCTGCAAAGTAGAATCAACCCCCCTGACTGACGTATACATACATGTATATGTGTATATAATATCAATAAATATATAGTCAACACTATAAATGCTTAGAATAGCAAACATTCAAAAATAATGCATAAGATGTAAATGAAATATAAATACACACACAGATGTGTGTGTATTTATATTTCATTTACATACACACACAGATGTGCACCTCAGAAAAAGTATTTTTGATGGGAGGTTGTGGGTTGTTTTTTGTTTTTGTTTGTTTGTTTTTTGTTTTTTGCATAATTGGCCTTGTTTTTCGGCATTTTTCTTAATCTTTTCCCCCTATTCTTCCTTAATTTCCTTATTTTTTAATTAAATGAATATTTAAAAAAAAAACACGATGCACTGATGCCGCATGAATGGAAGCACGAAGTAGCGAGGGATCCCTGTATATTAAGGCAACTTTTGCCTTAATTACAGCACGTCATCCCCATGACACTTGTTCTTTCAACAAACTTAAACAGTATCACTTTTTTTTTCCAACTCTGAAAGGCTTCCTTTTACTATTTCAGCCTTATTTTATATTGATGCCATTATAGCTGGATGATAATTCAATTTTTTTGATTGATCTTAAAATTTTGTCAGGATGTTGTGTGAAATTAAAATCATGCTTTACTTTAAACCTTAAACTATATTGTAATGAATAGGAATTTTAAGTTCAGTGACTGTAAAGACTTTATGCTTCTGACAACACGGCTTCATTCCTACCTCGTGCTTGTTCCCTAATGGACTCTCTAGTACCTCCTTATCCAACACAAAAAAGGGTTTGTTCAAATGCTAAACAAAATTATCCACTGATATGAACTACCAGGTCAAAAAATATTTTCCCAGAGAAGCACCGCCCCATCTTTATATGAAACATGCCATGCCTGAAATCTGGGACTATACTATAATATAGTACTATACTATAATAGAAGGACTATACTAGTACCAGCTCGTCTTTCCTTGCTAAAAAATACACAAAAAAAACAATAATTATCACACTTTAACACTTAAAACATGGTTCATACTGGTGCATGAATGCCTTGCAAACTAGTTGAAAAAATAAATTATTTTCAAGGGCCCTTGAATTGCCAGGCCAACCCCTTGAAAAGCAATGGTTTTCTTACTCCATCCTTGAATCGTACTTCATTTTTAGCTTCAAGTCCATCTGCGCAGTAAATGTACATTTTACTAGAAACGTCTCATTTTTGTATCTTTTGTACAATAAAGTAACAGAAAAAATGATGTCTGTCAAGCTTCATCTGCTGACACATCTTCCTGGAAATTCCACTTTATGACGTAAAATTCTAGAAGCTTCTCAATCTGTTTTACGACATACTGATCCCATTTTCGGCAGTTTGGTATTGGCATCGGACACGACCTTTTGCGCTCGTCACCAGTGAATAAATATATATAAAAAAGCTTATTGTACCAACAGCCACAATGCGAAGTGGTCAGTGTACATTTAAAGCAGAATGGCAGGAGAACAAAAACTACAGTAATTGGATAGATGTCGGCAAAAAAAATTACAGATGATGCTATTGGGGGAGTAAATTAAAGTCACACATAAAATCAAGTGTCACCCACTCAAAAAACATGCAAAGACTTAAGAATCAAGGAGAATGAGGGGGTTCTGATAATGGACTATTGCAAAGGAAATGCAGAACAACTGCCACAAGTGCTAACATTAGCGTTACCATGACTACGCCTAGTGGATCCACAACCAGTACAGGTGTTGTTCCGAACCCAAAGGTGAAGAAAGTGTTTACATATACGTTTATATTTAAATATACATTTAAGAAAGTATGTACTCTTCTTGTTATAGTTCATACTTTTCATTAAGTGCCGGTGGCCAGCGGACGCGCCGCTTACTATTAGCCTAGGGCCAGTTATATTTTATAATAGTAAATAAAAATATTTAATAATATAATAATAATAATCTTTAATAGAAACATTTTTCACGGCTTTGTTAAGCTATGTACTTGACAACACGATCACTTGTTTTTGATAATTTCTCAATCGGTTCACTTCCAATATCCCATGATGCACTATGCTACCTCATTCAAAAGCGCTGCGCTTTTTATATACGTGTCGCCATTTGTCTGTGCTCCCGTGTAGATTTAGATCGTGATGGGTCGTATAAACCCGGGTGAAATATAGTCTAAACTGATGTGAGTTGTACTGACAAGCATAGCGCCGAAGTTAAGTAGATCTAAACAACCAACATTAAATACGTTGTGGAAGCGACTCAAGACCGATGATTTCACTGTTTCGGAAACATCCATATTTCATGAAATAGGTAAAAAAGTTTTATGTCATGTCCGAACACAAATTATTTCTTGATTGCACTGAGCGATAATAGTGAAAACTAACCCCCAACTAAACTAGCCTAATCTTATTAATCCTAAAATGATATTACATAAACAGTTTTGACCGATTAGGGTAGCAGTTTGATTAAAAAATGTTCTATATTAGTAAGGTAATTGTTAGATTTTTCAAATAAGAAGTTTTATGTACTTTCCTTTAAGAAGTAAGTCTACTGTTCTTGTAACAAATACTATTTTTTATAATATAAACTGTTTTTTTGCTTCTAGCTTGTCTGATTTTCTCATAAATATGGGCCCAGAATGCACCACAGAGCACATGAATTAAAAATTTTTTTATGGGTGCCCCCCCCCAAGACCCCCCTGCGGGAGGGTCACCCCTCCCGCACCCTTCCCATGCTTGCCTCAAACAATTTCCACCCCCTACTTGTCAATATCCTCCTTCTACTCTAAAACTTAATGGATACCCTGATAGTTTATTAAAATTATTGCATATTTTCCAGCAAAATTATTTAAATTACTTTTGTTTAGTTATTACATTGAAAATGTAGTAGTTGGAATTTTAAGAATGTTTGTATTCTCACATATATTAATATACAGTATATTAAAATTGTTGTATTTCATGCTTTGAAAGTCAGAAACAGTATTTCTTGTTGTATTTTAGTCTTTTAAGCAGGTCTTGAAAATGAAAATTTATCCCTTGAAAAGTGCTTGAATAACATTTGGCCCAATGTGTGAGAACCATGTTAAAAGCATATAATGTCTAGTCATTCCTTAGAAATATATATTTTAATTCAGATAATTTTGTTTAGGTATCTAAGACTTTTAAGGCACTATTTATTGATTTATTTGATTTTAAATTTGCTGTATTGGGCTTGTATTTCATTGACCGTGAAGGGAATGTGCAGAAAGTGGCCACTGAAGGCCACGCAGACTAATTCTAGTTGAAAACCTAAGAAATGTTTTTGCTGTTCTATGTTCATATTGCTGAAATGGTGTCTATTTTTGAACAATGTTCCTGTTTTTGTCGTTGTTGTGTTTTTAAATTGAATCGTAAATTGGGTGCAGATAGAAAAGTTGAAGATTGGTTTTTAGGCTGGATAATATTGCTGAGTCTTGACCCGAACAACTGAAGCACCGATTCCATGGAGATTATGCACTGTAGTCAAAACTGAAGGTAGGGGCAGTGGTGGCCTAGTGGTATAGGGCACTCAATCACTGATGCTAAGGTAGGGCGTTCGAGTCTCACTCTCCACAAGGTTGTCACTGTCCCCCCCCCCCAGTGCAGCTAACTGGGTTATCAAAGGCCGGCCATGTCTCTGACTGTCTATGGTGAGCGGTTCATGTAAAAGAACCATTGCTGACATTCGTAAAGAGTAGCTGCAATTCCGTCAGCATGCTTTTGTCCTTTGCTAAAGGGTTGTCTCAGGAAGGGCATCGGACGTAAAAACCTATGCAAAATCAAATGTGCGAATCAGATGATTCGCTGTGGCGACCCCTGAAAAAGGGAAAAAGCCGAAAGGAAAAGAAGTCAAGGCTGAAGATGGTCCAACAAAATATTAATGTATGTACAGTATTTCAGTCTTTTCTATTCCACTACCTTTTAGTAAATTTTTATATTTGTAGTCATTGGTATGATATTTTTAATATTACATAATAAGCTAAACTTACTTTGGTGACCAATGAAATGCAGTCTTGTAGTTGAGTACAGAGAAATGCCTGCTGTCTGAAACAGCAATAATTGGATCAAATTTCAGGGTAAGGAAAGCCCTTTGGATACGTTAGTAATGGACTTTAATGCGAGTTGAATATCCCTAACCTCTGAGCTGCTTGCTAAATGAGAAATGTTTCCAATCTCCTGTGGTTTGAAACACTTTGCATATTGGCTTCTGCTAATGTCTTATTGCTCTCTGATGATCCACCTCAAACCCAGAGTACTTCCATGCCCGACCCTGAGTACTTTTCTTCCTTTCTCAACAAGTGGAGGTGGAGTCGCAGCTGCATGTCACCATCTTCAACATGTTCATACAAAGTTGTTCTACCTCTGGCATTTAATGGTGTGCTAGAACACCTGTATGCGTATAAGCTTCTCCAAAAGATCATCTCTGTTAGTCATGCATTCAGTCATCATAGCATCCAATCAGAAGTGCAGAGAGCAGCAATTTCTCTCTCTCTCTGTATTTATTTTATTTATACATAATACATACTTAATACTAGTGTGTGTGTGTGTGTGTGTGTGTGTGTGTATGTATACACACACATTATATACATGTATATCTAGAGGCTAGATCGCCACAAGAGCTGTAGTATCTTACTTGAAGTCCCTGAGGTTAGTGGAGGAAGTGTCTCCTTCAGTATAAAACAGATCCAGTGTGATTTCTAGAATTTTTTTTTCTGTAGGTTCATGTAGTTATGAGCCGAAGGTGAGGGGGAATATAACCTAGAGTGGGTGGGTTGCACACTGAGCCATAAAATGCATTTTTAATCTGTATTTAAAAAAGAAACATTGGACATTTTTTCACTTTTTTTTCAATCAGGCAGTGTAACCAGTGAAACCATAACAATCCTACTGTTTGAGACTCTGAAAAACCATACTGGACAGTCAAAAAGCAGCTCACTATCAAAATAAACACGCATCCCACTATTCCCAAAAGCACTATAGAAACAGCAGATATATTTTTGTTGTCTTTCATGCTTGATTGTATTATTTTGTCGGATATAGAATGTAAAAGTCTTAGTTGTTTATCTGGAGCCATCCTTGAAGCTCCAGGGAAGCAGGGTTGTGGGTTGTGGGAGGCTTTTGGGGAAAGGCAAGCTTGTGAAAGGAAGTGTGGTTTGGGAAAGCACAGCCCCCCCAAAAAAAAAAAAAAAAAAGGTCATTTCCATTTCAGAAGCAGCAACAGCATATGATAAAGGGGAACTGGTCAGCGGATCGGGGGAGGGTCCTGCACGGCAGAGACCCGGAGAGTGCATCCAGGGGTGAAAGAGGGGGATGCTGGGAGAAAAAGCAGCCCCCTGGGAACAGCTCGGAGCCGGGAGGAAATTGGAAGTTAAGCATGATGCCAGCAGGAGGGCTGGGGGTTAGGAGAGGAGCTCTGGAGAGGAAACAGGCGTTCAGTGTGTGGAGGAAAAGTGCAGGGGTGTGTCGCTGCTCTCCTGGGCAAAGCACTCAACCAGCACTACATAAGGCATTCACAGCTGGCTTTTGTTGTGCTGTTTTCCCCCTCATCCTTTTCAAAAGAGGAAAAGAGCACTCAAGCCCAGTTCTTTTTTTAGATTTTTAGTTTCATAAGCTTTATTAAATGGCCTTGACACTCGTTGTGCTGTCGGTGACGATAAACTGCATTTATTTGACAATCACAAAGGGGAAAAATAATTAATACAGAACATTTCATTAAAGATGTCAACCAGAATGCTGTTATTATTGATATGTAGCATTTAAAACAAATGAGACATGTGCACATACATACTAAAAGAAAAGTATCAGGATTATAGACATGAATTTGTGGCGTAACCCTAGCTCCTGGCAGACATATGCCAGCATAAGCCCATTAAAATGCAGGTGAGGCGCTCTGCCACATTTTTGTGAGAGTGTATTGCGTTTCAGGTCCATTAGCCAAACACTAATATTATAACTCTACTTTTCTGACGTGGCTGTTACAGCCATGTGAACATGTCTGATCCTGCACTGCAGGGAGCCTCCGTGGCCTTCCTCATACAGCAGCCAACACTTGTTAGGGCGAAGTGTTTGAGAATTTTCCTTCTATTGCTTGAACGTGTGCAGTGACAAAGGAAAGAAACTACGTCCATGCAGATGTTGCACTGCCACACCAATGTGTACACACTCTAAATGTATGTAGGCCGAGGTTAGTGTAAATGTGTGCTGTTTAGGAACAGCTTACAACCTCATCAGCAAAGGTGGAGGTTTTTTCCCGTGTTGAATGGTTCCCTGTGTGTGTTTGTGTGTGTTTGTCAGGGCTTTCATGTAAGTGATTAACTTCTGTTAGGAAGTTTCTTCAGTTCATACTTCACATAGCTCCACACACCTGATATGACCATCCCGCCCCCATTCGCACCTCTTTTAAAGGGCTGTTGTTTATAGCGTTTGTTCGAATCCCCATGTATTCATGTAAAGTGACCACAGGATTGTGCCGCTATTGTTGTTATATAGGCAGCAATTGTATAGTGTCTTCCGATTTGTATTTGAAGCTATGTTCAGGCCTCTTTTTTTTTTTTTTCTTTTCTTTTTCCTTTCGGCTTTTTCCCTTTCACAGGGGTCACCACAGCGAATCATCTGATTCATGTGTTTGATTTGACGTAGTTTTTACGTCAGATGCCCTTCCTGCGACAGCCCTTTTAGCAAGGGGCAGAAACACGCTGACGGCTATGCAGCTACTCTTTACGAAAGTCAGCAATGGTTCTTTTACATGGACCTCTCACCATAGACCGTGAGAGACATCATCGGACTTTGATAACCCAGTTAGCTGCACTGGGGGGGGAGAACAACCTTGTGGAGAGTGGGACTCAATCTCCCAACCTTAGGATCAGCGATCCTGTGCCCTTTACCATCAGGCCATCACTGCCCACGGGTTCAAACCTCTTCATCTGAATTATTATTAAATTTAAACTGAACACTTTGACTTGGCTTCCCACTGCATTTAATTATTAGTAAATATTGCAACAGGAAAAAAGGAAACAGCCCAGAAATGGAGCCGACTCTAAATAAATTGTTGTATAATTATACAGTATAAGTTTCCAGTATAGATCATTGTGTCCATCCAGCATTTTTATTGTTGTTCTGTTTCTCAGTCCAGATATCAATAACAGCTCAGATTTCTGCAATGCTGATTTCTGTACCTCTTTTGCTAAGTGCAGAAGTTCCAATCCGTAAAAATGCGTGACGCAGCATGTGCTGTTCACCTAATGTGGTTGATCATGTTCTCACTACTTTCAAGCCGCAGTTTATTTGAAACCAGGTAGCGCAATTGCCACGTTTGCACCTGTCTAAGTGAATCACGCCGAGGGGGGAGAAACACACCTGGACTTGAATTCATTACACACAATAAATGACAACACTGCAAGCTGAAAATTTATCCTGGTACTCGTACAGATACATGATTGATTTGTTCCCCAGAAATCGGAATGGATCGTAGTTGAATCAGTGTTTTTGCACATGGTGGCTCATTGCTGGTTTTGGTACGATCATCATTGTCATGGATTCTGTCTCCAATGCCAGTGGAACCATTCTGACCAGTTTTACCTCATACACATTTTCCCACAAACAGCCTTTGTATAGTAATACATCTGTTTTTCAAAATTATTTGCACCTTTGTTCGGTTTAGTCATTGTTATTGCATGTCTGTGTCTTTACTGTGCTGTTCGAGTAGTATGGCTGTAGTATGTTTAGTGAAACAATAAGCTCCATGATGTATTTATCAAGTGATGTATAAGAAGACTAAATATACTGCCGGGCCAAATCAAAAGTCGCATACACTGTGTTGTTGTTCTGCCTTTATCCTTGTTTACTGCACATGATCGTCATGCCATTGTTCCGACAAACTTAAGCAACCAGTGATGGGTTCATTTCTCACTGACGTCTTGACGTGATGAAGGGGAAAACTGAACCACTCCATAAAGTCTTCTCCAGCACATCTGACATATTTTCCACAGGGTTAAGGTCCGGACTCTGGGGTGCCAGTACATATGTGAAAATATCTCATTCTCCCTGAACCACTCTTTCATTATGTGAATTCCCATTTTATATCCGTGTCATCAAGGAAGAAAAAGTCCACTGATGTGATCACCTGCTCATTCAGTACATTTCACTCAACAGCTACTTTATTTTAATGTTGCCGAGCTTCAACCTGACCAACTGGAGCAGCAATGCCATGAAGATTACATGCTGTGATCAAGGCTAAAGCCTCTCTAAAAAATGTATTTATTTATTTTTGGTCTGGGCAGTGTATTTTAATATGTAACAAAATGAAAGCACCACTTCCTGAGTGTGGAACAGCACATTATTCTGTAATACAGTACACATTACATTTACAGAGAGTCTAACACACAGCAAGCGTTATATCACAGTGCTATGTACCAGTTTCCTTTACGAGCATGAGTTCTGGAAATTCTGGCAGAAATGTTGTCTGAAGAGTGGTGCGGATCCGGTGATGGATGCTTTCACAGTATAAGCTTCTTTCAATCAGTTAATTCTTAAGAGTTGGAGTTCTCTCTCTCTGTCTTTTTTTTTTTTTTTTTTTTAATTCCACTCTCTTGTCTGATTTTGTTAGTGTTCGGTCATTTAATATGCTGTCCTGTCTTTCCAGGCTAAACCGATCTATGGAGGTTGGCTGTGCTTGGCTCCAGAGGGAACGGATTTTGACAATCCGATGCAGAGGTCACGGGTAAGTTGTTTGTAAGCTTGATACTTTCTGGATTGGATCTGTTTCCTGTCCCTCAGACAGGAAAGCTGTGTTGAAAGCTTAAGTAGAGGGTAGTGGTAATACTTCTGCCATGCAGCATTTATAAGCAATCTATTTGTTCCTGCAGAAATGGCAGCGGCGCTTTTTCGTCCTATACGAACACGGCTGTTTGCGCTTCGCTCTGGATGAGTCGGTAAGCATGCACTACATCCTTATTGTTTATGAAAGTGTTTCCGTGTGCTGACAAGCATGGCATCCATGTTGATGTACCAGTTCCTTTCCACCAATAAAGCTGTCACCAATTTTTCAAACTGCTGAGCATAGGCAACCCATCATGTGATGTCTTCGCCATGACTGTGTATGAATTATGGAGAGTAGTGGGCACTGGATGTGATGTGGCCTGCAGCGTGATCACTGGGCCAATGCAAGCCTGGTTAATTAGCTGCAGTGTGTCACGCGTGAAAATTGGCTGGCTGATCAGGACAAGTATTCCAGCGTTTGGATATAATTTCTGAGGCCAGCACACTCAGCTCCTCCATTGAAAATATCGGAGTTTTTTTTCTCTGTCAGTGACTGAAGATATGGGTTATTATTCGTCGTCTGTTATTTGGCGAGATAAGGGGAGCCACTCGGCTCACAGCATATGATTACTTCAGAGGAAGACTTGTGGAGAAATGTCTGGTGTCCACAAGGAGAAACCTCAGCACCTGGCCTGGATGTCTGACATCAGTACAGAGTGGTATAGCTTTTCCTTCAATTGTAGAGGTATGTAGTTTCTGTCAGTCCTATTGTCTGCGTTCACCTTTCATCTGGGCCGAGATCCCTCAGGAAAAAGCTGAGAATTAGGTTAAGGATGTGTGGGTGGGAAGGATGAAGCTGAAATGAAATTCAAATTGAAGTTTTGAAATTATGTTGATCTCAAGAGGCTTCAAAAATAAGTAGCAGTGTTGGAAGAGAGCAGCCGTTTGCCCAGTCCCGAGTTCAAGTGGTGAGTGGGGGTGATATTTTGAACTGATTTTGTTGTGCTGCCCAATACTGTTTTCCTCACTGTTTGGACGAGGCTAAAATTGTATCTCTGTAATGTGGTGTGTTGACTAGCATCTTTGTTGTGTTTAACCACAAGATGATTCATGCGTTCTTAATACATGTACTTTTTTTCTTAATACATGTACTTGTTACTCATTCACACAGTTGAATCTGAACTTTGGTGACTACCAGAGTATTGTTGTCGAGGATTGTAAGGGTAGACAGCTAACTCTTTCCCTGTCCCTCACATTAACTCGGGCTTGACACTGGCATTGACCTGTGTGGCCATTCATGCTCACATTTACACCTAGTGGTCAAGCCTGTAGATTATTTTTCCTGTTCACCCCTGTTCTATATGGCCAAAGTATGTGGACATCTTACCATCGCACTCCTGTATGGGTCTTATGCGAACTTTTTTCGACAAACTTAGGTATAGAGTATGCATGTTTGTTTTAGTTTTACATTCTCCCTTCAGTGGAACCAAGTCAAACATACTCCAGCATAACAATGCCCCTGTGTACAAAGTGAGCTTTATGTACCAGAAGAAAAATGATTGACCTGCACAGACCCCTGACCTCAACCTCACTGAACACCTTTGTCATGAACTTGAATTCTGACTTGCACCCTCAAGCCTATTCACCTGACATCAGTGCCTGACCTCACTAATGCTTCTGTGTCTGAATGAACAACAAATCCCCACAAATCTAGGGGAAAGCCTTCCCAGAACAGTGGAACATATTATAACAGCGAATTGGGACTAAGTCTGGAATTAGATGTTCAGCAAACACAAATGTGACCCTCCAGCAGCAAATCAGTCACAAATCACGGGGCTGTAATTTTAGATACAGTAGGCCCTTGACCGGTTCAGCGCTTGCGCCCCGGCATACTCGCGGATTGGTGACAAACCTGGAAGTAACTGGCATGTGATTCAAATTTAACCAATGGCTGAGAGCTTTTGTTTTCTCCCTCCTGCTGATTGGTTGCCGATGATGTGTCCATCTTTTTTTTTTCTTCTCCTTCATATACATGTCATCAATGTGATTGATTGAATTGCCAACTAAACTTTTTTAGTGTTTTTAATTGATTTAAGCCCTATGATGTCACTCAAGCGCCCTGCATCTTTTCTAGCTTCTAATAGGAGCCTAAGCGCTTTATTCATGAATAATTATGAACACAGTGCAAAATTAAAAAGTTTTTACTTCATCATTACTCCATTTTACTGCATTATTACTATATTAATGAGTAAGACTGTCTATAGAATGTGTTTAAGAAGCATATTTTAGTGTATGTAATGTCATACATCGGGTTTTAAAACTGCGTCAATAATTTTCTTGATCCGCAGGAAGGGCCGGAACCGAACCATCGCAAAAAACAGGGGCTTACTGTATAGTAGATTAGTTAAAATATCTACATTTTACAGATTAATTTTGAGTGTCCCCTCATTTTTTACCATATATGCATCAAAATCTGCCTTTAATGAAGGACTGCATGACCAGTTGTCTGAGAAATATCCCAAATATTCCACCAAATCATCAGTCAGTGTTACGTGATGTACGTTTCTGATTGCAACAATTAGCTCAAAATTCACTCTCATTTGTACATCATTCCTAAAAGAAAACTTTTAAAAAGACCTTCTCCAAACCTGTTTGTGAGGGGGTTTTTAATTAGTCTTTATCCAAAGCAGAGAAACTGAAATCAAAGAGTGGCGATGCAATAGTACAGTCTGCAATCGCCATCGGAAAAAACAACAAAGCAATCAGTGTAAACAAACTTTTTCATGTCTCTAGAAATGGGTATAAAAGCTTACTTCTGATTGGCCTGTTCACTTCTGCTTGTTTCATGCCCTTTCAGATAAGCGTTGATCATGTGGTATATATGAATTATACGATCGTGCGACTGGTTAGGAGCCGGAGGGTCATGTGTGGTATCCAGTCTTTTGGCCATTTAATCTACTTGTCAGTCATGTAACTATGAATACTACTACAGACACATCATCTTATTTGTCTTGGCTGCCAATTTCTCAAGCAATGAATATACTTAATGGATTAAGACAAGATTTATTCACTTTTTTCCCAGAAATACAGGATATACTAGTGAGGTTGTGCCTGTGAATGTACTACGCCTTACCTAAATACAAAATTTCAGGGGTTTTCCATTTCCTGGTTTTCCTCCTTAAGTTCAGTTATATTAAGTGAAGCGGTGTGTGAATGACTTCAAAGGTTTAGTATGTTTATTCTGCTAATCCCACTTATCTTTAGCTTGTTTCCATAACCTGTCCACCATCTTTCGAAATCAGCATGGAAAGCTCTAAACATTAAATGCATTTAAGGGCTTCACTCGGAGCTCTTGAAGTTTACTCTCGGGGCTCTTGGCGAGAGATGCTCTGACTGTGAAGTCTGTGCGCCGATGAGCGATTTCCCCCCAATATGCCCTTATTTGGTGAAACTGCAAAGAGGGCCATCGTGACGTTGCCGTACTCTGAGAACATTAGCCCCCTGAAACCACATGGAAATGCAAAAAATGCTCCGAGATTCTCATTCCACCAAAAGCCGGACCGCAATACCTATTTCTGTAACCAGAGCCTGTGTTTAGAAAGCCTAAATAAAATCATCTGGAAAGGATGAACGGGTAAAGGGGCAGAGGGTCATTGCTCATCCGCTTTTAAACTCTCTTTGGTGGCAGTAGTCATGCAGATATGTTCATTTGCCTTAGTGAGCAGTGGAGCAGAGAGGGCTGAGTGCCATGTGCCAAAAGAAATGCTTCTGGGTTTGTGGGTTTTTATAGCCTGAAAATTTGAAGGTGTTTGTGAGGGAGATGTTTCCTGATGCTACTGCAGTCATATTCTTTCCCCCTTCAACTCTGCAATTTGATTAAATGCACTGCAAGTCGAGGCACATTCATGCTGTATAGTGTGTACAGTATTTACCAAACCACGTGATTAAGCTTTTCCCCCTGCAGTACTATTCATAATCCCAGTCGTTTTCATTACTGCGAAGTCTCTTGGTTTGTCTGCAGTTTCATCCCCCTCCATGCAACATTGTCAGCCACAGTCCAGTTTATTCAGTTAGTAGATTCTCAAGGCAAAGTAAGGTGTTTTTTTTTTTTTCCTCACCTCAATGAGAATGTTTTGACTTTTTAAAAATAATATTACTTCTGAAAATAATCATTGAGGTAACCAAGCCTGAAACAATCGGAGCATGTTTTATTTGATCCTTTGTTTTTAAATGTTAATGTAAAGCATATGAATGGAAAAATTGGCAAGACTTTGTGTCTTTGTGGTATTGCCAAAACGAGACACGAGTTATCCTGACTGTATAGCTCCACTCTTGTCTCTGCATTTTTAACTCTGATTTGTTGCTCATCTCCTTTTGAAAAACAGCTTAAAGTTTTCACCCTCCTACTGAGTGCAAAGCTCAGACAACAGTGTCATATAAACATTACCCCAGCAGTTGGCTGTGAGCTCCTCCTGTGTGTTGGTGCTCAGTATCACTTGTGATAGTTGATATTACAGTCCGTGTCAACTTGGCCATTCTGTTCTCTCAGCGCTTTGTGCTGAGAGATGTGCTATTATTCACTATGCACTTCTGGCACTTGTGAACTACTGGTGTCTCATTACGCAGGGGATTTTTTAAAAATCCTCTCCGAAGCAGTCTGTCTGGTGAGACAGAAACAGTGCTGCGGTTTTGTAGCTGTGACACTTTGTAATTGCCATATTTGGCAGTCGTCGACGTTTGCTGGCGGCTTTTAATAAAGCGAGATCCACTTAAAATGGCCATAAAAGGAGCCAGGAACAGACAGCACCTGGTTTACATCGAGGGGCCGCAAAATGGCTGATAGCAGTTCAGGCAGAAATGGTGAGATGCAGCTAAACTTCCAAGACAGAGATGTGGGGCACACAGCTATTTGCAGGGACTCGATCGTGTTCACTGATGATTCCTTTTCTTTGGATTTAGCCGCAGTGTTGGGAGATTTATTTTACACAGGAACAGATTCCCTTGATTCTTTTACCTGGCCTCAGGCTCCCCCTTGATAGCATTATGTATAGATAATATAAAAGTAATATAAGGGGGAAAGAGTATTATTATATACAACACAAGGAATGGCACAATCTGATTGGTGGTCTGTCTTGAAATAATTGATATTATCCACCTCCCAAACTTGAAATAATACTTGAATTAAAATGATGGATGACCATGGTTGACCATGGTCACTGATTCCTGTAACCACTGTACACTTTTAAAATGTAAAACTGTCTGTCTTCCTTTCGGCTTTTTCCATTTTTACTCGGGAGTCGCCACGGCGAATCATCTGATTCGCACGTTTGATTTGGCAGAGGTTTTTTTTTTTTTTTTTTTTTACATCGGATGCCCTTCCTGTCACAATCCTTTTTAGCAAGGGACAGAAACACGGTGACGACTTTGCAGCCTACTTTTAAAATGTAAAACTAAGCCATAAAAATGTATGTTTCTCTGTAGTGTGTATTCGAGTATTCAGATTATTGACATTTCATCTCAGGGAATATTTAGCGATACCCACCTTTCCATGAGCAAATAATTACTTTTAGTACATTCGAGTACCCCCCCCCCCCCAAATATATACATATATAAAATGGAAAATAAAATCAAAAGCCTGTGATGAAAAGCAAACAGAGTCAGAATTTTTAGAGAAATGAAAATTTTTTCGTTTGTTTGTTTTTGAATATCTAAAACTGTAAAGAATTTTTTTATGATTTTTGTTTACTGTACAGACGCTCCCCGACTTACGTTTTTAATTGGTTCCGGACGGCCGAACGTAAGTTGAAAGTGAACGTAAGTTGTTACAGTGACACATGACGTATGACGTTCATACTGTACTATACATCCATAAATACCATTACCGTATCTCATAAAACACCCCTAAATCAATTATTATGAACATAACATTGTAAAATAATCTCAAATATATCAAATAATATCAACATTAATTTCAAATAAGTCACTCATTTATACCGAGTCACTTAACATGAAGCTTAAAACAGTCAATCAACGCTTACAATATGTGAAGCGCTCAAATACCGAAAGTAGTGTACTTGCAAAAGTAGTGTACTTGCTGTGGGTTATACGGACTTCTGGTCTTTCAAGTGCACAAGGGTGCCGTTGAACTCGTTTAGAACACAACCTGCACTGATTCAAAGTGGTGCAAAGTCAGCAAAGCACAGAGTTCTTTCTTTTGTGTAAGTAAGTAAGTAAACTTTATTCAAGAGATGCATACAAAGAACAAGTACAAATCCTAATGAATATTAATATAAAATAAGTATACACTCTTAGGATTCTGCTAAAAGATAATAAATATCTGTAATTGTTCTGTAATTTTTGGATTTGGGTTTTCATTGTACAACTCTCTTTGCTTAACTGAGTATGCATGGTAGATTGTGCCGATCCGAGCAGATAGTTAATTCATCTCTGTGTATGAGACTTGCACCCATGCTAGTAGGCTTACACTTCTGACCAACCAGATTTGCTTCGGGTTACAAAAGTCCGCAAAACAGTGTAAACACAAAGATCACAGAGACGATGTCTTAACACAAGGGTAACACACTATTTAACTGATATATATATATATATATATATATATATATATATATACACACAGTCTGTAGTTTGTAAACAATGAATGCAGCGTCATTACGTCAGCATACTAAGTTGGCACCTCGTAAAAACGTAAAACGGATGAACGTAAGTCGGGGAGCATCTGTATTCATAAATGTTAACTTTTTTTTTAATTAATTAATTTATTTATTTTTTACAGATTACGCAAAACAATTAATTGTCCTCCTAAAAAAATCAACTCGGCACCTATATTTTGGTACCATTTATTGTAAGTCATTGTATAATTCAGCTCACAAGTATACAGTATTGAATAAATAAAATGCTTAAATACAAAAGTGCTAAACTGTATTTTTAAATCTAACTACAGAATGATTAAAATATTTAAATCTGCTTTTTTATTTCAATTTTTTTTTTTTAATCCCCCCACCAAAGTAAAACAAATTTGTTAAAAATAATGCCATACATAAATACGTAAAGTACATGCCCCTATCTCAACACACCTAAACACACACTGACCTCCTCAATCAGCGTAGCGTATACCCAGATCAGCTGCGGTGGATTCTCAAACACTGGTTCAGTTGCAAAGGTAGCAGGGGGACAACTAATCTATTTAAAAGCTGCAAGGATAACAGATTCAAATGGTAAGTTAATGTAAAAAACTCAAATGAACATGATATTTATAGTGATTTGGCATTTTCCCATGATATTTTCCTCTTAAGCTGCTTGTATGTTGTGCTCTTGATTTTTTTTTTTTTTTTTTTTTTTAAATACTTTATTGATCCCTCGATGCATTTAACTCCTCCAACGTGGACACGCACACGTTTGAAACAGTGTGCAGCCATATTGCAGTTCCTGGAGAGCAGCTGGGAGTAAGGTGATCTGCACGTCGACTCTGAATGTAGAGATAGGGAAGGTGCTGCTCACTCCCATGCTGCTATAGTTCAGAAATCGAACCAGTGACTTTTAAGACATGAACCAGCTTTTCTAACTATTAGGCCACGACTGTCCTTATTTTATTGCTGCTATGGTATGCCAGTGAAACGTCTTATATTGAACTAATCTGAACTAGTCCACATTTGTTACCTTACGTCTAGGGAAACCTTTACTAATCCATTCAAACACCAAGTTCGAATCTGCTGTTGCCATTGTGAGTTAAAAAAAAAAAAGTATTAATTGGAGGTAACCACTGACTGAAGCCAAGTGCAACAAACATCAAAAATGAAGCAAAATGCACATTCATATAAATAATCTAAAAATATGTCAAATTACCCATAATTTACGCAGGCTATTTTGTGGCACATGCTCCGGGAGTACGACATTCCGGACTCGTTGCGAAGGGCCATTCCATCGCTGTATCACCGGAACCTGAGTTTGGTCCGTATTTGGTAATAACAGTTCGACTTTGTTTCTGGTGAGGGTTGGAGTCCGCCAAGGCTGTCCTTTGTCACTGATTCGGTTCATAATTTTTATGGACAGAATTTTTAGGCACAGCCAAGGCGTTGAGGGGTTCTGGTTTGGTGGCCATCGGCTCTCATCTCTGCTTTTTGCGGATGATGTTCTTTTGGCTTCATCAAGCCGAGACCTCTAGCTCTCATTGGAGTGATTCGCAGTCAAGTGGAAAGCAGCCGGGATGAAAATCAGCACCTCCAAGTCTGAGGTCATGGTTCTCAGTCGGATAAGGGTGGAATGCTCCCTCCGGGTCGGGAATAAGGTCCTGCCCAAAGTGGAGGAGTTGAGTATCTTGGGGTCTTGTTCACGAGTGAGGGAAGCATGGAGTGGGAGATCGTCAGACGGATCGCTGCAGGCTCTGCTGTAAAGCGGAGCCTGTACTGGTCTGTCGTGGTGAAGAGGGAGCTGAGCCTCAAGGCAAAGCTCTCAATTTACCAGACAATCTACGTTTCAACCCTCACCTATGGTCACGAGCTTTAGGTAGTGACCGAAAGAACAAGATCACAGATACAAGCGGCTGAAATGAGCTTCCTTTGCCAGGTGGCAGAGCTCTCCTTTAGAGTTAAGGTGAGAAACTGTACCATCTGGGGAGAGCTTGAAGTAGAACAGCTGCTCCTCCACATTGAAAGAGGCCAGTTGAGGTGGCTCGGGCATCTGGTCAGAATGCCTCCCGAACGCCTCCCTGGTGTGGTGTTTCAGGCATGTCCAACCGGGAAGAGACCCTGGGGTCGACCTAGGACATGCTTGTCTGGGAACGCCTCAGTGTCTCCTCGGAAGGGCTGAAGGAAATAGATGGGGAGAAGGACATCTGGACCTCATTGCTTAGGTTTCTGTCCCACAACCCAACCCCGGAAGAAGCGGTGGATGATGATGATGATATTATGTCAATTTAGACTGTTGATATAAAAAGTCATTGCAGCCTTCAAATATATTTCAGTTTCTTTGCATGAACTAATGATGTGCTGTCACGATCACATTAGTTCATGCAAATTAAAACAAACTTTGAGCATTCTTTAGAACAGGGGTGTGAAACTCGTGCCCCAAAGGGCCATGTGGCCACGGGTTTTTGTTTCAACCAAGCAGCAGCACACCTGATTTTGCTCATTTAAACAGCTGATCTGAGTCTTCAGGTAGTTTATTGGTCAGTCTCTGTACAGAGCACACAGATTGACCAATCAACTGCCTGAAGACTGAAATTGTTTGTTTAAATGAGCAAAGTCAGGTGTGCTGCTGCTTGGTCGAAACAAAAACCTGCAGCCACGTGGCCCTTTGTGGCACGAGTTTGACACCCCTGCTTTAGAACGTTGAGTTTTCATATCATGGCAGTCCTCATTAAGATACATCACTTCTTTATTTATGCTGAAATTTGTCCACAATCCTGCAAGTGCCAGTGAAATCCTGGGATATTTTTATAGTTGATTTTTTTTTTTTTTCTTTTTCATATTTTTAAATAAATAAATAAAATAAAAATGAATTGTCTGCCTCTAAAATATCAGCTCAGCAGTGTTAGTGTATTATATCTTTGAATAATTGTTTATCTTGTGTTGCATAAAGTAATCATAAGATTGTGATTTGTTTTGTGTAACAGCCCACAATGCTAATTGGTGTTATACTGTAAGTTACTGGGATTTAACGATGGAGTCACTTGTAATGAAGTACACATGAAGAGAGACACAGTTACAGAGAGTTGATTCACTGAATCCATGCAATCTGATTATGGTGACAGCTTGTGTGTCTTGTTGTGCGCCCCCCTCCCCCCAATTGATTGTTTGGTTGCCCGAAACACTTCATGTTGGTAATAAACTTGAGGGGGGGTTGTTAAGATCACTTTTTCCATCTGTTTCCACTCACAGCCAAGTACACTACCACAAGGCACTGTCAACATGAACCTGTGCACAGATGTGATTGATGCTGAACCTAAAACCGGCCAGAAGAACGCACTGTGTATCATCACACCTGAACAAGAGTACTACATCCGGGGTGACAACAAGGAAATCATTAATGGGTATGTTGCAGGGACACGCAGTATCTGGGATTTTTAGCCGCATAGTGCAAGAACTATGAAGAGCAGCATTTGTTTTCTTACCAGGTGGAGTGAACAGCTCATTATTTATCCAAAGACCAATAAGCAGAATCAAAAGAAGAAACGTAAGGTGGAGCAAACTACGTCTCAGGTGAGTTTGGACAACTAACTATAAACATGACAACAGGGGTAAATACTTTGAGTTCAGTCTTGAATGTTGTTGGTGGAAACATAGTGGGTTACAAATGTGCTAAGGCTGACTGTATTTCTCTTAGGAGCCTGGTCCAGCCAAGGTAGCAGTGACTGGCTCAGGTATACCTGAAGCAGAGAAGGTTCCTGATTCCAGCTCCATCATATGGCAGGAGGAGCTGCAAAACAGGGAAGCAGAAGTGTCACATGCATGGTCCTCTACAGACATGACACCCCAGGGCTCACTGCTGATCTCTGCAGGTACAGGCACATGTAATAATTCACATGCTCAAGCATCCGGCCTTCACCTTGCTGTTATTTATAATTAATAGCGGACTCCTGTGAGGAAAACCATAGGTATGAAACTTGACATGGGTGTGGAACTTGACCTGGATGGTTGTTCCATTTCTCTGTCCACCACAAGAAACCCAATAAGGCTGGCAAGTTGCGAAGTTGATGCTGATTGGCTAGTATGTCATGCTTACTAACATGAAAACAGGCAGTAAAGAAAAATAAAACAGGTTTATTTATAACGAAACGGAAACCCATGAAATAGAGGCTTTATAGCCGACTGCTCAGCTTGGCGCAGATTGAAAACACCTTTTGCCTCAGATAGGCAGACAGACAAACTTTTGTCAAACAAATCAACATGGAACCGGAACACAGAACATGAACTTGTTATACGGATAATTAAACTAATAAGGTAGGAGATGCAAAGGAATGTGGAAATCAGTAAGTCCTTGAAAATGAAAACTGTTAACCTTTCCATACTAATCAATATGTGCATAATTTTGAGTACTATGCATGGTGAACAAGCCTGCGGACTCGTGTATTTTAATAAACAAAGCATATTTATCTTGAGGAGTGATTGACAATTGTGATTGTTAGACAGTCTGTGTTTCCTTCTGGTCCATAAGAATGTGGCTTTGGCAGCCTACCAGGAAAACCCGGTAACCTTAATGCATAAAACACTGATATGTGGTAATGGCACACATTATTCTACAATAATATAAACCCCATTATTAACCATGGTGAGAGAGGAATGTAGGAAGGAAGACTCTGTATATTAGAAGATAGGAGCATGAACATTCCCGTTTCTAGAAATTTGGCCACCCCGCCTGATCTGTACACACAATTGTTTGTTTTTACAGAGTGTTCATTATGCAGAACAAATAGACAATCAACAATACAAACTTTTCAATGCTCTAGTTATATACTATTAACAAATAGCATCTCGATACAGAACCTAAATCAAGGCAAGAAACAGCAGTGGTGTTAAAACGGTTCAAAACATATAGGAAAAATTTTAGTTGTTGAAATAGGGATGTGACTACTTGTGAGTAAGATTTATTATTCGTTAAAATGTGGGTGAAGGAAAATAAAACAACCCCACTTATCATCTTGTCGGTTATGATGTCAGCAATCTGTGATTTATGAAATAAGTCTCCATTCATCTTAAGTCCATGCACCCTCTCTTTGTCTCTCCTCTACAGAAGAAGCATCCATGAGCTGTATTCCAGACCTGGGCTCCGTTAATGGAGATGAAGTGGACCGCAGTACGTTCTCCTTTTCCCCATATATGTCGCAGCCCCCTCAGGACCTAGTTTCCCCAACAGCAGGCATGATGGGAGGTGTTCCCCGGTGTCCATCACCAGCACATAGTGAACCCTTCCCGTCCGGCAGCAGTCTGCTGTCTAATGGTTCACACATCAGTGGCTCCATCAGCTCACTGGACTCAGAAGCCAGCACAGACAGTCACGCACCACTCCGAGGACGCAGCAAGCCGGAGAAACGCAGAGACAGACAAGAGAGAGAAGCGGTATTCAGCCCAGAGAGGAGGTGAGCCAGGAAATTAGGAATGTTCATCTCTATAACTTCATCTAATTCTCCAACAGAGGAAACTTCACTTCTGAAATACCTGAACGTTTGTATGCAATGTTTATAGTCATGTGTGGGTGCGCTCATGCTTTCAAGAGGTGTGTGTGTGTGTGTGTGTGTGTGTGTGTGTGTGTGTGTATCTACACACACACACACACACACACACACACACACACACACACACACAGTAATCCCGTTATTCGTGGGGTTGCGTTCTGCCCCTTCCTGCGGATCCTGAAAATCCGCGAGGTATTGATGCGGTTTTAAAACCCTATGTATATTACATGTGCTAAAATAGGCTTCTTAAACACATTCTATAGACAGTCTTAATCATTAAGACAGTAATAATGTAATAAAATGTGGCAATAACTAAATAAACTCTTTTTAATTTTGCACTGTGGTAATATTTATTCATGAATAAATGCTTAGGCTCCTTACCAGAAGCTATAGAAGATACAGGGAGTTTGAGTGGCATCAAAGGGTTTAAATAATAATTAAAAACACACTAAAAGAAATTTATTCACAATTCAGGCAATCACGCTGATAACTTGTGCGCAAAGGGAAAAAAGAGGTGTACACATCATCTGCAACCAATCAGCAGGAGGAAGAAACAAAAGCTCTCAGCCATTGGCTAAATTTGAATCACATGCCAGTTACTTCTGGGTTTGCCGCCAATCCGCAAGTATGCTGGGGCGTGAGCGGGAAGGGGCGGAACCGAACCATTGCGAAAAACGGGGGCCTACTGGATTTGTGAAACAATGTACAAAAGAGTAAAACATATGCAATAATTAACCTTGTATTTGTTTACATTACACACCTTTCTGGTTGTGATATGTCAGCGTATGTGGATGGATGGGGGACAGGTTCTTGCTTTGAGGGGGCGTGGCAGTTTTTCCCTTCTCTGTCTGTTGATCGTAGTTGATTCTTCACATTCTTACGACTTTTCTCTTTTTCTTACCAGTAGAATTAGTGCTGCTTTTCTTAGGACCCAAGGTTAAGGGTCAAAATAGCTGTGATGTAATGAATAAACAAAATATGCAGTACGAGACATCCTCTCAATGGTTGTTCAAAATACTGTACACTGAGCAGCGTTCAACACATTTGGCTCTGTTCCTTTCAAACTCTGATCATTTGTTTCCAACAGCAAGGCATGTTTTCCCCATATTTTTTTATCAGACTTCAATTTATTTGATTAAAGAGATTCCACTGTGTGTGTGTGCGTGCGTGTGTGTGTGTATATATATATATATACATATATACACACACACACACACACACACACAAGCGGCACATGCATATATATATATATATATATATATATATATATATATATATATATGTATGCATGTGCCGCTTGTGTGTGCGCGCGCAGACATGAGATTTATCCAATATTTGGCGAATTCCGACATTTTACGAGCATTGGGCTCTTGAGATCAATTTGAGGAGAAACGTTTGTAGTATATGGTGGTGGTGGTGGTGGGGGGGGCATCGTCGGATAGCACATTGCATATTAGAGGTCGAGTGTCGGTGCATGTATAATCGGTTCATTCTAAAAGTTTGCCGGGTACAGAAGTGGCTGAGATCAGCCGAGGTTAGATGCGACATGGTTTTTGATATGCTCGCTTTGATTGGATTTTTTCGATACCGAGATCCAGTTAGTATTCACAATACATCGGCAGACGTCGTTCGTGACATGCATGTGTTCGAACAAAATGGCGATGCCCATCAATGCTCAAGGCTGGAGGGAGAAATTGACATTTCCTTAACTGGTGACAAAACAGCGCGTAAAGCAAGGCCGAGTTGTGAACAGATATAATAAACTACGGGGCTCGTGCTAGGTTTTAAAACAACTCGGATCTGACCTATAACATTATGATGCTTTTTTGTGTAGATCTAGGCCCTGATATTTATATATATTGAAAATAAAAAGTCGTTCGTATTATTATTGGGCCTAATGTTATTGATTATAGACATTAACTTGAGCAGTACAGGCAATAGACATTTTGGTCCATACTATAGGCTATATATGCTAGTTACTAGTCTAGTATCGATCTAGATCTAAAGTTAGACATTTATACTATAATTATAGGCTATAGACTACATTAAAATACCTTCAAGCATAGATCTTTTGTCTACATAGATGTTTGTGTCTACATACATGGGAGTGAATTTCCAGATAAAATGATACTTTCTTAAATTTATTAAAATTATTAAATTATGATTGCATAGACGTTTTGGTCCAAGTGAAATGATGTTCACATGTACGATAAGATTGATATAAAAGGTCGCTGTTAATGGTGTAGGCAAAAAGATCTATTGCCTGCACTGCTAAAGCTTCAGAAATTATAAGCCTACTATATTAAACTTAAGCCGATTGCATTAAATTGATTAGATCTAATAAATAGATCTAATATAGACTCATTATCATGACATTGACTAGAGCTAAATAGTTTTAACAAATACAGTGGTACCTCACCTTCCGAAAGACCCAACAAACGAAAAATCCAGGTTACGAAATGCATTTACCTAAAATTTCCGTCTCTGGTAACGAAAAAAAACCCAACCTAACATCCCACCCCACTGGCCTCCCATTGGTGAGGAGGGAGCTGCATCTCCATAATACCCATGATGCTTTTCGTGTGCTTTCGACCCATTGTTCGTTACAGAGTTCTAACACGCATAAAGGACAGAGTTACTGTTGTTTCGTGAGTTTTTCGAGTGTGCTCATTGCAACTCGATTTTTTTGGCTCAGGCTTTTACCCTTGCATAAACATTTGTAAGATGATACCTCTGCTAAGAAGACATGGTCAGCACACGCGTGCACGCACGTACGCATGTGTGATTCCCGGTGAAAGTGATTCCCGGTGCGAGTGCAAAGAAGCGGGTTCGTGACATGTGGTTGAGTAATAAAGCAAAGGAATATGGCCAAACCCGTCTACCATCAGTACGATATTGAAGCAGAAGGAGGCCTTAAAACGTATACTTTTAGAATTTTTAAAGGGTTTAGGGGGTAGTATCGCGGGCCTTGGAAAAAATCAGGCCTTTTACATGTAAAATGCGGCTAAAATTATGAAAAAAATCAGGTTACGAAACTGGAACGGATTAATTTTATAAGGTGAGGTACCACTGTACCTGTAATAGATATTAAGATACAATACAATGGTCCTTCTCAAAAAATTAGCATATTGTGATAAAGTTCATTATTTTCTGCAATGTACTGATAAACATTAGACTTTGATATATTTTAGATTCATTACACAGAACTGAAGTAGTTCAAGCCTTTTATTGGTTTAATATTGATAATTATGGCAAAAAAGTAAAGAAAAATCAAAACTCCCTATCTCAAAAAAAAAAATTAGCATATTTCATCCGACCAATAAAAAAAGTGGTTTTAATACAAAAAAAGTCAACCTTCAAATAATTTTGTTCAGTTATGCACTCAATACTTGGTCGGGAATCCCTTTGCAGAAATGACTGCTTCAATGCTGCGTGGCATGGAGGCAATCAGCCTGTGGCACTGCTGAGGTGTTATGGAGGCCCAGGATGCTTCGATAGCGGCCTTAAGCTCATCCACAGTGTTGGGTCTGGTGTCTCTCAACTTTCTCTTCACAATATCCCACAGATTCTCTATGGGCTTCAGGTCAGGAGGCCAATTGAGCACAGTAATACCATGGTCAGCAAATCATTTACCAGTGGTTTGGTACTGTGAGCAGGTGGCAGGTCGTGCTGAAAAATGAAATTTCCATAAAGCTTTTCAGCAGATGGAAGCATGAAGTGCTCCAAAATCTCCTGATAGCTAGCTGCATTGACCCTGCCCTTGATAAAACACAGTGGACCAACACCAGCAGCTGACATGGCACCCCAGACCATCACTGACTGTGGGTACTCGACACTGGAGTTCAGGCATTTTGGCGTTTCCTTCTCCCCAGTCTTCCTCCAGACTCTGGCACCTTGATTTCCCAATGACATACAAAATTTGCTTTCATCCGAAAAAAGTACTTTGGACCACTGAGCAACAGTCCAGTTCTGCTTCTCTGTAGCCCAGGTCAGGCACTTCTGCCGCTGTTTCTTGTTCAAAAGTGCACGGTGGCATTGGATGTTTCTACTCCAGACTTCCACAGGTCCCCCAAGGTCTGGAATCGGCCCTTCGCCACAATCTTCCTCAGGGTCTGGTCACCTCTTCTGGTTGTGCAGCGTTTTTTGCCACACTTTTTCCTTCCCACAGACGTCCCACTGAGGTGGCTTGATACAGCACTCTGGGAACAGCCTATTCGCTCAGAGATTTCTTTCTGTGTCTTACCCTCTTGCTTGTGGGTATCAATGATGGCCTTCTGGACAGCAGTCAGGTCGGCAGTCTTACCCATGACTGCTGTTTTGAGTAATGAACCAGGCTGGGAGTTTTTAAAAGCCTCAGGAATCTTTTGCAGGTGTTTAGAGTTAATTGGTTGATTCAGATGATTAGGTTAATAGCTCGTTTAGAGTACCTAGAGTACATGATATGCTAATTTTTTGAGATAGGAATTTTGGGTTTTCATGAGCTGTATGCCAAAATCATCAGTATTAAAACAATAAAAGACCTGAAATATTTCAGTTGGTGTGCAATGAATGAATCTAAAATATATGAAAGTTTAATTTTTATCAGTACATTACAAAAAAATAATGAACTTTTATCACAATATGCAAATTTTTTAAGGACTAGTATGTATGTGTGTGTGTGTATGTGTGTATATATATATATATATATATATATATATATATATATATATATGTGTGTGTGTGTATAGATAGATAGATAAATGGATATAATGTATGCTGTATAATGTTTATATATTTTATTAATAAATATCACAGTTCAAAATTAGAAAGTTTTTCTTAATCATTACTATATTTTTCTACATTAATACTGTATTAATGAGTAAGACTGTCTATAGAATGTGTTTAAGACAGTGGTTCTTCACCTTGTTGGCGGTACTGAACCCCACCAGTTTGATATGCTTATTCACCGAACCACTTTAGTGAAAAATAAAATATGATTTTTTTTTTTTTTTTTCAAATTCAAGACACAAGTATCTGTTTTTACTGGGGCACCAAAATGAACCGTGCATTAACATCACTGTGTTCAAAGAACAAAACCAATACAATACATGAACTCCCCCCATCACAACTACTTACATTTTTATGTGAGGTGCACATCTGAGTGAGTCTGTATGTGTGTGTATTTGTTTTATTTACATCTTATGCATTATTTTTGAATGTTTAATCGTTATTATAAGCATTTATAGTATTGAATATGTATTTATTGATATTATATGTACATATACATGTACGTATACATCAGTCAGCACAGGGTTGATCCTACTTTGCAAATCATGCAGATAGGACGCCGACTAATATCACGTTCTGTTATATATGTGAATCCATGTTGTACATATTCGTCCGACCACTTTCTTTTTTTTTTTTACTCAACATAGTAAGGATTAAAACATTAAGAAAGAAATCACATAACGTACCATCATAACAGTCACAATTCGACTACTGAGCACTCCAAATTTCCTGCAGCACAGATTGGCCAAGCAATGTAGCGTGATCACCTGCAGCCAGTGATGGCCAAGCAGGGCGTGTCGTCATGAATATGAGTCAGGTGTGTGTCTTGACCTCCGCCGAACCCCTGAGACTGACTCACCGAACCCCTAGGGTTCGATCGAACCCAGGTTAGGAACCACTGGTTTAAGAAGTATATTTTAGCGCATGCAATAGATTGATAGTATTTTACTTCCGGTTGCTCATTCGCGCATGTAATATGATACTTGGGGTTTTACTTTCAAGCACAGAACTTGCAGATTATTTTCATTCGCGGGAGGGGCCGGAACCGAGCCCCCGCAAATATCGAGGGCCTACTGTATTTGTACTTGCAGTTTGGTCCGGTTCTATTTTCCTATTGTGATGTTGCGGTCACTATACGTAAGCTAATATCCCCAGACAAAATTAGCAAAACAGCACACAGTTCGTAAAATCTAATCACCCAGCATAGTATAAAGTAATGGATAATTGAACCAGTCCTTAGAAGGACGTTGTCATGTCTCTTTGCATTAAGGATATTCGCATAGTTTTGAGATGGAAAGATTAAAAAGTGTGTAATTTCTTCTCCCCCCACCCCCCTCCATTGTTTAGTTTGGATATAAACACATGTGCAATAACCAGCTCTTGTGATCTTGAGTAAGGATCATGTTTCTGGGATTCTCCTCTCCCACAGCTCAGAGGTCAAAAGCCTCAAAGCAAAGCATTTCAAACAAAGATGCTGACGTGCCTCTCTGTAGTTGAGAAGGCCTCCCAATTTCCTTCTCATGAAAACTATTCACAATGGCAAGAGAGCTCGAACACTCTGAACCTGTCCAGTGGAGAGAGATGGCTTCCATTTGGGTTTAGGCTAATTTGGGTTTATGGGAACTCTGCCACTTTTTACCCAGCAGCCAATGAAGCTGAACGTAGTCATGTGACCTAAATACCTCACCGACTGGCTCTTTTTGCTTCCTTTTAAGGAGGACCTTCAGTGCTGTGGATTCCCCAAATAAGGGCAAACTTCAAAATGAGCAATTTAATATTTCCACTCGTTGCTATGAAAAGCAAATTCCTCTCGTTAAAATCAGGAGGGAAAACTTAATTTTATTTATTTATTTGGTAATTCTAAAGTCAGTACCAAGCACTCTCCTTTTTGAGTATATGAGGTTTTTAGAAGTTTCTGAAGTGAAGACATCATTCAAGTTTCCTGATTTATTTGTAGCTCATTCATAGTAAGTCATTTAGTCTTGATCTAAAGGTTTGTTCACTGGGGAAGTAAAGATGGCAGTCATGTTGTTTATAGCAGAAATCAACCTGTTTTTTATAATTCATTTAAATGTATGACTTGTTAGACTGCACTTTGTGTTAAAGTCTCTTGATTCATGTACACACAAAAATATGAACAACACTCTGCTCTTTCTCTGTGGTCAGTGGCCGAACCAATGTGATCGAGAAGCTCGAGGCGCTGGAGCTGGAGAACGCGGAGACGATGGAAGTTGAAGAGACCACCTGTAGCGAGGCTAGACAGGGTCGTAGTGAAATGAGACGCTTCAACAGACAGGTACAGAACTTGCCTATGCCAGATTACTTCCACATGAGACACAAGCTGGGCTTATACAGCTGTCAGCATTCTGCTCATCGGCATCCTGACTTTGTTTTTCCGTCATATATTTATTTAACAGTCTGTTGCCAAGTATAATTATTTGTATCTTGCAAGCCATGGCAAGAAACGTTTTGCAATAACATTAAGTATTACTCAGTTGCATGGTAGACATCAGAAACGGGACATTTGTGCTAACTCCGAATATGTTCCGCCTCACGCCATTTAAAAAGGTCATCTTTTTACTTCACACTTCACTGAGAGTACTGTGTTCACTCAGGAAAGATGCCGCTATTGATAAAAGGGACCGGCTGTTGTGATGTGGGCTATGATGGCTTTTAGTTTTCTTTAGAAATATGGATTTAGTGATCTCTCCGCTTTATTAGTTCGCTGTATTCAGTTTCCCCACTCATGCCATCCATCAGATTTACATTTTCAGTTATTGCCAGACTTTCAGTGATGCAGGTTCAAGTGGCTCTAAGGACTTCAAAAGAGTCAGATGGTTTAATTCTATGTTTTTCTGTCCTGTAGGAGCCAAAGTTTGACCCAGCACAGGGTCTGGACTTTCACCCCTCCACACTTCCTCCTCTCAGAAGAGCCAAGTCACTGGACCGCAGGACAACGGAGTCAGTCATGACAGTAAGTGATCATATTTTCCTCTGTTAGCATGACTTTCTGATAAGAGGACCATCAATACGAGTGAACATTGTCACCAAAGCGTGTGAAGCCAGTGGGCTCGGAAAGAACGCCATTACAAGGCTTTTGTTGTTCTCCAACGTTCAAAGGTCAACGAGAATTCTGAGACAAGGCCCGTTTTCTACGAAACAACAAACAGCTGCTTTGGAATGTTTTACTTACAGGAACGGAGCAAGCGAGTCAGTCAGTGTGGGGTGAATTGATAGAGTTTCAGCACTGTTGTTCTGTTTGATAAGTGCTCTTTGTTTAGGTGTTGACATGTGCAGCTATCCACTCCGAGACCTTTCTTATGCTCTTGGACAGTCCTTAAAACAGTTCTATAAGCTTGTAACTGGTAAATTTCATTAATGTCAACTGACACTAATCCTGATTGCCAACTTGTTTCCTTGTGGCTTTTCTAATTTTCGGTTGTTGTGAGAACAGATACCCTAATCCTCCTGTGTGCATTGCTGGGTGTAGCATCCTCCGTTGTCATACCCAGGTCATCTCTATATCCTCCCTGCATTCAACTACACATTCCAATCCCTTCTGTTTGACTTCATGTCTGTCTTTCTTTTTGTTTGGTGCTCTGTATTTGAGTCTTGAGTGAATGTGGGTGTGTACGTGTGTGCTTATTCTTCTACAAGTGCTAATTTAAGTGTTTGTATACTTGTCTGTCCTCTTTTACTCACTACAGTCTGCATGTCTGGTCACACTGCAGCAATGCCTGATTCAAATTTTACGTCCACTGTGTGATTCACTTACATGTACTTATTTCTAGTTTACAGACTTTTGAGGTACAAGTAACTACGTGCGCGTGTGTGCGCGCGCGCGTGTGTGTGTGTGTGTGTGTGTTTCTGCCATTTCTTTGGCACTGTGATTGACATTTGTTAAACAAGTCTATTGCACATGCTCTGGGTAAGCGCAGAAAGGAATCAAGAACCGAAATGGTTCTCACTGTGGGAATATCTAGATGCTTGTTAAAGATTGTGCGGTGTTAAAGCCTGTGCACTAAAACATGATCAAGTGTGCAGGGTGGCAGAATGAAAATGTACTCATTGTTGTGGAGGTTTTTACAGAGCTATGATCCTTTTTTGCTTGCAGCCAGACTTGCTGAATTTCAAGAAGGGCTGGATGGTGAAGCTTGATGAGCAGGGCCAGGTAGGCAATTTGTAGTACGTACTGAACATGTATATTTGTGTATGTATGTATTATGTTTGTGTCGAAGTGTTTTTTATTTTATTTTATTTTTTATTCTGCATAAAAATCTATAATTGATACAGTAGGCCCTTGACTATTTGCGGTTTTGCACTCACGGTTTACATATTTGCGGACTGCCAATTAACTGTCACGTGATTCAAATTCAGCCAATGGCTGTCATCCTTCCTGCTGATTGGTTGAGATGATGTAAGGTCCCTTTTTCCTCATTCGCGCACAAGTTGTCGATGAGTCTTTTTTTTAGTGTGTGTTTTAATTACCAGTTAATCTTTATGATGCCACTCAAATGCCAGCTAAGCGCCAGAAAAAGGTAATGACATTGGATGTCTCTTCTAAAGAAACAAGAATTTCTCCTGAAGAAATGACAGTTTCCTCTGAAGTGCCTGAAGAGGAATAATCATCTGAACTGTTGCAAAACACTCCACTATTGAAGTCTTTTTCAATTATTATTCCAGTACAGTACCTAAGTTAATGTTTATAATGTTTGTGTGTGTGATTTCATGTACTGTGGTGTAGCATGTTTATCATTTTGTTTTGCTTATCCAATTTATTACATTTCATGTTCTTCTACATTCTTTTTGTTATGGGCTGTGTTTTTGGGGGGTTTTGATTTTGGCGGCTGTGCCTCTAACGAACTGTTTCTCTCCACTTTGGCTGAGATGCGTGGCTGAGCTTCTCGGTGGCACACATGTAATTTGAATGAAAACCCGAATGCACAAATTGCAGAACAATTACAGATATTATCTTTTAGCAGAATCCTAAGAGTGTATACTTATTTTTATATTAATATTCATTAGGATTTGTACTTGTTCTTTGTATGCATCTCTTGAATAAAGTTTACTTACTTACTTACACAAAAGAAAGAACTCTCTGCTTGGATTCACATCAGTGCAGGCTGTGTTCTAAATGAGTTCAATGGTACCCTTGTGCACTTGAAAGACCGGAAGTCTGTATAACCCACAGCAAGTACACGACGTTTGCAAGTACACTACTTTCGGTATTGAGCACCTCACATATTGTAAGCGTTGATTGGTTGTTTTAAGCTTAATGTAAAGTAACTCGGTATAAATGAGTGACTTATTTGAAATTATTGTTGATATTATTTGATATGTTTGATATTATTTTACAATGTTATGTTTATAATAATTGATTTAGGGGTGTTTTATGAGATACGGTAATGGTATTTATGGATGTATAGTACAGTATGCGCGTGATATGTCACTAACAACTTACGTTCACTTTCAACTTGCGTTGGGCCGCCCGGAACCAATTAAAAACACAAGTCGGGGAGCGTCTTTGTGTGTGTGTGTGTGTGTGTGTTTATATGTGTGTATGTATGTATATATATATATATATATATATATATATATATATACACACACACACACACACACACACACACACACACACACACACACACAGTCGGCCCCTGACTTACGAAACCCCCTGGGTACGAAAATCCCGGGTAACAAAAAAACACAAGTTTTCGTCCCCAGGATACCAAAACAACCCCCTCTTCCGAAAAGAAATTCAAACGCACCAATCAAAATTTCACACAGTGAGCGAGTTGTCCTCTCATTGGCTGTCTCTCAACATCCCGCCCTGCTGGCCTCCCATTGGCTAGGAGCGATGACGCAGAAACAGAAGGAGACCTTAAAGCAGAAATAGAGTGAGGACCTCTGATCTTTCAAACAGATACTGTAATTCCGCTTTAAACTAAACATCCCGTCCATGTGTGTGTGTGATAGAGAGAAAGAGAGGGAGAGTGTGTGTGTGAGTGAGAGAGAGAAGGAAGCTTAACTCTTTAGTTTTTAAGTTTAGTTTTTTTAAGTTGTTTAATTCAGTAAATGCTTAATAAATGTGGCGCATTTGAGCTCATCTGGAATTCCGATTCGTCAAGGAATCAAGTTAAAGTTGAATTTTTCAAGCAGGGAATGCGCTTTGAATTCCACGTCTTGTGGGCGTGGCCCGCAGCACGCGCGAGAGAGATAGACTAAACTTAAAGTTGAGTTTGGACCTCCGTTCTGTCAAGCAGGGAATATGCTTTGAATTCTACGTCTTGTGGGCGTGGCCCACAGCACTACAATAAACATTTAATGTATATACATTACACATTTAATGCGTGTGTGTGTGTGTGTGAGAGAGAGAGAGGGTGTGTGTATATATATATGTGTGTGTGTGTGTGTGTGTGTGTGTGGTGGTAAAAATGTTTAATAATGGTTTAATTAATAAATATGTTACTAAAATGTTTAAATGGTTTAATAAATAATTTTCTTTTATTTTTAACATATATTTCATCAAAACAATTGGTGTGCTTTTATCATTTTTAAAGGGTTTATGGGGTTGTCTTTGGAGCCTTGGAACGAATCAGGCGTTAAACATGTAAAATGCGATCCCTACTGACGAAACTCCCGCGTTATGAAAAAGGCGCTGGAACGGATTAATTTCGTAAGTCGAGGGCCGACTGTATATATGCTGTATAATGTTTATTTATCAATAAATATCACAGTACAAAATTAAGTTTTTCTTAATCATTACTATATTTTACTACATTAATACTGTATTAATGAGTAAGATTGTCTATAGAATGTGTTTAAGAAGCATATTTTAGCATGTAATAGATACATAGTATTTTACTTCAGGTTGATCATTCGCGCATGTAATATGATACATGGGGTTTTACTTCCGGGTACAGAACTTGGGCATTATCTTCATTCGCGGGAGGGGCCGGAACCAAATCCTTGCGAATAACGAGGGCCTACTGTACATTATTTCTGTTTTTATCTTTCTAATTTCTTCGACATGCATACACTGTTCACTTTATCATCATCTGGAGATCCATGCACTTATCTAATCTGCTAATTGGGTGCAAATACATCATGTAGGTACAAGTCAAGCGCTTCAGTCAATGTTCACAAAAGAATAAATAAAAAGTGTGAATGCTGGTACTTTGTTTGGATGGATGTTGGTATCAGATGGGATAATCCGACGGCCGCATTTTCCAGACCATAAGGCGCACCAGATTATAAGGGCGCATGAAGCAAAACAAAAGTCAGACCAGTTAAACTTGATTCAACTTTCACAACTCTCATCATTGTTCAGTTGTAACAATAGAAAACAAACTCACTTTATCTGTTCATTTTCTGTTCCACAAATGCATTAAATTCTTCATCTTCAGTATCTGAGTTGAACATTTGCATGAGTTGGACATAAAGTCCAGATCCCTCTATTATTTTTTATTATTTTCTACCATTATATTTTATCTATTATGCTGTTGCGCATGGAGTCAAGTAAATAGAGATGGAGATTAGAAGTCTTCCTGTGTGATGACCTTCTCTCAGCCACGCCCCCTTAAAGAGAGAGCGCATTAATATTGTGTTCATTACAGAATGTAGGTCATTACCCGTAAGGAGCTGTAGCAGTGTAACTTTAAATTCAAGAAAGTTAATCCGAGGTCTCAGGGGGACACCTGTAGCAGTGCTCTACCTAGATATTTGGACATAAAGCCCAAATCCCTCTAACTTACAACTTGTTGACACTAATATCTAGAGGCTAAAGTTCTTTGGTTAATCCACCGGAATGATGGTAAGCCCTGAATTAGTTTGCTTCACTTGGGTTTTGACAGTGTCAGTGAGATGGAGTCGCGTGACTTCACACATAAGGCTCACCTGCAGGATTTTTTTTTTTTTAAGGTTTAAAGGCTTTTAAGCGCGCCTTATGGTCTGAAAGACACGGTATTCCAGAAACGTCATGGAAAATGTGGCTGTGATGATGCCAATGAAAGTCTAACATTCTTGCCATCTTGGTTTGATGTGATGTGTGTTCTGAAATGTTTAGCTGCTCAAAATGGTTGGGAAGAGTTATCATACGAGTTCCTGTACACGTCATGTCAGATTAAGCCAGTCTGTTTAGTTCGGGTGTGCGCAGTGGTGGTAAAATGGTGATAAGGGGCGTTGGATCGCTGATCCTAAGGTTGGGTGTTCGCATCCCACTCTCCACAGGTTTGTCACTGTTCCCCCCCAGTGCACCTAACTGGGTTATCAAAGGCTGGCCATGTCTCTCACTGTCTGTGGTGAGGTTCATGTAAAAGAACCATTGCTGACTTTCATAAAGAGTAGCTGCATAGCCATCAGTGTGTTTCTGCCCCTTGCTAAAGGGTTGTGTCAGAAAGGGCATCTGACGTAAAAACCTATGCCAAATACAACATGCGAATCAGACAATTCGCTGTGGCGACCCCTGAGGAACGGGGGGAGGCATGACCCCCACACTGTGACTTCACCTAATGACTTTTCTTTACCCAATGAGTTTAAAGCAC
>CM045730.1:38748028-38760528 GCA_024760905.1 Plotosus lineatus | reverse complement strand
TATGTGAGTTGCGTGCCTGCGTCTATATGTGTGTGTATTTATATTTTATTTACATCCTATGCATTATTTTTGAATTTTGGGCGGGGTTGATCCTACTTTGCAGAATTTGGCGGTCGCAGGGGGCTCTCTCTCAATTAGTGAGGGATCCCTCTGTGTGTGTGTGTGTGTGTGTGTGTGTGTGTGTGTGTTACATAATTCTTATTCTGTCATGTGTATTTTATAAAATTGCGTGACCAATCACTGCTTCAGTCCCGTCACTCTGAAAGGACTGAAGTTTGGAAAGAGCACGGCTACCCTTTCATACTTCAATGTATATAAGCAGAAAGGTTACCATCCCTCTGCAATTTTCTTTTTATGGCTTTTAAAAGTAGGCGAAATGTCTTCTCAAGCATTTATGTACGTAAACAACCAAGCAATGTTTATATTTAGTCCCTGCGTGCCAGTTTAATAAGCTTACTACTCTCTTCTCTCATTTTCAGTGGAAGAAGTATTGGTTTGTACTGACGGACCACAGTCTACGGTATTATAAGGATTCAATTGCTGAGGAGGTAATTTTCCAAACTGACACCCCTTCCCCCTGAATTCTGGGTCTAGCTTTTGTGTATCTTTTTCTGCTCATGAATTTTCTGTGAATCTTTTTGTTAAAAGGCGTCAGATCTAGATGGTGAAATAGACCTCAGCACATGCTATAATGTTACAGAGTACCAAGCTCAACGCAACTATGGGTTTCAAATTCATGTAAGTAAACCTCAACAGTGCATGTTGTGCCTGCTAGATTAAATGTATTCGATTATACGTACATTTTTGGCAGGGTAAACATGGAGCCTTTAAAAGTCTTCAGCTACTCTGACCAAGTGTTGTGAAAACTCCAGTGGAGCTAGGTTAGCTCATGATGTTTTGTTACTGGGTGGCATGATGGGGTAGCGTTTCAAATGTCTGCCTCATAGCAAGAAGGATGTGGGGTTGAGTCCTGTGCTTGGCTCGGGCCTGATTGTATTTGTATGGATTCTGCATGTTCTTCCCATGCTTGCGTGGGTTTCCTCCAGGTAGTTGAACTTTGTGGACACAGTCCAAAGAATTTCACTTTTGGCTATTCTAAATTGCTTCTAGGTGTACTTATGAATGGTTTTGTGTGTGTATGTGTTGGCCCTGTGGTGTGCTGCGAAGCTGTCCATGTCTTTTGGACAGCCATTGAAATTTGAAGTGCATGTATATGGACTGTGGGAGGAAATCCATGCAAGTATGGCGAGAATATAGAAAGTACACAAACGTTCTCATTGAGCCGAGAACTCGAACCCAGGACCTTTTTGGTGAGCTCGGCTCCAGCCTCCAAGTGACCCTCTCGTCAGATATAGGTTTGTTGATTTTGAGTATTTAATGAAGGAAGTTGACAATTGATACTTTGCAAACAAATCATGTTTCAAACAATATTTTATTTTATTTTTATTTATTTATTTATTTAAGGGACAATGTACAGGAACATTAAGCTCATAGAGACAGAGATGTACTGTACCAGATTATAGCTTAATAGCTAGTTTCCATCTGTAGTCCCTAATTTAGAACGGCCAATTAACCTACAGTGCATGTCTTTGGATTGTGGGAGGAAACCGGAGCACCCGGAGGAAACCCACACAAGCACGGGGAGAACATGCAAACTCCACACAGAAACGCCCAGGCCGGGAATCGAACCCGGGCCTTCTTGCTGTGAGGCGGACGTGCTAACCACTACACCACCGTGCCGTCTTGCTACTACAGTAGGCCCTCGACATTCGCGGGGGTTCAGTTCCGAGCCCTCCCACGAATCAAGATAATCCATGAGTCCTGTTTCTGGAAGTAAAACCCCATGTATCACGTCACATGCGCGAATGAGCAGCCAGAAGTAAAATACTATGTATCTGTTACATGCGCTAAAATATGCTTCTTAAACACATTCTATGGACAGTCTGACTCATTAATACAGTATTAATGTAGTAAAATATAGTAATGATTAAGAAAAACTTTTCAATTTTTACTCTTATTTTTATTGATGATAAAATATAAACACTATACAGCATGTACTATTGTAAAACACTCGTTTTAAAGTCTTTTTCAATTATTATTTCAGTACAGTACCCAAGTTATTTCTGAGAATGTTTGTGCGTGAGATTTTATGTTCTGTAGCATGTTTAACAAATGATACCGAAAGGATAAACTTTATTACGCTTTATGTCCTCTTACATTGAACTTGGAATGACGTCTTGGAGTGACAGCTCCATGATGGTGCCCACCGCTGTCAGACTGTACAACGCCACTTTGTAACTGTCTGTGAAAATACCGGTTATGTACAATAAAAACCCAGTGCACTTTAATCAACCACATCTACCCCACTGACTGTGAACCATATCAACCCATCTACTCTGCACTCAGATACATTATACTTTAATATAGGCCAGTCTATAAAGTCGTTCCCTTCTTTTATTTTATTGTTTATTAATTTATACTATTTATGTATCTATGTATTTATTTACTTATATATATATATATATATATATATATATATATATATATATATATATTATATATGTGTGTATGTTTGTATATGTATCTATTTTGCACCCCCTACTGATGGTACCTCAAGAGCCTGTAACAGTGAATTTCTCCATTGTGAGATTAATAAAGCTGTATCTTATCTTATCTTATCTTATCTTAAAGGGCACCGTCGCGGAGTTCTGAGTCAAATTGTTTCTTTGTTCGTTTTAATTTGTTTATGTTCTGCACTATGCTCGTCTATGATCGGTCGACCCTACTACAGCTATGATCAGCTTCGGCAACTAAGCACGCAACAACTTCTATCTTGAGCTGCCATGCTATGGGAGCTCAATGCTAACAATAAGCCCAGGCGGAGTTCTCAGATTCTCCCGCGCTTGGTTAGCACTTCCAGCCATACTGCTTGAAAATGTTCAGTCCCTGCGAAACAAGATGGACGAGCTTCGTGCTCAGATTGCAGCGCAGAGGGATCTACAGGACTGTGTTTCTGTGAAACATGGCTTGAGGAGAGTACACACAAAAGGCGATTACACCAGCCGGCTACACGGCCTTCATCCCCTGCAATCCCAAGCGCCGGAGTCCTTGTTTGGCCCCTTCCCGCCTGGGCTTCTTTTTTAGCTGGGATGCGGCTCGCATTGAGCTGCCTACCACAGCATGTTAGCTCTGCTAATAGCATGTTAGCTCTGCTTACTTATACACGCCCGAAGATACTCCAATCTTATAGCTGTGGTAGAGTCGACCGGTCGTAGACAAGCATAGTGCAAAACATGAAAAAACAAACAAAACAACAAATTAAAACGAACAAAGAAACAATTTGACTCCGAGAACTCCGCGACGTCGCCCTCTGGGCAGCGCCATCTTGGAGACATCACTCCAACTTCAATGTAAAAGGACATGAAGAGTACTGTAATAAAGTTTATCCTTTTGGTATCGTTTGTTAAACATGCTACAGAACATAAAATCTCACACATAAACATGAACTTAGGTACTGTACTGGAATAATAATTGAAAAAGATTTTAATACAACAGTTCAGAGAAAACCGTCGTTTCTCAGGAGAAAGTCTTATTTCTTCAGAAGAGACATCCAGCGTTTTCTATCGCTTAGCCAGAGAAGATTCATAGCGTTTGAGTGGCATCATAGAGCTTAACTGGTAATTAAAACACACACAAAAAGAGGCTCATTGACAACTTGTGCGCGAATGAGAAAAAAGGGGCGGGACATCAGCTCACCCAGTCAGGAGAAAGGAAGACAGCCATTGGCTGAATTTGAATCACGTGCCGGTAGTGAATACTCAAACCGTGGGTGCAAAACCGTGAATAGTCAAGGGCATACTGTAAAACTAATGTTTCATCTGTGGTGCCGCTGAAGCCCTCACATCTTTTTTCTTTCTTTTTTCTGAAACAGCATCCAAAAGACATCAAATTAAAATTGTTTTATATTAGTACTATCTTTTGCAGTGTTTCTATTTACGTATATTTTTGTAGAACATGTTTTTAAGTTGTACCATTTATTGATGGAATACAGGGATCCCTCACTTTCTGCAGTTAATTGGGACCGAGATCCCCACGTGACCATCGAAATCCGCAAAGTAGAATCACCCCCCCCCCCAACTGACGTATACGTACATGTATGTGTGTATATAATATCAACAAATACATATTCAAATCTATAAATGCTTATAATAACAAATAATGCATAAGATGTGAGTACAATATAAATACATACACATACAGATGGTATTGCATGAGAAGACGACACACATACATACGTGCATGTGCGCAGATGTGCGTGCACACACTCAGACAACAATGTAACTAGTTTTGATGGGGGATTCTGGGGGTTCTTTGTTGTGTTGGTTTTGAGTTTTTTTTTTGCACAATTGGCCTTGTTTTTGTGGCATTTTCCTTAACCCCCCCCCCCCTATTCTTCTTTAATTTCCTTATTTTTTAATTCGATGAATATTTATTTATTTTTTTAAAGAACCGTGATGCACTGAAGCCGAATGAATTGAAGCATGAAGCAGCGAGGGATCCCTGTAGTTAGTTATGAACAGAAACGAAACACAGCCCTCAAAAATCTCACGGTAACGCTATTTTTTTTTGTTTTAGAATGTTCCTAAGTCTGAATATTATGTTTATTGTTCTAGACCCAGGAGGGATTGCACACCCTCTCTGCCATGACGGCAGGAATACGCCGCAATTGGATCCAGGCTGTTATGAAAAATGTTCGACCTTCCACAGCACCTGATGTTGCAAGGTCAGTTTCTGTTGTGTGTGCAGGTGGACATGTGACCACAGTTCTAAGCTTTGCTCTATTGTTTTATTTAATTTTTATTTTTAGTGACCCCATTTATTTTGCCCTCTAGTGGGTACTGCCAGCCTTACAGAAAATCACAGTGGAGTGAAGTACAGATGGTTTTTTTTTTTTTTTTTTTTTTCCTCTGGTCGTCATGATACTGAGGTTGGGTAAACAAAAGCTACTCCTAAGGTGAACTGAGTATTCTGAATCAGCCAGCAATTATTAAAATAAATAAATAAAAATCTATTGTATAGCAATGCAGACAAACAATACCACAAAACTGAACAGGGGAAAAAAAATTGTATTTCCTTCAGAGACAGTACTAATGTTAGTTTAATGCCTGGTGCGTATGTTGGTCTTCTGTAAACGCAAAAAAATGTGGGGGATTTGTCCAATATTTAAAAGCAGGTTTATGCAACTGTATCAGTTATTTTACTGATTTGTTTTATTTTAATTTTAAAAGGAGATTAATGTCCTTGAGATAAGTCGGTGTCTATTCATCAGTCTGACAGATGAACATGGTTCCTTTGGTCCATTGGAGAGTATCACACTGCCCGATGTCACTCATGACCCCCTGTCCTCTGAGGCCTCATCTGTGGAACGTGAGCCGAGAAAGAGCCGAGCACGAGAGCGACGGCGCGAAGGACGATCCAAAACGTTTGACTGGGCTGAGTTCAGGCCCATCGCCCAGGCCCTGGCCCAGCAGAGAGCACATGAAGCCAATGCACTCCAGGCTCAGTTCAGCGATGCTGACCGAAGCAAGAGGAGGGAAGAAAGACGGAGGAGGTACGAATGTGTGACTGGCAGTTTGTCTTTGGAGCCTTGTCCTGACTCTAGCAGAATGGACTTAGAGGGCGTGAATACAAATCCTGCTAACGTGTGTCCACCCTCACCGGAGCGTCAGCAGAAGGTTGAGGATGAGATCGAGCAGCACTGGCAGCAGGTGGAGAAAACACCAATCAGAGAGGAGAGGAGAGTACCACTGTCTACCGCACTGAGGACCAGAGAGACAGCTGAGCTTGAAAAACTACTGGAAAGCTACAAAAAAGGGGTATGTCTCTATGTTCAACAAGTTCATCTCTATTTTAGGGAAAAGCTGAAAATCAGTAGATCATGCTTTAAGTCTTCCTTGTGGGTATTCCTATACTGTTGTGTGTGTGTGTGGGGGGGGGGGTGAGAGAGAGAGTGAGAGAGAGATAGACAGACATGTGACATATCTGACATATCATATATACGATAGTCCCAGCAAATGAAAAATCGGTTACGAAAAACATTTTTCAAAATGTTCTGTCTCGAAACAAGTTCTCCTTACGAAACGCGCCATTTAAACATTAAAACACGCTCTCCCATTGGCTATCTCCCAACATCCCGCCCCGCTGGCCTCCCATTGGCCGGGAGGGATGACACAGGTCCATCCCATTGGCTATTATGGAGCTGCATCTCCCATAATGCTTTTTGTGTCAAGGACAGAGTTACTGTTGTTTCATGAGTCTTTTTGAGTGTGCTCATTGCTTTATTTTGTGACTCAGGCTTTTAACCTTCCATAAACATTTGTAGGATTATAACTCTGCTAAGAAGACATGGTCAACACACATGCAAACACACGCACACATGTGATTTCCGGCGCAAGTGAAAAGAAGAAGCCGGCCCATGGCATGCGGTTGAGTGATATTGCAAAGGAATATGGCCAAACCGTTCTACCGTGGGCTTTTTACACCCAAGCCATAGCGGCTCATCAGGCCGATGCTTATCCCTGGTTTCTGTAGCGTGAAGCGACCAGGAGTTCAACTCCTCCTGGATGGGGCGCTAGTCCATCGCAGGTTACCTTCCCAGTATATTTTTACTGGTACCCATTTATACTGCTGGGTGAACAGAGGCAGACTTGTGGTTAAGACCTTGCCCAGGGGTCTTAGCACAGTGAGGGTCTCGGTGGGATTTGAAATCACGACCTCCCGATCATGAGCGCAGCACCACTACACCACCTGCCCCACACTAAACCCGTCTACCATCGGTACAAGATTGAAGCAGAAGGAGGTCTTAAAAGGTATGCTTTTATAATTTTTAAAGGGTTTAGGGAGTAGTGTTGGGGGCCTTGGAATGAATCACGTGTTTTACATGTAAAATGCGGTTCAATTTACGAAAAATCCAGGTTAAGAAAAAGGCTCTGAAACGGATTAATTTCTTAAGGTGAGGTACCACTGTACCTGTAAATTTGTGCCTATTAGAATGGATAACAATGTTGTGACATGGATACCTTGAGTGTGTTTCCCGAGGCTTGGCTGCCTTAACACATCTACACAATATTTTTAATTAAATAAAGGCCCACCCTGTAAGGTCAAACTGAAAGATGCACATGAGAATTCTGTACTGTATATGGAATGGGCCTGACCTCAGTTGTGATGTGTGTTGTTGCATGGGCGCATTACTTGGGTGCTCACAATTTCTGCATGACCCAGGAAAACCTGCATAGGTATTCTGTATGATCAGTGCAAGGTTAAGATGACTGGTTTCCTTTCAAAGCTGAACACCTCATGTATTTGGTGTGTCCAGTTAAATTTGCTATAATCTGTTATAAGTCACTTTGTATAAGCATAAATTTTACCAGTTGCAAAGATTTACGTTTTAGTTGTAGTCTAAAATGCTTCCTGACACATGACCACAAGAAACGGAGTACTGTAAAAGAAAAAAATGTGCATGCTTACTTGCTGTCATTGGATTATGAAAGATAACACTCGGTTTCACTATCTGCTTTTGCAGGTAGAAGATCTGAAAGTGCAGTTAGAAACATGCCATCAGCAGCTGGCAGAATCAAATCAGCACAAGCTGGAGCTGGAAAACCAACTGAAGGCTGCTCTGGATCGAGAGCATCAGATCCGCGCCGGGTACATCTCTCCAGTAAGCTCCGATTCCATCTCCATGTGTTTAGGACTATCGTAATGATTTATGCAGGCAAAGAATGCCTTAATTTCCATTAAACAGACTTTGCATGTCTTGGTTTGAGGAAAACAACCCTCCTTTTTTATGGTATCAACTCCACCATAAAGTGCCTTGCATGTTCAGAGGCTTTTGCATGGAAAAGAGTCAGTTCTCCCCCCTTTTTTTTTGCTTCTATCTTTCTCCTCTCCTGTCATTTTAATGGACGCTTTCATTTTTTTTTCTATTCAGTTTAGTGTTGCATGCAATGACATTCATGACATCTCTTCAAAATGTGCCCGCATCGATCATGGATTTAATGTATAATTTAGATATTTTTATACTCAACGGTGTTGAGCGATTCTATTATTAATCTGTAAGTTTGCTTATTATCATATATGGTGATATTTTAAAGGTTTATACATGTCCCGGTTGGTCGTCATGTCCAATTATTCACAAATGATTTTGCTCCAATCTTTACCATTGTGACTACTGTACTAGTAGCACCTGAATACCTGTTTATTCATTGTGTTAGCCAGTCATGTTGCAGCAGTGTTATACATTAAATCATATATTTACAGCTCAAAATTTTCAGATAATATACGCAATAAACACAGGAATGAAAGATGACATTTCATGGTTCATGGTGCCAGATAGGCTAGTTGGAGCTTGAGAAACTGCTGATCTATGCTTTTCATGCACAACCATCTCTATGGTTGACTGAGTGATATTACAGTTTACAATCTAGTTCAGGTGCTGTTTTTCCCCAATCTTCAACTGTTCAGATCCTGTAATCACGTACATTCTCAGTCTATTCTAGACTGACCAGAACAATAGACCTCCAATGTAGTCTTGTATCCCATCCACAAGGACGAACACATGCAACATGCTGAGATGCTGTTCTGCTTACCATTGTTATGAGGAGTGGTTATTTGAGTTACCAACTCAAACTTAACTCATTCGTGCCATGATCAATCAACAGCATACATCAGCCAGGTGTTTCTGCTTGCAAAACTATTGCACACTAGAGCGCACCCCCCCCCAAAACCGCTGTGCGTAAGAGAGAGACTACATCATTTTCAGGAAGTACTCAACCAAATCTGTCTGGCACCATCAAACCAATCAATGTCACTGAGATCAGATTTTTCTTCGTTCAGAAATGTAATGTCAAAATTAAGTGAAGCTTTGACCTGAATCTGTTTGATTTCATGTATTTTGCTGTTACTGTATTGATTAGTTGATGGAAATATTAAAGTCGACGATGAGTACATCTCTGCTGCTACACTGATATTTTAATGATAGCATTGGACGTGCTTGGAGGGGGAAAACACATGACATCCATGTTTAAATATACATCAATTTATAACCTGTTTTAAAATGGTTGATAGGTTAAAACACACTATGTCTGTCTGTATGTGTTTATCAGTTTTTCAAAGCGTGATGACTGCTTTTTTATGTAAATGAAAGTTAAGATATGTGTGTTTTAAGCCAAGGTTTACAAGTAACCATACTAAAGTAATTTGGCACCCACTTCATCTAAACAAATCCGTATGATGTTAGAAAAATTCAAACATTAGTATTTTATGTATTTTCAATGCAGCTTTTGAGTTTTATAGGAAAGGGGAATATGGTTTGTTTCCATCTGCAATCAAGATAAAGAGAGAGAGAGAGAAGGAGAAGGGTGGTTGAGAAAGGACTGCATTGTATTTCATCTTGGCATATTTAAATTTTATCCATTTTCCCTTCTCGCACGTTTATGTACCGGAACTTTGATTAGACACAGCCTGTTCTGCTCTAGTGTCATAAAATTGGGCTGTGAAGTCGAAGCCTTTAGGTTATTTATTCTACTAGCCAGCAGGGATTTTATAAGAGTTCAGAACAACATGCTTGTAGTAATGGTATGCAGTCTGTTTCAAATTAAAACACTAGCACTAATTTTGCAGTACTTACTCCATCAATTAGATCTAACCATATAATGTGCATGCCTGATCATAATGTACTAACCATAGCCATTAAAGCTCTTTTTCCAGCACGCTAATTTGCATCATTAAAGAATGAAATTATACATTTCCATTCTTTCTTTAACCTTAATAACTGGGAAAAGAATATTGTAATTTGATGTAAATGTACTTCAAATCTTCAAAAGCATTATTGATGTTATCAACAAATTAAATGATCTGTAATCATCCTCTGCTAAATTTTAACCAACTGTCTGGTCCCCTTTTCCAAGCTGGAGTCACCTTTGAGTCTTGAAACAAAGCCCCAGATGATGAAGCCAGAGCTGGTTAGTTCTCAAGCTCAGAACTTAACAAAGAAGTACCAGGAAACCAAAGAGCTTCTCCAGCTTCAAGAACTGAAAAAACGCAACATGCAGGCACAGCTTGGCCTTTCACTTTCACACTTGTGCAACAAGGAACCTTACCTTTCTGACACCAAAAAATCATCCACATCTGAGATCCTTTCTTCTAGTCTTGTTACAAAATCTGTCACCTTTGTGCTTCTGGATAACGAGAGCAAGATCAGAGAGCTAGAGAACTTGATAGATTGTAGTAAACCGTTGTCAGTTAAGAGGTTGGCACAGCTGCTGCACTGCCACACTGATGCAGTACCGCCTGATTTCCCTCAAGACATGAATGAACAGGATAGATCAAGCGACATAACAAAATGTCAGAAACTTTTGGAAAGTCTGAAGAATCAGCAAGAAATTGAGAACGAAACAGTGAGGAAGAGTTTAGCCAAGGCTGGGGACACCATTCGCAATTATGAGGCTCGGCTTGTCACGATGGAAGATATGTTAGGAAGAGTCCAGAAATCTCCCTATATATCTCCTTGTCAGCAGGACGACTCCATACAAATGACAACCCGTGGGCTATCTCAAAGGGTTGAACTGCTAATGAGTGAAAATGATGCACTAAAGCAGCGTTATCAGGAAATAGTCAACCAGCTCAGAGAGGCAGACCGAGAAATAGACAGGCTTAAAGCAGAGCTTCAAAGTGGGCAACAGCAAAGCAGTGTAGATCAGGATGTAATTGAGCCAGGAGGAAATGAAGCCTTTAAGAATTTCTATGAGCAGGAACTCCTTGACAAGTCTCAGAAACTCGTCGAGGCACTCAGTAAGTTGGAAGTGCTTGGGAATACTTTGAAAGATACTGAAAAGAAGCTGCAGCTCAAAGAGGCTACTCTGAAAGGTCTCGGATTTCAGGTGGCTGAAAATGAAAAGAATGAGGAATCATCTGAATTCGAGCAAAAACATCTCAGACAACATGTAGAGCTCCTGGAGTCCAAGCTTTCTGAAAAGGAAAAGTTGCTTGAATCTGTTGAACAAACTTGCAGAGTGCTTCAAGCACAGAACATGGAACTCCAGATGAAAAAGCAAGAAGCTGAACAGACCTTTAACCGAGCACTTTTAGAGGCTAAGGGGGACATTAGAATGTTGAAAGATGGCGATGAGGAGGAACCGGAGCCAGATAATGAATGCAGCATAGAGAGTAAATGCCAAGAGTTGAGACGGAGTGATGAAGCTGTGATGGAGGAGGTGTTAGAAGGCTTTAAGAGGAGGTGTAATGCTCTTAGTCAGGTAGCCATGCTGATCAAGTCCAGTGAGAACAAATCTGATGGATCATGCATTGACTCAGAGGAATGTAATGTGGAAAGGAATTTGACAGGAAGGATGATGGCATTGTTTGAGTGTGAGATTTTGGGTAGAGTTTTAAGAGGCATTGAGAATAGTCAGTTGTGTAAAGGAGAATGTGACAAAACATTTGTGGTCAAACATGTTGTAGAACGAATGCTAGTAGAAAATAAAATCCTATTTTCCATGATCAGAAATGTTGAGAGCACAGTAAACACTGAACATGTTGAGATGGATAAAGATGTCATCGGAGATATAAAGATTAATGAGGTCCTTATGAAACTGCTTGTTGAAACTGTGCAAAGTAAAGTAACATTGTTGAACCAGATTGCTTCAACCGTGAATGAATCTACGAACGAACAGTTCAGGTCTTTGGTTTTAACGCTGTCTAGATGTGGACCTCAAACACGGTGGTCTCGGTGCATTCGGGATGCCATATTGGACGTAACGCGCACATATCTACTAATACGGCAACAATTCCCAGCGGAGAATGACCCGAGCTCAGATGTTAAAGCAACCACAGTTGATTGTGCATTTTGTTCTCAGTTAAACGAGCAAAACCTGGAACTTAAACTAAAGCTTGACCGAATGTCACAACCCCAAATATCTTTCGCCGAAGACTCCAAGCCAGTGACGCTTATCCAGGTTGAGGGTGAAACAGTTGATTCTTTGGAGAAGACCATTGAGTTACAAGACATGGTGGCAAAACTCAAGAAGGAGCTTCGGGAAGTGAGGGAAATCTATGAGCAAGAAATAGCTAAGCTACAGGAGGAAGTGTCCAGGAGTGAGGAAACATTAAGACTGCAATCTGAGGAGAATGTGAAAGAAATTGACTCTTTGACTGTTTACATGGAAAATCTGAAGAAAAATCATGAGGTGGAGTGCAACATGTTGATGGAGCATTTTAACCAGAAAATGGCTGAGCTGAATGATGTGATGGGGGCTCTTGGAACAGACTATCCAGATGATGGCCAACTAAACGCAGCGTTCCTAAAACGGCGCATCCAGGAGCTTGTGGATCAGGTGAAGGAGGAGGCGAAACGGCGAGATCAAGAGAAGAACACATTACTACGTCTGAAATTTGAGAGAGACCTGGAAAGCTTAAAGGTCGTGATGTTCTTGTACTTTTCT
>CM045730.1:38693028-38743028 GCA_024760905.1 Plotosus lineatus | reverse complement strand
AGGGGTCGCCACAGCGAATCATCTGCCTCCATCTCACCCTATCCTTTACATCTTCTTCTCTTACACCAACGACCTTCATGTCCTCCTTCACCACATCCATGAATCGTCTCTTTGGTCTTCCTCTAGGCCTTCTGCCTGGTAGTTCCAGCCTCAGCATCCTTCTTCTTCTTTTCCTTTCGGCTGTTCCCTTCAGGGGTCGCCACAGCAAATGATCTGCCTCCATCTCTCCCTATCCTCTGCATCTTCTACTCCTACTCCAACGACTTTCATGTCCGCCTTCACTGCATCCATAAATCTTCTCTTTGGTCTTCCTCTGGGCCTTTTGCCTGGTAGTTCCAACCTCAGCATCCTATTACCAATATACTCACTATCCCTCCTCTGTACATGTCCAAACCATCTCAATCTAGCCTCTCTGACTTTGTCTCCAAAACATCTTACATGTGCTGTCCCTCTGATGTGCTCATTCCTAATCCTATCCATCCTCGTTACTCCCAAAGAGAACCTCAACATTTTCATCTGTGCTACCTCCAGCTCTGCCTCCTGTCTTTTCCCCAGGGCCACTGTTTCTAAACCATACAACATCGTTGGCCTCAACACCGTCTTGTACACTTTTCCTTCATTCTTGCCGATACCCTCCTATCACACATCACACCGGACACTTTTCTCCAACCATTCCAACCTGCCTGCACACGCTTCTTGACCTCTTTTCCACACTCTCCATTGCTCTGGATTGTTGAGCCTAAGTATTTAAAATCCTCCACCTTTCTTATCTCTGCTCCCTGTAATCTCACCGTTCCTCTTGGGTCCTTGTCATTCATGCACATGTATTCTGTCTTACTGAGGCTAATCTTCATTCCCCTCCTTTCCAGGGCATACCTCCACCTCTCGAGATTTTCCTGCACTTGTTCTCTGCTCTCACTACAGATCACAATGTCATCTGCAAACATCATAGTCCATGGGGAATCTTGTCTAACCTCGTCTGTCAGCCTGTCCATCACCATAGCAAACAAGAAGGGGCTGAGAGCTGACCCTTAATGCAGTCCCACCTCCACCTTGAACTCTTCTGTCACACCAACAGCACACCTCACCACTGTCTTACATCTCTTATACATGTTCTGCACCACTCTAACATACTTCTCTGCCACTCCAGACTTCCTCATGCAATACCACAGTTCTCTCGGCACCCTGTCATATGCTTTCTCCAGATCCACAAAGGCACAATGCAGCTCCCTCTGACCTTCTCTGTACTTCTCCATTAACATCCCCAAGGCAAACACTGCATCTGTGGTGCTCTTTCTTGGCATGAAACCAAACTGTTGTTCACAAATGCTGACCTCTGCCCTTAGTCTAGCTTCCAGTATTCTTTCCCATAACTTCATCGTATGGCTCATCAACTTTATCCCTCTGTAGTTGCCACAACTCTGCACATCTCCCTTGTTCTTAAAAATGGGCACCAGCACACTTCTCCTCCATTCCTCTGGCATCCTCTCACTCTCTAAGACCTTGTTAAATGTTCTTGTCAGAAAATCTACTGCTACCTCTCCTAGACACTTCCATACCTCCACCGGTATGTCATCAGGGCCAACTGCCTTTCCATTCTTCATCCTCTTCAATGCCCTCCTCACTTCACCCTTACTAATCTTTGCTACTTCCTGGTCCTCAACAGTCACCTCTTCTACTCTTTTTTCTCTCTCATTTTCCTCATTCATCAGCTCTTCAAAGTACTCTTTCCATCTTCCCAGCACACTTCTGTAATCAGTCAATACATTTCCCTCTCTGTCCTTTATCAATCTAACTTGCTGCACGTCCTTCCCATCTCTATTTCTCTGCTGTGCCAACCTGTATAAATCATTTTCTCCCTCTTTACTTTCCAACCGAGCATACAAGTCATCAAACGCGCTCTGTTTGGCCTTTGACACTGCTACCTTTGCCTTATGCTGTGTCTCCCTGTACTCCTGTTTACTCTCTTCGGTTTTCTCAATGTCCCACTTCTTCTTAGCTAACCTCTTCCTTTGTACACACTCCTGCACTTCCTCATTCCACCACCAAGTCTCCTTATCTACTTTCCTTCCAGATGACACACCAAGTATTCTCCTACCTGTCTCCCTGATCACATTAGCTGTAGTTGTCCAGTCATCTGGAAGCACTTCGTGACCACCCAAAGCCTGTTTCAACTCCTCCTTGAAGACAACCCGACACTCTTCCTTTTTCAACTTCCACCACTTTGTCTTCTGCTCTGCCTTTGCCTTCTTCACCTTCCTCAGCATCATCCTGCACACCACCATCCTATGCTGTTTGGCAACACTCTCACCCGCTACTACTTTGCAGTCACTGACTTCCTTTAAATTACATCGCCTGCACAAGACGTAGTCTACCTGTGTGCTCCTACCGCCACTTTTATAAGTCACCCTATGCTCCTCTCTCTTCTGGAAGAAAGTATTCACCACGGCCATTTCCATCCTTTTTGCAAAATCTACCAACATCTGTCCTTCTGCGTTCCTGTCCTGGATACCAAACCTACCCATCACTTCCTGTCCCCTCTGTTTCCTGCACCAACATGTCCATTGAAGTCTGCCCCAATGACCACTCTTTCACCTCTGGGGGTATGCTGCATCACTTCATCTAACTTCCTCCAGAATCTCTCCTGCTCTTCTCGCTCACATCCTGTCTGTGGGGCATAAACACTAACAACATTGACCATCACACCTTCAATTTCTAACTTGAGACTCATAACTCTGTCTGACACTCTTTTCACTTCTAGAACATTCCTGACAAACTCCTCCTTCAAGATGACTCCTACTCCATTTCTCTTCCCATCCACACCATGAAAAAACAGCTTAAACCCTGCTCCTATGCTTCTAGCCTTGCTACCTTTCCACCTGGTCTCCTGAACACACAGTATGTCCACCTTCCTCCTCTGCATCATGTCAGCCAGCTCTTTACCTTTTCCTGCCATAGTTCCAACATTCAAAGTCCCTACTTTCAGTCCTTGACTCATGCCTTTCCTCTTCTCTGTCTGGCAACGGACACGCCTCCCGCCTCTCCTTCTTCGACGTCTTCGACCAACAGTAGTCCAATTTCCATCAGCACCCTGTTGGTTGACGGCACTGATGGCGGTCGTTGTTAACCCGGGCGTCGACCGATCCGGTATGTGATTCTTTCTTGTGATTCGCATAGTTTATTTGGCATTTGTTTTACGCCGGATGCCCTTCCTGACGCAACCCTCTGCATTTATCCGGGCTTGGGACCGGCGTGAGTGAGAGACAATTGTCTTTTATGCTCTTTACATGGGGGGGGTGCTCAGGAATCTTCAGCAATATTCACCTCACTTTTGGCATATAATTGTTAAATATCTGAGGGGCTTTGATAATACTACTTAGCATTACTATTGAGGCAGTGATTGGACAAACATGAAACAAATTCTGAGGTTTATAAATTGCTAAATATTGGTAACGATGTAGTACAGAAATCTCTCGCTACTTCGCGCTTCCTTTCTTGTGGCTTCAGTGCATTCAGTGTTTTTTTTTTTTTTTTTTTTTTTTCATTTTAATATTCGTCGAATAAAACGATAAGGAAATTAAGGAAGAATAGGGTAAAATTTAAGGAAAATGTTACAAAACAAGGCCAATTTTGCAAGAAAAACCCCAAACAGACAAAAAACCCAAAATCCCCCATCAAAACTACTTAGATTTTTATGTGAGGTGCGCATCTGTGTGTGCACGTTCGCGTCTGTATGTGTGTATTTATATTTTATTTACAACTTATGCAATACTTTTTAATGTTTGTTTTTATTATAAGCATTTATAGCGTTGAATATGTATTTATTGATATTATATTACAACATATACATGCACGTAGACGTCAGTCAGGGGGCTTGATCCTATTTCGCGGAATTTGGAGGTCGCGGGGGAATCTCGGTCCCAATTAACCGTGGAAAGTGAGGGATCCCTGTATAGTTATTTTCTGTCCAGAATTAAATTACCGCTTGACGTGAAGTAAAATAAAAAGCTGCTTGAGAAATATAGAAGTAACTTATAACTTGCTTGTAGGTCATGCTAAGGGTGAAGGAATCAGAAGTTCAGTATCTGAAACAAGAGATCAACTCATTAAAAGATGAACTACAAGCTGCCCAAAGAGTATGTATTCAGATTTCAGCTAAATATTTAAATTTTTTTGAATGATTAAAATGCAGAAATACTGAATGTGTTTGATTTCTGTGCTCTAGGATAAAAAGTATGCAACAGATAAGTACAAGGACATCTACACCGAATTGAGCATCGTGAAGGCCAAGGCTGAGCGAGATCTAGGGCGGCTTCGGGAGCAGTTACAGACAGCCCACGAGGCCCTGGGCGAGCCCTCGCCAGAGGAGGTACAGCGAGGAGGATATGGTAAGACTTTTATGTAATTTGAATAAGATACTCGATCAAAAATCCATACATCGTTACAGATTGAATATTACACAGAATGTACACTTACAGCTGTTTAGTGATTTTTAACACCATCTATCTTGTACACTTTTCAGATATCATGAAATCAAAGAGCAACCCAGACATTCTGAAGATGGCCGCCGCAGCTTCAAAGCGCTCAGAGCGTACAATGAGGTCAAAGGTACAGATCTTTTAAACAGAGGCATTGCTTGTGTAAAAAAAAATAATAATAAAATGAAATCTGTCTCCTTTGATTTTAGTGTTCCGCAATTCAATCCATCGGCATGCTTCCAAAACAATACTTACAAAGTTTTCCGACAGCATTTTGTAGCATTTACACTGTATGGTTAGAAGTATGTGGACATCTGATATTTGCACCCATATGTGGTTCTTCCCCAAACTTGTTGCTGCCATGTTGGAAGCATACTATGGTGCTGGTCCCTGGAAACATGATGCCCAAGTAAAGTGAGGCCCATTAAGACATGGTTTGCCAAACATTGAGGGTGAACTGAAACACTAAATACACTCAATGCACCCCAGGGATTTTGCTCATCTCCACTGTCTTTCCTCACTGATGTTCTTGTGGCTGATTGAGGTCTTAAAGGATGAGGGAAAAGGCTTTCTAGAAAGTCTAAAGTTATCAAAAAAAAAAGGGTTCTTCACCCATAATGGGATGCCCCCAAACCATTTGCCATATAATGTACTTTTAGAGATATTGAACAATACAGCTCATTTCATGTCAGGTCAGTGACATATCTTAAATAGTAATAATAGTGTTATAAAGGATAGGTTGGAATTTAAGCAGCAACCTTTGAAAGAGAACTTTTGAAAGAGTATTTTGGAAGCTACTGGCATGTGTTGCAGTAGGAAGTTACCTGATAAAAATAATTTCAGAAGATGGGGTGGATATTGCAGCATTGTGTCACAGCACTATTCAATTCACTGACATCTATTAAGTCTGAGGTTGGCAAGGAAAAAGCGTTTCAAGCAAGATTTTTATAGTTAATTTGTTTAGAAAAAAAAAGACATGAGCTTGGTGCGCACATACAAACAGGTGCACCATGAGCTGTGTTACAGTATCTCTTAACTCTCTTTAAATTTTAGTACACACTGTGTCATAGAAAGCAAACTGCATGAAGACTTTTACATATCTTAACATTGACAATGAGGAGTCAGGTGAGTTCCGCGCTTCAAAAATAAGCAAATACTGTTGTAGCTAATGATGTCTGAAGCCTACTAATTCAGGGTTCAGTACAGTGGTTCCCAACCTTTTTTTTACTCCTGCACCCCTGAAAACATTTTGCTCTGACCTTGCACCCCTTACATTTTTTACTTTGTTCAAGGATAAAGGATGTGGAATCATACTAAATTTTATTAAAAGAAGATTTTTATTTCAAAAGTTACAGCCCTGCTTCTCGCACCCCCTGGAATGATTCCTCGCACCCCTGTTTGGGAACCTCTGGTTTAGTACATGCTTCAGTGAACACATGCGTACTGTAAATATCGCTCTAAAGGTGATTTAGTATATACTACACGGAAGCACACCCAAAATAAACTAAAACCAGATTTTTATGGTTTATCTTTCCATTTTAAAGTGTGATGATGACACCACCTGCCCCAAGTGACCCAGACAAACTGTGAGTGTCATTTTGATTTAAGCATCACCCACTTAGAATAATGTTTTTGTTTTACTCCTGAGACAGTGGACCAATCAGACTGCGCTGTTCCATGTAGTGTATATACTACATTGGATTCATTCCTCCTCAGTATGCATTTTATCAAGGTCGATACCGACTGAATGGGATTCAAGGTCATCACAGGTCACCACTCATTCTAACCTAGGAGTGATTTAGGCTCACTGTCCATCTGTCAGTGCATGATTTTGGAAAGTGGGAGGAAATGCTTGAGGATAGACTAAACCTCATCATGCCATCCAGGTTAAAGAACTAAAGCATGCCCTATTTTGGAATGTGCACTCTTTATAATTTTGTTAGGGTGTTTCTATTTATTTATTTATTTATTTATTTTTGCTAAGCCAAGTTTAGTACAACTTGTAAGATTCCATTTTAATGATGTAGTGTATTTTATTTCTGTGTTGCTCCCTACAGGAGAAAGCCTGGTAAGTAATGGTGAGATGTGTGCTTTTGAACTTACTCTCTTCTAACACACAATGGTGTGGCTGATCTGTGTGTCAGTTTTGTCGTTGCTGTCCCAACCCAGTCCCCACCCTTTCACCTCACCCTGTTTGTGAACTGTGATTTGCTGTGGAATAGATAAAGACTTGAAGATTAATACCTATTAATTGCTATTTTTAGGTGAATGACTTTGGAATAGACTAAGTCAAAAGGAGGGATGACAAGTAGTACACATAATAATTTACTATAAGACATGGGATAATAAAGTAATAGTAAAATGTATAAATGGCTTTTGCTTCCTGTGTAGCTGTTATCTTTTTACACATTCATGTGCACTGAAAGAAGAATGTTTCTCTCCAACGAATACCACATTTTCCGGACTCCAAGTTGCACTTTTATTTTTCATACTTTGGCTGAAGGTGAGACTTATACTCCAGAGCGATTTATATGAAATTATTAAAGATAATCGGTGTGATGAGACGAGTCGGAGTTTCCAACTTTTTTCGGATTTCAGCAAAATTGTTGGATAAAATCGGATTTTTATGTTATTTTATGCCGTTTTGCGGTTTTCCGTCGGATTTAAAAAATAATAATATAACCATGCACGTTTGACATGTTTTAAATGCAAGTAACCGTGCTTACTCCGCTGGGCCCATGTGCTCGCATGCACGCATACAAGGTTTTTAGTGGGAGGCTTGGCAACTGTTGGAATGGCTCTCTGAACCCTCGCTATGTTCTCTCATAAGATGTTGATTTACATTATTTAGTGCCATATTGAAAAAAGAAGCAAAAGCTGAAGGATGTTACAAAGGAACTAGCAGCAAGTAAGAAACCAAAGGAAACCAAAAAGTGGCCTTTGGCTGTTGGTGAAACTAGGGATGCTAAAAATCAAAAATCTGCAGAAAAATTAATATGCTCATGGTTACTGGAATAGTTGCCAAAACAGATTTGCATTTTTACATCACATTTTTATGAGATTATTGCTGCTCCTATTGCATGCATGTATTTTCCTGTTTCAGAAGTTTTCCCTGACACATACTTGTTAAAAAAAAAAACATTTGGAGGACACACTGTCATATTTTTAGAGAAGTTGTGAAAATATTATATTTGTGCCAAAAATTGTGAAAATAATGATGTTAGCTGTTAAGCGATATGTCCAGTAATTTTGTAAAATTGTTTAAAATGTTTAACATTCGGATAATTTTGTTTTTTGTGTCAAACTAGTTAGTTGTTATATCATTAATAATATCAAATATATCAAATAATATCAACATTAATTTCAAATAAGTCACTTATTTATACCGAATCACTTTACATTAAACAGCCAATCACGCTGACAATATGTGAAGTGCTCGATACCTAAAGTAGTGTACTTGCGAAAGTAGTGAACTTGCTGTGGGTTATATGGACTTCCGTTCTTTCAAGTGCTCAAGGGTGCCGTTGAACTTGTTTAGAACACAGCCTGCACAGATGTGGAACCATCAGAGCGGAGAGCTCTTTCTTGGATTCGGATTTTCATTCATTTTTCAACTCTCTTTGCTTAAACTGAGTATGCATGGTAGATCGCACCGATCTGAGCAGATAGTTAATTTATCTCTGTGTATGAGACTTGCACCTATGCTAGTAGGCTTATGCTTCTGACCAACCATATTTGCTTAGGGTTACAAAAGTCCACAAAACAGTGTAAACACAGGTCACAGAGACGACATCTTAATACAAGGGTAACACGCTATATAACTGAGCTCTATATATATATATATATATATATATATATATATATATATATATATATATATATATATATAGAGAGAGAGAGAGGATTTTCTGAGTAGATCCTTCCGTAGGAGAGTGCTCAATACTTTTTGGTATAGCAAATAAACAAAAGGACAGGACAAAGGCTTTCTATTGAAACTCCATTTATCACTACAGATCTGTTTCGAGGGGTGGTGAAACCATCCCCTCTCTTCAGGTGATTACAGAAGAATTCTTCTGTAATCACCTGAAGAGAGGGGATGGTTTCACCACCCCTCGAAACAGATCTGTAGTGATAAATGGAGTTTCAATAGAAAGCCTTTGTCCTGTCCTTTTGTGTGTGTGTATATATATATATATATATATATATATATATATATATATATATATATATATATATATATAAATAAAAAACAAAAAACTGAACTGGGAAGGAGGGGCACTCAGTCTGTCTTTTGTAAACAATGGACGCAGCGTCATTGCGTCATTACATCAGCGTACTACGTAGGTACGTCTAAACTCAAAATTTTATTTTATTTTTTGCGGGGGGGTAAAATTGAAAAACGTAAAATGGATCAACGTAAGTCGGGGAGCGTCTGTATACTTGGCAGTCAATCAAAAATTCTCAAATTCTTGGCCTCAGATACCAAGAGAATGCATCTCAAAGCTCCCATTTTGAAAATTTTCTTGGGGGAGGCCCTCCAACCCCCCCTCCTTGTTGGGGGGGGGGATACCCCCTCCCCACACCCTCCCCACATTCTGCATGCCTTGGGCCTGTTGGCCCGCGGCACTACAGCGCATTACGACGGCTTCGCCGTCTTAGTTTGGCGCTGTTCGCCAAACGCCTCTGCTTGAAGTAGGATTTTTTTCTAATACCTGTTCCAGACACTGTATAATAGACACAATTCGCATCTCGGCTCGCGCACGGCATCATGGGATCGCGACTACCATACATGACGGAAGTAATCCTTGATGTCGATGAGAACTGCACTGTCGATGCGTTGAATTTATGGAAAGTTCCCGACCTTTGGGCGTATTGTATACGTAGGGGTCTTCCCGGTTGTTAACGCAAGCGTAAAGATGAACTTGTTGCGCTTGCATTTGCGGTGACGTTACAAAAACTGCCAATAGTTTTGTCAAAAGCTGAGGAATCTAAACAAGTCCAACGTGACTATGCTAGCTTGTTAACATTTGAAGTGGATGAGGAAATCGTGACAATTTCTGACCCCTTGGGACTTAAAGACAGCTGGGAGACAGAAAATGACGCCTTATCAAAGTGGCTGCCGTGTATGTACACTGACATAGCAGATTTTTTGATAATGAAGGACCAGGCACCCCTTCTTCGTAATGACTACAAAGAAGGTAAATACAAGTTTTACAGCTGCACTGAGTGATCTGACAGTTCTTGTTATTTACCTCTTTAATATAAAGAGCTTAACAGCTCTTGTTAATTTAACTCTTTAATATAAAGAAAAATTTACATATGCATGTTAGCATTGCCGATTTTTATGGTAAATTAACAGGTAAATAAAAGGTACTATAGTAGCCTATAGGGTGTATGAATTCGAATAAAGAACATTTTAATTATAAACTTACTGTTTTAATCGAACGTTTGCGTCCCTTCGGATCCTTCAGCTCGGTGGGGAAGGTAAAGAGCGTGAACAGCGGCAGACATGTACACGTGTTAGTCAAAAAATTTGCAGGCATGTATACTGCAAAACTAGCTTTTTCCAACGCTTGAGATGATACATGCCGATCCCGCAGTTCACTACGGCACAATGCGCACCTGGCATGTCGATAATTAAGGCTTAAGGCAGACTTTGCGGCAGTTGTTTGGATGTGTTTCCATACAATAGCAAGTGGCTGCAAATAAAGTTTGGTAGTAGTGACCCTTGGATCAGCTGTTGGGTCACGTTACCTGCACATGTGCAGTCGTAATGCGAATTGTCTATTCTGTTTGTCATAATATTTCACGTGTTTATTTTACACTGACAACTGCAAGAGGGCACTCTAGGCTTGGGTACCAGTACCTGCTCATCCTGTACCACTGAAGAAATTATCCCAAAAAGAAAATCCTATTCAGTGGGTTACAAGCTGCAAGTAGTGAAACCTGCAGCAGAAAATGGTAATCGAGCAGCCGATAGAAAGTTTGGCGTGAACAAGAAACTTGTGAGGGACTGGAGAAAAGCAGAGATTACTATTACTGCAATAAAAAAAACAAAAAAAAGCTTATAACGGGCTAAAAGCCAGATGGCCACAACTAGAGGAATGAGCTCGCACATGGTGCTTGAGCAATGTGCTGCAGGGATGGGCTTGTCAACAGTGCAGTTGCGTCGCCACGCCCAGGTAGTTGTCAAGGAAATGAATATAAATGACTTTGCATGAAGACCTTCTTGGTGTTTCCACAATGCAACCGCCTTTCTTTCAGAGTGAAGACCACAATTCACAAAAACTGCCAGCAGATTTCCAAGCCAAGGTAGACCGTTTCAATTAGTTTGCGACTTACAGTCCAGTGTGATTTATATATGTTTTTTTCTTTTTCTTCTTTATTATGCATTTTTTTTGGCCAAAGCAACTTGTACTCTGGAGTGAAGTATAGTCTGGAAAATACGGTAGTTCACCTTATAAGCACACAAACTGAAATGTCCTGTGTAAGTTTTTCTCGAGTATTAAAAACTTAGGTTTTTCTTTTGAACTCATGCTCTGTAGTCTCTCACAGAAATTATAAGCTTTTGCGATCATAACATCTGATATCTTGTTCATTAAAAAGAATGGGAGACCTAGTTGGTGATTTGATCTTGGTGGTTTTATAATGTAGATAATGGGAGCTGTTTGGCTTATGGTTTGTGTGTAAACTAGGCATTTGTACCCTTAGTATTATAAATCAAATATATACTTGTCAAACACTTCATTGGGAACACTACACTAATGTTGAGCAGCACCTCCCTTTTGCTTTCAATCAACATCAGTTCTTTGTCATGGATTCTACAAAATTTAGGTTCTTGTTGATATGATTGCATCCCATGATTCCTACAGATTTTTCCGGTGCGCTTTCATGATTTGAATCCATGGTTCCACACATTGGACCACATGTTATACAAGCACTTTTCAGGGAACAATTTTTCATTTTCAAGTCTTGTGTAAAAGAGAAAATCCAAAAAGAAAGTACTGTTTCTGACTTTCAAAGCGTGAAATACAACAATTTTAATATACTGTAAATTAATATATGTGAGAATACAAACATTCTTATAATGTCAACTACTACATTTTCAATGTATTGACTTACCAAAAGTAATTTAAATCATTTTGCCGGAAAATATGCAACAATTTTAAATAAGTGTAGCAAGAAGACCACATACTTTCTTAAATGTATATGTAAGTACAGTGGAGCCTCGGTACTCGAATGCTTCAATTCAATGATTGAACAAATTGGAATTTGACTAAAAAATCCAGGAATTTTGTCCTGGAAGTCGACCAAAATCCGGAAGTCGAACGCTAAAAAGCGCAAGAAAAAACAAGACTGAGAGGGAGGGGAAATGCACACTTTCCGGAAGTTCGGAAGTTGTTGATACTATGTATCACCCTGATAAAGCTAAGCTAAAGCACTAAAGCTAAGCTTTTAATGATGAGGTCATGAGCCACTTCCGTAAGGTTTTGAAAAGAAGGCAGAAACAAGTCACGTTAGAAATTTTCTTCAAGAAAAGAAAGGAACATCCTGAAGAAGAGTCATCCATGCAAAGCAAGTATCAAGAGAAAAAAAACACCTTTGGCTGATTTACCTGAAGCTGTTATGGAAGGGAATCCTCCTCTCCCTCTCCAACATTTACGTATTCCAACTACTCACCACCACAAAGGTTAAAATACTTATCTTTGTTCTTATGCTTTAACTGTACTGTGGTTTTTATTTTAGTGTGTTATGGTCTGTGTTGTGAGAGACTCTCTGTCTCTCTCGGTGCGTTGAAGAGGGGCGTGGCTGTCACACGCAGGTGGAGTGCTAAACATTTACACCTGATTCCACTTACTCACGGGCTATAAAGACTAGCAGAGCGCTCCTCCCAGTGCTAGAAGACTGTTCCTCTTCCCCCGTGATCTCTGTGGCTCTCAGCTTTGTGCTCCACCAGTCCCGCTTTAATTTGATTTCCATGTTTCTCCGCATCTCTAACAGTGACTACGATTTCCCTGTGAACAATAAAGCGCACCTGTTTTCGTCTCCACTCTGTGTCCTGCATTTTTGGGTCCAGCTGAATGTTCCTGGCATCACAGAAACTTCTAACCCTTGAACTGAGAGCCAGAGAGATCGTCGGGAGGGGAGACAATGTTCTATCACTGGGAGGAGCGCTGCTATTCTTTATAGTCCGTGATTAAGTGGAATCAGGTGTGTGTGTTTAGCGCTCCACCTGTGTCTGACAGCCATGACCCTCTGCAACGCATAGAGCGAGAGAGATGCCCAAACCTCACAACCTCACAGTCAAAAGTCTCTCACAACACAGACCATGACATAGTGTACTGTATTCAATAATGTTTTCATTTAATTTGCGGACCTATGGTATGAGTTACAGTACCATTAACTTCTGTTCAAAAGACGACGGAACGAATTAAGAGCATTTACGTTATTTATAATGGAAAAGCGGATTCGGAATTTGACCAAATCGGTATTCGACAAGCCGTCTGGAACGAATTAGGGTTGAGTACGAGGCTCCACTGTACTCTCTTCACCTTTTGGCTTTGGGTCAACATCTGTACTGGTTGCGAATCCACTAGGTGTAGTCATGGTAACACTAATGTTAGTACTTGTGGCGGTTGTTCCAACTGCATTTCCTTTGCAATAGTCTGTTACAAGAGTCCCCTCATTCTCCTTGGTTCTTCAAAAACTTTGCATACTTTTTGAGTGGTGACATTTGATTTGATGTTCACCTTTAATGCACTCCCCCCATAGCACCAATGGCAATTGTTTTTTGCCACATGCCTTGCAAAACGTATGATGCCAGCTTTTGTTGACGTATATCCAATCACTGTAGTCTTTGTTCTTCTTCCATTCCTCTTTAAATATACACTGTCCGCTTGGCATTGTGGCTGATGGTATAATACAGCCTTCTTAAACTTTCTTGTACATATTTATTCAGTTGTGACGAGCGCAGAGGTCACCTCTGATGCTATTACCAAACTACCAAAAATGGGATTGGTATGTCGTAAAACAGATCTAGAAGCTTCTATAATTGTCCTAAAGCGGAACTCCTGGGGAGATGTGTTAGAAGACGACGCTTGACAGACATCGATTTTCTGTGACTTTATTTCTAGAAAAGATACAAAAAGCAGACGTTTCTTATTAAATGTTATACATTTATTGCACAGATAGACCCAAAGCTAAAAATCAAGTACTATTCAGGGACGGAGTAAGAAAACCATTGGTTTTCAAGGGATTGCCTGGCAATTCCTGGTACTATTTTCTGACAACTGCCAATTCAAGTACTTTTCAAGGCATTCAAGCACCCGTGCGAACCATGTGAATCAAGTTCTCCCACATCCCAATTGTTTTCTACTAAATTCAGATTCAGTGGCTAAGAAAGGTCACTGGTTTTATGAGCATTACCAGGCGTTCAATATTATTCAGTTTGAGATGTTTGCTTTGAGACAGTGTGTTATGTTGAAAATATCTGTTAGATGGTAAACTATGGCTACTGTATAAAGGGACACACATGATCAGTATTTTCAGCAACAGTAATGAAATTAACTGTTACACTGAATTGGTCAGTATTTAACAGGCCCCACAGTATTGGATTCCCCACACCAGTACACCACTTCCACCAGCTGAGATTGTAAACACAAGGTAGATTGGGTCCATGGATTACTGCAGTTGGTGCCAAAATTCTGACCCTGTCATCTTTGGGAATTACCAGGAGTCAAAATTCATCGAACCGTTCTGGTTCTTGCCACTTTTCGACTGCCACATTTAGTGAGCCTGTGCCCACTGTTACCTCAGCTTTCCCATTGGGAACTTTGGCTGTTGGTGCCAATCTGCTCATCACTGTGATTTAATATGCAGTCTGAAATCCCTTTTTCCTTACCACCATTGTATGGGGTGGATATCTGAGGCACTGTTGCCTTTTAGTCAGCAGCTTTATCCATTCTGGCAATTTTTCTAGTGATCAGTGTTCCCATTGGGATGAATTGGCAAGACCGTGGAACATATTATTTTAGATTGGCCCAAGGAATTATTAGCGCTGTGCCCGTAATTTTTCCCTACCTTTTTGTTTTATGTTCCACAACCTACAACTTGTTCGTAAATAATGTTAAACAGCTGTCAGAATGTTCAGCATCTATCGGAAATATATCAATGCATGAATAAGTCAATTCGGGGCAGACTGGTTCCCATACCACCAAGATCCCACTATGTTATATGCACAATTAATGCAGTCTATGAATGCTTCCCTGAACTTGGGCCTTTTTTTTTTTTTTTTTTTTTTTAAAAGAAACAAAAACAAGCCGCGATACATCAACAGCATGTAGCCAGAATGCTGAGAAGGAAAGCGCTAGCAGTAGTGATTGTTCCACCGAAACTGGATGTGACTGTATCAGTGTCTGTGATCATGATCACGTTATATCACTTGAAGAAGCTTAAAGAAGAGAAGAAACATGGAAGTATCATCAAGGCTGTCAGACAGTGATTCTGATTCGGAAGACTATTTTTTTTATTACTGATTTCAAGTCGATATGAGAACTTGTTATTTTCACTTGTTTAATAATAAATTGTAAGCTACCTATGAACTATGAATAAAAGTTAAAACCACTGAAATTCTGTCAGTATATGCACAAGTTCTTGTTTTAAAATTTTTTAGATCAACACTTTAGTCTCCAGATGGCCCCAGATTTCATTTTTCCATTGCAAATTTCAGGAGGGCTTCAAAGCCAGTGCCTCCAGCATCCGAATCATCTGAACACAGTATTGGCCCAAGCTCAATTCTCCTTAATGGGAACACTGCTGGTGATCTCATCAGCAAGTGTTTCAACAGAACACACTGGAGGTTATTTGTTTATGCAACATTCATGGTAATCTAGACCCGTGAGTGTGAGCACTCATTGAAATACTAAAACCAGCCCATCTGGAATAAGCAGTCATGTCATCGATCATGTTGAAAACACTGAGATTAGAGTTTTCCGCTCTGAATGATGACATAATCATAATATGAAGGTGCTGGCTTGTATCTGTGTAATTTTATGTATTTTGTCGCCACTCAATTTTCTTATTTGACAACTGTAGGAATGTGTGTGTGTAGGGGGCAGTGGTATAGGGCACTGGATCGCTGATCCAAAGGTTGGGGGTTCGAGTCCCACTCTTCACAAGGTTGTCACTGTCCCCCCCAGTGCAGCTAACTGGGTTATCAAAGGCGGGCCATGTCTCTCACTGTCTATGGTGAGAGGCATGTAAAAGAAACATTGCTGACTTTTGTAAAGTGTAGGCTGCAAAGTCTTCAGCATGTTTCTGTCCCTTGTTAAAAAGGGCTCTGACAGGAAGGGCATCCGACGTTAAAACCTCTGCCAAATCAAACGTGCGAATCAGATGATTTGCTGTGGCGACTTCCGAGTAAAAGGGAAAAAACCGAAAGGAAGACAGACAGACAGGAATGAGTGTGTGTAAAGATGATGAGCGAGTGTATTATATTAGAAATCAGCATATTAATAGTCGAGGTCAACTTTTTTCTTCTCTTTTTATAAACTATCTCAGAAGTAAATAAGTAAAGAAAAATGAGTGGGCATGTTATAAAAAAAATACTATAATCATTGAGGTGGTGTGATGCTGATCCAATTCCAAAATGGTTTATTTTTTGATGATAGCATGTCTCAAATACCATTTTTAATCCTTCTGTTCAGTTACATTTAAAGTAGAACATTAATGAAACATGGTTACTGTTACCATTTGTATTATAGCAGCTAAAAATGGTCATTTCCACACCAGCTTCCCCAACCTTTCACTTGAAGTTTAGAATAAACCAAAAAAACCCCACCATATTTCCATATTACGAGAAAACCAGAAAACACAAAGGACTGTCTTCAAAACATGTGGCTTCAGTACATCGCGTTTTTTTTTTTTTTTTTTTTTTTTTTTAAATATTCATCGAATTAAAAAAAATAAGAAAATTAAGGAAGAATTGGGGGGGTAAGGAAAATGCAACAAAAACAAGGCCAATTATGAAAAAAAAACACCAAAACCAACAAAAAACCTCCCATCAAAACTAGTTACATTGTTGTAAGGTGTGCATCTGAGTGCGTGCACGCGCATATGTGTGCATACGTATGTGTGTGTATTTATAGTTCTACATTATTTTTTAATGTTTAATTCTTATTATAAGCATTTATCGCATTGAATATGTATTTATTGATAGTATATACATGTACGTATGTGTGTGCGTGCGTATATATATATATATATATATATATACACATACACAGGGATCCCTCATGCGGCTTCAGCGCATCGGGTTTTTTTTTTTTTAATGTTCATCGAATTAGAAATTTAGGAAGAATAAGGGAAAACTTAAGGAAAATGCCACAAAACAAGGCCAATTATGCAAAAAATAACCCAAACAAAAAAAAACAACTCAAAACCTCCCCATCAAAACCATATACATTTTTATGTGAGGTGCGCATCTGAGTGCGTGCATCTGTATTTGTGTGTATTTATATTTTATTTACATCTTATGCATTATTTTTGAATGTTTGTCATTATAAGCATTTATAGCATTGAGTATGTATTTATTAATGTTATATACACATATACATGTTCGCACATGTCGGTGTGTGTGTGTGTGTGGGGGGGTGTCGATCCTACTTTGCGGAATTCGGCGGTCACGGGGGGGGGGATCTCGGTCCCAATTACCTGCGGAAAGTGAGGGATCCCTGTATATACATACATACACACACACGCACGCGCAGTTGTGCTCAAAATAATAGCAGTCAGACATCATTAACTCGATCAATCAGTGTTTTTGGTAGGAAATGATGTTTCTACATTGGTAAATAATTTATTATCAGGTGTAGTACAGTAATAGAATCCAACAGACTCACCAGTCATGACATGCATGCTGATTTTGTGTCAATTGAGTCACTATTTGAAAGGGGTGTGTTCAAAAAAATAGCAGTGTAGAGTTCAATTATGTGGTCATTCTTTGAAAAACAGGTGCTAATTCTTGCCCTTATTTAAGGAAGGGAGGCAGCAAATGTACATGCTGATTATAGTGATATTCTCAGGAAAATAGGTCATTCCAGACGTTGTTCAGAAGAACAGTGCGCCTTGATTAAGAAGTTGATTGGAGAGGGGAAACATAAAGAAGGGAAAAAAGATTACCTGCTCAGCTAAAATGACCACAAATGCTTTGAAAATTCCCCCAGTACAGCTAACTGGGTTACTAAAGGCTTGCCATGTCTCTCACTGTCTGTGGTGTGAGGATGTTACAAAAAAAAAAAAAAAAAACCATTGCTGACTTTCATCAAGTCGCTGCATAGCCGTCAGCGTGTTTCTGTCTTCTGATGGCCTGGCGAGCTGTCCAGGGTGTACTCTGCCCTTGCCCAGAGATGGCAGACATGAGCACCAGCCTCCCTGTGACCCTAATTAGGATTAAGTGGTTCAGAAAATTAATGAATGCTTTGAAATGGCAACCAAAACTTGAAAGAAGTGGAAGAAAGTGGAATAACTACAATTCGAATGAATTGAAGAATAATCACAATGAACTCGGCCAACAATCAGCTCCAGGAAGATCAAAAAAGGTCTAAAGTTACCTGTGAGTACTATCACAATTAGAAGACTGTTAAAAATGTGAAGCCAAGTTATCAACAAGAAGCCCCTGCAAAGTCTCACTGCTGACAAAAAGACATGTGCTAAAGAGTTTACAATTTGCCAAAGAGCACAGCGACTGGCCTAAAGAGAAATGGTGCAACATTTTGTGGACTGATGAAAGTAAGAGCATTCTTTTTGGGTCTAGTGGCCCCCCTAGATGACCCCCAAACACTGAATTCAAGCCACAGTACACTGCAAAGACAGAGAAACATGGTGGCGCAAGCATCATGATACGGGCATGTTCCTCATACTGGATTGCAAAGCCGTCAGCGTGTTTCTGTCCATTGCTAAAGGGTTGTATCGGGAAGGGCATCTGATGTAAAAACCTATGCCAAATCAAACGTGCGAATTATTCCCTGATAAAGGGAAAAAGCCAAAAGGAAATTTATCTCTCTCTCTCTTATCGCCCTCATACTGTTGTTGGGCCTATTTATTGCAAACCATGGATCAGTTTGAATACATCAGAATACTTGAAGAGGTCATGCTGCCCTGTGCTGAAGAGGAAATGTCCTTGAAATGGGTGTTCCAACAAGACAACAACCCCAAACACATCAGTAAACGGGCAGCATCTTGGTTCCAGACCAACAGGATTAAAGTTATGGAGTGGCCGACCCGATCCCCGGACCTTAATCCTATTGAAAACTTGTGGGGTGAGATCAAAAATGCAGTTTCTGAGGGTGAAACCACGAAATCCAGAACAAGTGTGGAATGTAATCCCATCATCCTGGGCTGGAAAACCTGTTCACTTGTGACAGAAGTTGGTTGGTTCCATGCGTTACAGATGTACAGCAGTTCTCAAACACTGATTATACAACTAGATATTGGTTCAGTGATTCCAGGGCAGTGGTGGTCTAGTGGATAGGGCGCAGGATCGCTGATCCTAAGGTTGGGGGTTCGACTCATCACAAGGTTGGCACTGGTCCCCCAGTGCAGCTAACTGGGTTATCAAAGGTGGGCCATGTCTCTCACTGTCTATGGTGAGAGGCATGTAAAAGAACCATTGCTGACTTCCGTAAAGAGTAGCTGCAAAGCCGTCAGCGTGTTTCTGTCCCTTGCTAAAAGGGTTGTGACAGGAAGGGCATCCGACGTAAAAACCTATGCCAAATTAAATGTGTAAAAGTTGATTCGCTGTGGCGACTCTTGAAAACGGGAAAAAGCCGAAAGAAAAGAAGATATTAATTCAAAGGAAACAAAATCTTACAGTACAGGGATCCCTCTCTTTCACGCTTCAATTAATACGGTTTCAGTGCATCGCGTCTTTTAAATAAATAAATAAATATTCATTGAATTTAAAAATATGGATTATTATTTTATATGGATAAATTATTCAATATTAAGGAAGAATAGGTGAAAAGGTTGAGGAAAATGCCACAAAAACAAGGCCAATTATGCAAAAAAAAAAAAAAAAAAAAAAAAACCCAAACAAACACAAAACAAAAAAAACAACCCAAAATCTCCCATCAAAACCATCCGCAGATACAAACAGGGTGAGGTCAAAAGTGAAATTAAATTGAACAAATAGAAATGGAATATAATGATATAGATCATGTGATGGGGCAGTGGTGGTCTTGTGGTATAGGGCGCTGGATCGCTGATCCAAAGGTTGGGGGTTCAAGTCCCACTCTCCACAAGGTTGTCACTTCCCCCCCAGTGCGGCTAACTGGGTTATCAAAGGCGGGCCATGTCTCTCGGGTGAGAGGCATGTAAAAGAACCATTGCTGACTTTCGTAAAGAGTAGCTGCAAAGTCGTCAGCGTGTTTCTGTCCCTTGCTAAAAGGGTTGTGACAGGAAGGGCATCCGACGTAAAAACCTCTGCCAAATCAAACGTGCGAATCAGATGATTCACTGTGGCGATTCCCGAGCGAAAGGGAAAAAGCCGAAAGGAAGACAGACAGACATAGATAATGTGATGATTATGGAGAGAGAGAGAGAGATTGTGTACAGTACAAACTCATATAGATTACTTATACAAGGTTTAAACATATGTTCCCCTCTAAAGAATGTCCTGTAACAACTTACAAACAAATTCATCTAACCGGCCGTCGGGAACCTAACTCGTTTGTAAGCTGGGGAGCGTCTGTACTTACATTTTGCATCTGTATGTGCACGTGCATCTGTGCATGCGTGCGCTGGTTTGTATGCGTGTCTTCTTCTCATGTAGTTCCATCTGTATGTGTGTATTTATAATTTATTTACATGTTATGTTATTTTTCGAATGTTTAATTGTTGTTAGATGCAGTTATAGCATTGAATATGTATTTATTGATATTATATACACATACATGTACGTACACGGTGGGGGGGGGGGGTGATCCTACTTCGCGGATTTCGATGGTCACGTGGGGATCTTGATCCCGAATAACTGCGGAAAGTGAGGGATCCCTGTATTTGTTTATACCGTGAATGAGTTTATAAAGAATGCAGACACTGCTTTTTTTTTTAACAGTCTAATATTCACTCTTCTTCAGTTTCTTTAAAGGAATAATACTCATTTTATATTTTTCTTCATGTTTTCATTTGGAATATGATGTGTAGTGTTCCCAATGCATTTGTGTGTTTATAAATAACAGCTATTAGGATTTTGAGCTTTATTCACTTTTTATACATTCTGCCATTATTTTGAACAAAACTCTTTCTCTCTGTCTCTGTCGCTCTCTCTCTCTCTCTCTCTCTCTCTCTCTCTCTCTCTCTCTCTCTGGGAGTGGAAACCCCTCGAAACAGATCTGTAGTGATAAATGGAGTTTCAATAGAAAGTCTTTGTCCTATCCCTTTATTTTTGTTTATTTATATATATATATATATGTGTGTGTGTGTGTGTGTGTGTGTATAAACATACACACAAAATAAACACGTTCTAATGAATTGAGAATTATACAGCACTATGGAATGAATAAGAATTATTTACGAAAAAGTGAGGTGGATATTGCTGGATAATTTGGTAGGAGATGGGAATAATCAGCAATATCCACCAAGTCTGAGGTGAGTGATTAAGTGTGTATGCCTCGGGAACTTTTTAGTTTAAAAAATAATTTGACTTGCTTTCAATTTTTTATGTTAATTGATTGGAGCATTATTCAGAGTTTGCAGGGTGGATAATTAGCAATCACTGAATGAGATAAAGTATGATGTCGCGAATCATTTGTTCAATGCCTTTGTGAATGACTCTAGTGGATATAAAAGTTGTAGAATTTGGATTTTTGTATAATGTGAAGAATTATTAAGACCCCGTGGAGTTATCGCCCTTGGCCTCAGCAGATAACAATACCCTCCACCTGATCAATTCTCCATATAATACTTGGCCTTGTTCATTAATTCCTTATTATTCTGAGACGATGAACAAAGCAGATCGCATAGTCCTTGTGTAGTATGTATAATAAAATGATGATCAGAAATCAGGCTTTCACTGGGACATTACAGTTCACTCCTCACACTAGCATGTCACTAAAATTTCAGCATGCCACTGAGATAACAGTTCCTGTATCAGTGTTTTTCATGAAATTGACCGCTCCTCGCTGTGTCTCTGTTCTCTTCTCAGAGTCTTAAGGAAGGCTTGACAGCTGAGCAAAGACTCCACTTGTTTGATAACAAGGAAACAAAGGAGTTCTGAAACTTGATGCCTCAGCCTGGCTTTGCTGCATGCTGTAGAGGTCCACCATATTTTATCCCAGTAATTATTCACTTAGAAACACACTGGTCATGGCACACGGCATATTATTAACATGGTATGAAGTTTGAATTTTATGTCTCTAGTCTGCATTTTGTGCACCTCAGTTACTGTGATTTTTTTTTTTTTTTTATCATGTCTTAATGTAAATATTTGTTTTAATGAAGCATCTATCATTCATACACTAAACATGACTGTGTCAGCTACTGTTTTAACTCTAGTAGGTGTGAATAGCCAAAGGATGGATAAATATGTAATAACTCAAATTACACTTAATAAAGAGTATAAACAATCATACCTGCAGACGTGCTTATTATGCTAGATGTGGTTATGTACATTCCCTTCAGCTTCCTGATTAATCTGATGAACTCTGATGGCTGGGAAAGTGAAAAGGAATCACTACTTGATACCTGGACATGTTGGTTTGTACATGGAGATTACTGAATATTGAGCAGTTAAAGTCAGTGTTTGTATCTGGAGGTTTTCCTAATGTAAAATATATAAACAGATTTATATAGGGGGTTCTTTATGTAATCATGGTCAATCCACTGATTGGGAGGTTTTTCCCATCGTACCCTTCAAGCTGACAATGTCTGTAGTAATGTTCTGTCACAGGTTGTTGTATTTATTTAAATGTCATGTTCATTTTTTTTTTTTTACTCACATTTCCATTCCTCTATACATTGCTATTGTAAATATACCACAAATGTACACCGACTGACAGCAGGTTTATTAGCAATAAATATTTTTGCACCCTGTATTTTGCATTTGTGTCATAGTTTATCACATTTTCAATACGATTTCGTAAACAAACGAAAAAAAAATCCAGATCGGTGACTTTAAACAAATTTAATGATTCTATTAGCCAAGTGATGGTGATTTATTTACTGGTCATGATCAACTGTATTCTTTGTGATGTTCATGAATGTAGATTAATTTACCTAGATATCAATTTTCAAAATGTTTAAAAACCCATTGTTCAACAACCACTAAAATCACCATTTTGTTCTCCTCATAAATGAATTAGTTGTTCCTCAAAGTTTCTTCAATATAGTTAGAGTAATAAAAAATATTTATTCTCTTTTCCCTTCGCTTTTGCAACTACACTCTACTATATTTTGTGAATATAAAATGGGTCGTTTCATGAAATTGATTGTTTTACAATGACAAAATTAACTAAAGCATGTCATAAAATATGCCCTGTTTTATAGTATTTTGAAATTTAAAGATGTAATTCTGTCTATCTTACCAATATTTACTTGAATATTGAAGTCAGTTATGCTTTTGCTCTGCCATGCTCAATACTGAAAATCCAGGAGCTTACGGGTTATTTCAGGCCTACTAATCATCTGGTGTTGATGTGCAGTACTTTTTTGTTTGTTCATTTTTTTTTTACGGAAACACCCCCCCCCCCCATATTAGGACTATTATTGGAATATTGACAATATATTCTCAGAATTGCGCTACTTTTTCTTTTTATATCAGTACGACATTTACAGTATTCTTGTTCATGCTGATGTGACAAATTTGGCAAACAAAGCTACTGAACACATAATCAGGATATAATGAACCTCGGTCAGTACTCGGTGAAACATTTAAAAGAAATATCTATGTACCTTAAACAATATCCGTACGGAACGTAAAGTATTAAGTAATTTCACTGATACGCTGATCATGAATAATTTCCAGGCATCTGAAATAAAGGATAAATTGCCCTGTTTATTCATGACTGAAATAATTAATTTTCTTGGTAACTGACACATTTTAGAAAACTTGGTGCCCTTTCTTTATTATTTTATAGCATATTTGGTTATTTATTTATTTATTTTACATAACTACACTGTACCACATGTGAAGATGAAAACCGAGATTATACTGTTGGATTTCTACCACGTTGCTGTTGGTAAGCAAATTGATGGTGGTTATTGTATTCGTATCTAAAATTCCTGAGATTATACTGTGACTTTGAGCAAGTATTCACTACTTTCACTTGAAAACATTTGACAACAACTATGGAATTTTCATTTGTATTTGTACTGGCCATCCTGTAACTATTTTACATTCTTTACCCTAAACTTGGCTAAAACTGCACAGTAAAAGATATAAAGGAAAAAATGAACACTACAAACAGAGTACAGTGTGTACATTTCCTACAAATCCCATCATGCACCATAATGGCCTCATCACTTACAATAATGCTGGAACATTAGCACAGCTTTGACAAAGCTAGCTTAGCTTTATTATGGACACACCACTTGGCCATTGTCTCGCCCAAAGCCAGCAGACTATTCTAAACGTTTTTACAGTCAAGTTAACCAGTTAGTAGAAGTCGGAATGGGGTTCAGACTGTTTCCAAAGTCCGCATATTAAACCAAGCTGTGTTTATGGGTAAGTTTTAATGTAGCTTCTTGCTTCTTTGTTGTAGCTGTAGCTAACCAGACATGAGTTTCCGAATAATTACAAGTGTACAGACTGTCTAGTACCTTGTACTATTTTAGCATCAGTAATCTGCTTTTTGTAAAAGAATGTTTTAAATTTCTAAGAGGTTTGAATGATTTAGAAATGCAAATGAACTGGTCGTTGGTGACGGCTAGCCAGGTAGCTCGCGTCACTCACTGAATTGGCTTAGCTTTACTAGGTGGGTCAGCTATTAGGATTACAAAGTGCAACGGTACAAAAATACAAAGTACCAACGGTAGACAGATGTGTGTGACACTGCGAGCTTGTCATTAGCTTTTAAAATGAGTGTCTTCTGGTCACATTGATAACCTAGCAAAGCACGGAAACCCTGTCAAGTTAGCCACTTAGCTTTAAAAACACTAGCATGCTAATTAAACTGAATGCTTTCTTATATCTGCGGTTTGTGTGATCTGAGCGAAACTGTCTTGTGCTTCAACATAGATAAATGCAAGGCAACAAGACGCTATGTTGTCAGTGTGAAGAGTCGTGATGCTGGTCGGCATTATTACTCAATCTGCTTAATAAACCTGACCCACTGTATAGTTGATGCTGTCATCTGTCTTGTCATCACTTTAGCTGGCACATGTTTATCTTAGTTGTGTTTGAAATGCTAGACACTTCTTGGAATAAATAAGCTTGGCGAAATCACTGTCACAGTTCTCAAGGCATGTTTGGTGGTGAAGGGCTAGACAGATGTTGTAGCCACTGTCCTCTCAGAGTTAAATCTTCAGAGCAACTTATATATATATATATATATATATATATATATATATACACACACACACACAAAAAAAAAAACCCTCATCCTCTATTTGAGATATGGCTCAGGTCTAATTAAAGCCCACAATGTTGTTACTGATAAACACTAGACACGTACTACACATTCTTGCAGGCTACTAGACTTCCTCAATTGGCAGTGTTGGCCTAGTGGTGAAGGGTGCTGGATCGCTGATCCTTAGGTTGGGGGTTCGAGTCCCACTCTCCATAAAGTTGTGCAGCTAACGGGTTATCAAAGTTGTCATGTCTCTCACTGTCTATGGTGAGAGGCATGTAAAAGAACCATTGCTGACTTTCGTAAAGAGTAGGCTACAGAACTGCTAAAGGGTTGTGACAGGAAGGGCATCAGACGTAAAAATCTATGCCAAATCAAACATGCGAATCATAGATTTGCTGTGGCGACCCCGGAGAAAAAGGGAACAGCTAAAAGGAAAAAAGAAGACTGCATAGTTCCTCAACTTTCTGTCAAACACTAATTATTCATTTATCTTCAGTAACTACGTAGGTTGGCTATGGTCATGGTGGATCCAGAACTTGTCACCAGAATACTGGGTTTGAGGCAGGAGTAGACCATGACTGGGACATTGATTCATCAAATGGCACCTTGCACATGTATTCATGCCTCATGCCAGGTTCAGACATGAAAAGTTAGGCCTAATTTGACACTGTCTTCTCATTAATGCCATATTTTCACTCAAATGTGAATGCCGACAACAAGGAATATCAATGTGATGTCTGCACCATGACAGGGGGAGGGGGGGTTAAGTACTCTTGTATGTTCTCAACTAGCAACAACTCCAATGATGGATTCCTGGACGTTCTTCCTATAGTTATAATTAGCGGTTTCTTGACCCTACTCCTCAGTGACGAGCAAGGGAATGAACAGTGATTTGTCAGCATCAATCCTTTTGGGTGTTTTTATTGTGATTTCATTTTTATCGAGCAGAGTTCTCTAATTTTATCACTAATTTAGTCATATTCAATCCCCACCTATCACACAATGGCTACCAAATAGGGCAGCCAAGGCCACACTGGGCTGAAGCAGGTCAGTCGACTGCATTGTAAGCATTTTTTCATAATCAGTAGTGGTGTAAACGCACTTGGACGAAAAACACCATCTTCTCCTGTGCATACATGAGCTCAGAGATTCCCATCATTGGTGAGTATTGCTGGTAAGTGACAAGGTGGAGACTGCATGCCATTCAAACCCCTTCATAAGAGCTTGGACATACGTACATAACCCAGTGATCAAACTTGCAAACTCTTTCCATTGTGCAACTCTGAAATCAAATACCCTATTTGACGTGATAAGCACCCAGGGTGCTTTTAAAAATTGGAGTGGGTGGGCGCTTATTAAAATGTTACCAGCGGAGTAGAACTGTAAGTGCTTATTACCATCAAGGTGGAAAACATGAATAATAACAGCACAATAAAAGGGTTTCACTGGTATTTGTGTTATTCATTTTGTGTTATCAACCAAACTACTTACATGAAAGCTGAAAATAAACAGAAAACAGCATAAATAAAAAAAAAAAAAAGACTTTTCACTCCCGATGCTTTTCCTTTAAACAGTTCCTTTAAATATTTTCCCAAGTAAAATGAACAAATCAACACGAATGTCAACTTTAGCACATGGCAAGTTGAACCAATCAACACGAACATAAACAATAAACAAAAGCACATGGCCAGGAAAGTCTTTAAATTTATGAAGTTAGTGAGCAGGAGAATCGTGTGAAAAATACTTGATCACTTTCTGATAGGTCCATATCTGGCTCATCGCTCAATTCATTCAGAGCATCCCATAGTTTTGCTGTAGCAGTTTCTAATGGTTCATCGGTTGTTGTACATTTACCAAGAGAAAACGGCAAAATATTTTCCTGTTTAACAATCAAATGTGTTGTTACTGATGAACATTATAGACATTCCCCAGTAGCAAGGGGGGGGGGGGTCTTGAAATTCCGTGTAAACTCACTTTTACAGGCAGTGGACGCTTCATTTTACCGTAACAGAGACTGATCGAATAAAATTGGCAAGTTTAATGTACAATTTTGCTCCCCGTACACATGGGCGGTTATTAGACCGGGGGTTAGAGAGGGGGGGGGGTGTATTGGAGCAGGGCGCTTATTACATCGAATACAGTAAGTCATATATAAGACTTCTAGTGTTGCCAGATGCTGATCAAGTCATAGTCAGAATTTTTGCACCACGATTTCTCAATTTGACATACTGGCCATTATGAAGGACTAACATATTGTGTAGTCTAATCCTGGCATAAGGGACAGTTTGCAAGTTCTCGTTGGCTTCTTTGTGTATTAGTTGAAATGTTTTATTACTACATTTTGTGTAATAACATTTTGTTCTTGCTTTGCAGCTGATATGGAACAGCCTTCTGAAGACTCAGATGGTTTACAGCCTCAGGAACCTTCTAGCTGCAACCTTCCTCGTGTTTTTGACTTGACAAAGAACAGTGAAGCATGTCTGTTGAAAACCAGCTCAATGGAAACTTTGCATGCTGTCCAGTCACCAGGGTGGTATCTGGGTTCTGGGACCAGCAATGGGTCAGTGCTTCCGGAAAATGAGACTGATCCTTCTCTGCATCCAGGTGAACAGATCCAACCAGACAATGCGCTTTCCAACACAACAGTTACACTCTCATATGTGACCAGGTCACATGTCTTCCCTGGTCATGACTCAATCTCACAGCATTCGCAGATTTACAGTGTTCCAATAAGCAAGGCGTTTTCCCTTCACCCCACTACGTATGATGCTAGCCAGCTGGTCACCGATGGCAGTGGAGTACCGCTCTGTGTGGATATGAACCAACACTGCCTGCAGCAAGTGCCTGTGCCTGTTGGCTTAGCTTCCTGTGCCAGTTCATTTGATTTTGTCACACCAGCACAAGTTGTAGAGAATGTTGCAAGTCTGTGTTATCTTCAGCACGCACATGACATCACTGGTATACAGGATGTTGAGAGTCTTGCTCTGGAGACACTCAGATCATTACAACAGAACAACCTGGCTGAATGTAAGATTCCTCTCAACCTGGACGAGATCCAGAATGGCACTGTTGGCAGCCTGTGGAGCACTGGCTCTATTGATGGGAACTTTACTGCTGACCATGTTGAGAACTTCGTGGATCAACACAAGAACGGTAACCCGGAAGTACTTTTCCTGATCTCCAGAACTGATGACCCGGTTATTTTACCAAATGATCAGCAGCCAGCAAGTCTTGCTGTTTCACTAAATCAAGAGTTTATAAGTGCACTGGAAGATTCTGTGTCACCATCTTTTGCCTCACTGATTGGAGTAAAGGATGTTCCCATTCTTCCCCAGTCTGCAGAATCTCAATGTGAAGAGAACTTTCTTGTTGAAGAAACTAACACCAGGCAAGATGAATTAAGTAATTTGGAATCTGATCTTCTTACGGGAGTGCAAAACATGGATTCATCATCTTCCACTGGTGCAATAAGTACTTCCATTAGCAGTGAAGTAACAGATAAATCCGTTGCCTTATCCAGGTCAGAAGAGTCTGAACAGAGCAGGACATTACCTGAACAACACAAAGCGGAGACGAATTCATCTAGAGGTTTATTTGCCAAAAAGGAAATACTAGTAAGAAAACAACTTCCCCCAAGGACTAGACGAGGGACGAGGTTAGAGGCCATAGTTCAGAATATCCTCCCTTCTAGGTACAAATGCAATCGTGCCTCCCGTGAAAAAAAAAGTCGGCGTTCTGCCACACAGCCGGCGGACACTATTCATTTGGGATCTAGCCAAGATATGTCATGTGGCAACAATGACAACAGTGTTTTAGAGAAGGAATGTCTTCTGAAGGTTGAGACTGAAACTAATGAAAAGACGGCGCAATTACAGGAAGAGTCTGGAAAAACAGATGTCACTAGTTCAAGCAAAATATCTACCTCATGCTCAAAAACTGTTGCAAAACATTCACGAACAAACCCATCCCCAGGAATGTCACACAAACCCATCAAATATGTCAAGAAATCAAAGCGGCAGAAATTATCAAACAAGTCTCCAGTAAGGGTAAGGGGGAAAAGTGCACTGCCAAAATCCAAACTTACAAAAAGCCATTTAAAGAGCCAGATGTTAAGGATGAGCAGTAAAAGTTCAACAAGTGCAAAAAATCCTCGTACCCCTAAAAAAAAAAAGAAAAGGCATAAAGTAGGGCAACCTTCCATGTTCTGCATCCAAGAACCAGAAATAAAGCTCAGATACGTTGGCTGCAAAGAAGAGAAACAGGAAAAAAGAGATGAAACATTTTCACCTTTCATACATGTTGAATTAAAAGCATATCGTACCTGTACAGTGATCAATTATCCTGATGAGGGCGCCAGGCTGAGCCGAGGGAAGCAGAATGCACCAGTTGTGTCAGGGAAAATGCCTGCCACTTCATGTCTGCAGTATGGTCGCATCTCCATGGAGGGTACACGCTGGGACAGCCTTGTCTGCTGCCTTTGCGGAGGCTCTGCTAATTCTATAGACCTGGGTGATTTGCATGGACCGTATTATCCCGAAGGCTTCAGACCCGAAGCAAGGACACCTACTCATCCACAAGAGTCAAGAGAGGATGACTCCAGTGACTCAGACTCAAGTGGTCATGCGCAAAAGCACCATCACAAGCTACAGTCAGCTGCTCTAGGGGTCTATCGAAGTTGGAGAAGGGATGGTGAGCTTTCCTGCAGCCCTGCAGCTAAGCGATCCAGAATGGATACTGTGACAGATTGGTATGCTCCGCCCATAGTGCCCTTAGAGGCCAGTGAGTACTGGCTCCATGAGGACTGTGGCATATGGTCAGCTGGGGTTTTTCTCGTGAGAGGGAAGCTTTACGGGTTAGAGAGAGCTGTTAAGATTGCAAAGGAGACGGTACGTTTATACCACGTCAATGGAGTGGGTTTCCATCTCCCTGTTTTATATGAAGGTTTTAATTTGACGAACTTGAATGCTGGTGTCGAAAACACAAATTGTGGTAAATAATTGCTATGGTAGAACTGTTGCCATATCAATAAATAGATGTGAAATTTTTGAAGCATGGCGTACTGACTAACAAAAATGGTAGTGTTAGGAATAGTAGTACAGGGATCCCTCGCTACTTCATGTTTCAGTTCATGCGGCTTCAGTGTACCCGTTTTTTAATTAATTTATTTTTAATTTATTTTTTTATTAAATATTCATTGAATTTAAAAAAAATAAGGAAATTAAGGAAGAAAATGTGGAGAAAGTTAAGGAAAATGCAACAAAAACAAGGCCAATTATGCAAAAAAAAAAACCTAAACCAACAAAGAACAAAAAACAACCCAAAATCTATCAAAACTAGTTACATTGTTGTGAGGTGCACACTGAGTGCGTGCACATGCATCTGTGTTTATATTTTATTTACATCTTATGAATTATTTTTTTAAATGTTTTATTGTTATAAGCATTTATAGCATTGATATTATATACACATATATGTATACGTCAATCAGAGGGGGGTGATCCTACTTCGCGGATTTTGATGGTCGCTGGGGATCTCGGTCCCAGTTAACCGCCGAAAGTGAGGGATCCCTGTATATGCAATGGTAAAGCATTTAACAGACTGTTGTTCAGTCATTTATCATGACAACTGACTTAAGCTTTACCAGGATGGTGAACAAAAGGTGATCAAACATGGTTTCCTTTGAAGGTGTACAACATTTCCAAGCAAATTTCTTCCACAGCTACACCCCCAAAATTGTTGCTTAGACTAGGACATGTGTATGGGGGGAGGAAAAACTGCTGTCTGAATTGACTTTTTATTCTCTATAATTGTAAAAATGACAGTTTACTCTCTTAATAGTCAATTATACCATTTGTCACAATGCACAAGTCCCACAGTCAAATATTTGTTTGGACCACCTTTCCCCTTGATAACAGTGCATAGTCGCCGTGAAGATGTTTCTACATGCGACATACTAGAGCAAACGTTTTTTTTTATTACATATTCTTAATGGCTTTATTATTTATTCGAGTCATAGGGATTCTGGAAGCAATACCAGCCAACTCAAGGGCAAGGCATGATACACCATCACAAGGCCAACATACACACAGCCATTTACATTCACAACTGGGGCAATTGTGAATATCCCACTCACTTGCCAAGCTTAATCCTACTCAGTTTGCTATTTTAGCCCACACTGGACAAATATGGTGTATACCCTGAACAGCTCGAAAGACCATTGCTGTTCCAACAAACAATGATTCACACTCACATCCATACCTGGGGGAAATTTAGAACAGCCAGTTAGCCTGATGTGAATGTTTCTAGACCGTGGGAAGAAACTGGAGTACCTGGAAGAAACCCACACAACTCGAACACTTATACTTTACACAGGTATGTCTGAGCCCGGGACACGAACCCAGGACCTTCTTGCTGAGAGGTGGACGTTGTAACTACTACACCACTGTGCTGCCAGCTTAAACATGTATTCCCATCATTTTTCACTGACATCTGGAATTGATGATTGGAAAAGTGAACCACATCAGGAAGTGTTCTCCGGCCCATATTTTATATATCAGGGATGAAAAAGTCTACTGATGTACTTGCGTACAATATTCATTCAGTACATTCAGGTCGTTAGCTGATTTAATTTTATTACCACATAATGTTGCTAAAGGTGATTAAATGAAATGTTAGTGTGTGTCTTTTTTTCTTTCTTTTTTTTTTAAATTGTTGGCCAGGCAGTGCATATTTGTGAAGAATTAATGCACATCATTTCTCACCCCTTCATCTTGCTAGCCATCCACCTCTTTTAGAACTGTGGCACATCTGTCTGTCTGACACAACTTGGAGAAAGCGTTATCCCCTCATATGAATAAGCTTACAAACGCCCACGATTGGCTGCCGATTGATGTGACTGATGGGGAAGTGAGCGTATGCCGTCCGTCTCTCCCGTCAGAGCTCTGTCAGTTAGCTCCCGTGGACTCATGGCCACGGGCGGCTGTGGCATTAAACCGAATTCAAACTTGCGATCGCCGGGCTAATAGTCACTAGAGAGCCCATGCACAGTATTTCTCATGGCAGTGAAACAGCGCCAATAATTCCTCTAAAACACTATAGCACAATGAATCACACTAATTAAACAAAAACATCGAATAGTAACGATGTTTTGCATTTTTCTGCATTTCAATTTGCTGCAGTTGGAAGAACGTCTACAGGATTGATGACAATTGAATTTTTCTTTGTGTATATTTTTACAACCACCACAAAAGTGATTCTGCATTCCAAAGTTAATATTTACTGTCAACATACAGTTCAGGGTATAGTTTTATTACTCAGCAGATACTGTATAACTCTTAAAGCTCACAAATGAAATGCACCTAAAATTCAGGTCTTCAAAGCTGGATAATGGATTGTTGATACAGATTGAAAGTCTCTACATTTGTGCATTCATGCTCCTATAAAAAAAAATCCATCACTTTTCGACCTGAATTCTAACACCTGAATTTTTTTTCTACCCGAATTCTAACACCTAAATTTTTAGCAGCTTGTAATTGTGGATAGTTGGTTAAATATTAAATTTTGAATAATAAATATGGGATTTTAAGGACAAAATAATTTCAAATTGTATTTTAGGATGGTGTGTAGGTGTGGTTTGAATTTTGAGTGCTGGATTTCTTTTTATTTTGCTGAAATATGTATATAAAAAAAAAAAATTCGAAGCATCGTAAATGCTGTGGGATTTAAACATTTTCAAGCTGTAGCAAGTTTGCAGTGCAGAAGAATTCATCATGACATGTTTTTATTCAGTTCATGTGATTGAACTTAATTTGTATCAAAAACTTTTGCCTTTATTTAGTCCATAACTTGTGTTGTAAAATGCACTAAGTTTACGAATGATGTTTTTCTTTATTGTGAATTTTGGACCGAATGAATACCGTAGGTGATCGGGGTAGCTACGAGCAAGTGTTGGCTAAATTCGGTCTTTTGCTTTCTTTACTGTTAGCTATGTAAAGGCCTGTTCAGAACAGTGAGTCGTGAATCATGTGGTTAGACACTTTCATTGTGAAAGATATGATTTTTTTTTTTCTTTTTGTCCTGATTGCTTGAATATTTGTGATCCATGTTGTTTTTATCCACTGTAGAGGAATTCTATTTCAGAAAAGTGACCTAAACCTTCACCACTGCTCAACATCACTGACTTTAGCTTGAATAAATATCTTATGCAATTCAGTCTGAGGTCACATGACAAGCACTGTCACTCCCTAAACCTGAATGTAGTGAGCAGTGATACAGTTTGTAGTATTACTTCATTCAGTCAGGTCCATTAGTATCTGGACACTGAGGAATTGCTATTATGATAATGTACAAGACCCAATGAATTTGAAATGAAGTCAACCTCAGTGAATTCTCCAATTATTTTTGATCCTGATAAAACAGACTGTTTAAAATGCTGTAATTCTTAAATTTTTTTTTTTTTTTGTGAAGTGGTTTGAATGAAAAAAATTATAGTTGTACTCTTCCGCTATATCTAGAAATCATTTTAAATTCATTATGGTGGTGTACAGACATGATGGCTGTGTCACTGTCAAAATTTTTATGGACTGGAATGTATAACACGTTGCATATTTTTAGTGTAGTAATGCTGAACTTCAAACACAGACAGAGATGTTTTTTACATTTTGATTAGGTTCATCTCCAATCTATTTGGAGTATGGCAGCAGTGGTCATATATTTTTTGTACATTCATTAAAGGTGCTGTGTCATGGTTTGTACCCAAATTTAAGTTGAAAAATGTTGTGTAAATCAAGCAATGGATGTCTAAAATTCTATCAAATAAATTATTTGTGAATTTAAAAAAATGTGAATTGAGATAAAAAAAAAAGAAGGAAAAAGCAAATAGGAATGGATTACACTGTGAATTTTATTTTGAAATCTTGCTGGGTTGAACAATTTTCAAAGATTTAAATACTTTTGCAAAATCCTACTAATTCAAAGTATGAACCAAGTAAACCTCTGCTAAACTTCATAATCGAAGCTTGCATTTATATGAATGATTGTTTTGTTTGACATCATTAATGTTATTTTGGTTACTTTTCCAATAAACAATGGCATAGCACCTTTAATGGATGGAAACTCAACATGATGAAGTAATGGCTCTGACTACAATTTTCATCTTTTCTGTTTGTGTTCATGTTCAAGTGCTGTTATTTACATCTTTGCAGATTTGCTCATCTTGCCATAAAATAGGAGCCACATTGGGCTGCATTTTCAAAGGCTGCCCAAACAAGTATCACTACATATGTGCAATGCAGTCAGGTGAGTAGCTTTTGACTGATGATTACAGACAGCTGTTTCCTCTCTTTTGTTCTATGTGCATTTTAAGAGGTCTTTTGAGACACATGCTAAGCAACTCTCTACGATGCACTGCCTGCTGCGACGGTGTTGCATCTGTTAGCAGCTGTACTTTTAGCTGTGTTTGCTGAGCAAACTTGTACAAGCTCGAGGGTACAAAGAAATGAGAATCTGTCTGACAGGATGGGGTTGGTCGTGTTGATATGAGGGAATGTGTCTGAGCATGAAGTGAATAATTAAAAATAAAACTGACAAAGATTTAAGGAACTTGTTATCAATTGAAAGAATGTTTACCACCAAGTTTGGACAGCACCTGGGCATTTCACAAGTCTATGTTGATTCAGCATGTTCATTCTAGCATCTACTTGGTGGAGGAATACTTTACTGGCAGTTCTGAACCTGTTGATTGAATGTTCACTTTTCTCTCTTGCAGGTTGTATATTATACGAGGAAAACTTCTCAATGAAATGCAAAAAGCACAAGGTAGAGTTCTTCTGCACTTCTACTGATTTAACACCCATTATAAAGAGCAGCATGTCGTTTTTAGAGCCCTCTGTAGTATGAAGTATGAATTGCAATTGATATGAAACTTTTGACAGGCCTTCTCCATCCCTTCAGCAGTTCATCTTAACTCTTTAGTGCTTTATAACCCCTGTGCTGCTTTTCAAGAAAAGTGTCAGGGAGGTACAGCTTACTTTCATCTGGAGATTTATCTCCAGGCTGAATAGAAAGTAGCCAAATTCTTGGTGTAGCAGTGGTGTGAATAACCATATATTAGTCCTCAAAAAATTAGCATATTGTGATAAAGTTCATTATTTTCTGTAATGTACTGATAAAAATTAAACTTTCATATATTTTAGATTCATTGCACACCAACTGAAATATTTCAGGTCTTCTATTGTTTTAATACTGATGATTTTGGCATACAGCTCATGAAAACCCAAAATTCCTATCTAAAAAAATTAGCATATTTCATCCGACCAATTAAAAAAAAAAGTGTTTTTAATACAAAAAAGTCAACCTTCAAATAATTATGTTCAGTTATGCGCTCAATACTTGGTCGGGAATCCTTTTGCAGAAATGACTGCTTCAATGCGGGGTGGCATGGAGGCAATCAGCCTATGGCACTGCTGAGGTGTTACGGAGGCCCAGGATGCTTCGATAGCGGCCTTAAGCTCATCCACAGTGTTGGGTCTGGTGTCTCTCAACTTTCTCTTCACAATATCCCACAGATTCTCTATGGGCTTCAGGTCAGGAGAGTCGGCAGGCCAATTGAGCACAGTAATACCATGGTCAGTAAACCATTTAGCAGTGGTTTTGGCACTGTGAGCAGGTGTGCCAGGTCGTGTTGAAAAATGAAATCTTCATCTCCAAAAAGCTTTTCAGCAGATGGAAGCCTGAAGTTCTCCAAAATCTCCTGATAGCTAGCTGCATTGACCCTGCCCTTGATAAAACATAGCGGACCAACACCAGCAGCTGACATGGCACCCCAGACCATCACTGACTGTGGGTACTCGACACTGGACTTCAGGCATTTCCTTCTCCCCAGTCTTCCTCCAGACTCTGGCACCTTGATTTTTGAATGACATGCAAAATTTGCTTTCATCCGAAAAAAGTACTTTGGACCACTGAGCAACAGTCAAGTGCTGCTTCTCTGTATCCCAGGTCAGGTGCTTCTGCCGCCGTTTCTGGTTCAAAAGTGGCTTGACCTGGGGAATGCGGCACCTGTAGCCCATTGCCTGTGCACGGTGGCTCTGGATGTTTCTACTCCAGACTCAGTCCGCTGCTTCCACAGGTCCCCCCAAGTCTGGAATCGGTCCTTCTTTCACTTTTTTCTTCCCACAGACGTCCCACTGAGGTGCCTTGATACAGCACTCTGGGAACAGCCTATTCGCTCAGAGATTTCTTTCTGTGTCTTACCCTCTTGCTTGAGGGTGTCAATGATGGCCTTCTGGACAGAAGTCAGGTCGGCAGTCTTACCCATCATTGCGGTTTTGAGTAATGAACCAGGCTGGGAGTTTTTAAAAGCCTCAGGAATCAGGCATTGCTGGCTGCAGACTTCCACCAAGGCCAAATGTCACATCTCACAACAGTTGATGAAAATGGAAATCCAAACAGTGACTTGGATCCACTGCGAAATTTTTGTCCGTTCCTTGGCCCATCCTGCACTCTTTCACTAAGTTTCAGGGAAATTGGATCAGTGGGTCTTGTGAGATCTTGCTTATAGAGAGCTATAACAAACCACACCAAAAACCTAGCATCCTTGCCGGAGGTACGCCAGTGTTTATTCTTAATGGTTTTACATTGAGTGTAAGATAAACAGTCTATCGTTGTAGTCATAGAAACATCCAATTTTATCCTTAGCATGTATTGAGTTCAGATTTTTTCTTCATTTCTATTTCTCCCCAGAACAAATCCATCAAGGGTGTTGCACTGAACAAACAGACCAACAGGTGACAGCAGAAGAAAATGCTGCACAAGGTCACTGTTCACCATATGATTAATCTATCTCTCTCTGTCTACCTTTCTTTACATACATATACACCGACAGTCATGAAACACTTTGAGGCCATAATGTTTAACCCAAAACTGGATTTTTGTAATATGGATAATTTGTAGAAAGAGTTGTCAATCTCTTTTGCCCTGGATGTGGCCTGCTGTCAATTGACCCTGTTATGGTGTGGCCATCAATCAGGTTTCTGATGGTGGGTTACGTGCAGGCCTTACGCCTCACTACCTCACTGAAGCATAGCCTGGCCTCCAGCAGACCCACTGCCTGGAGATGTTGTTCAGATGATAGATGTGGCATTATGACGTGCATTACACTAACAATGGTGGACATTTTTGAGCCTTTATATAGGCTTTCCAAACCTCTCCTCAAACTGTACAGATACACATTATGCTTTACTCAAACTGCATTTGGCAAGTGACCTACACATGTGCACTGAAACGTGACAAAATGACAACTCTTCATTTTCTTAAGTGACAAGTTGTCAGTTTGTCACACTTCACTGCATGTCTCTTGGTCACTTTGCAGAAGTGTTCCAAATTCAGTTTGAGCGAAACATAATGTGATTGAGATCACAGATTGAGGAGAGGTTGGGAAAGCATGTAGAAGGATTTTGCGCTTTATTCACTTTTTCTGAACACACGTCTTTTATTTTGAAAACCATTGTGCTTTAAAAGGTGAATAAAGCTCAAAATCCTTATTATTGCTTGTATTTCCATACTCACACATTCATTGGGAAGCCTACACATTCTATTCCAAATCTAAACATGAAGAAAAATATCAAATATTTGTCAAGTCTTCTTTGATCTTCCTGGATGTTCGTTGAGTCTTTGCCATTTTGGCTCTTCTTCAATCTATTTGAATAGTTTATTTTTTTACTTTTTTTTTTTTTTTTTTTTTTGCTTTCTTCCACGTCCGTATTATAGCATTTGTGATCATTTTAGCTGCGCAGCCCATCATGTTCTGCACTTCTTTGTTTTCCCCTCTCCAATCAACCTTTTAATCAAGGTGCTGTGTTGTTCTGAGCAATGTCTGGAACGACCCATTTTCCTCAGAATTCCAGACAGAAGTTCACTATAACCAGCATGTACAACATATTGCTGCCTTCCTTCCTTAAATAAGCACAATAATTGGCACCTGTTTTTCAAAGCATGAATGATGTCACTAACTGAACTCCTCATTGCTATTATTTTAAACACGCCCCTTTCAATTAGTGATTCAATTACACAGAACCAGCAGCATGCATATTATGGCTATTGGGCTTGTTGGATTTTTATTACTCTACTACACCTGCTAGTAAATAATTTGCCATATAGAAATATTACCATAATATCTACCGAAAACAAGCATTGATCAGGTTCGTGGTGTCTGACTGCTATTATTTTAAATAAAACTTTGTACAGACGCTCCCCAACTTACGTTTTTGTTTGGTTCTGGATGTCCGAACGTAAGTTGGGAAAAAAAACATAAGTTGTTACTGTATGTTCCAGTGACGTATGACGTTCATACTGTACTATACATCCATAAATACCATTACCGTATCTCATAAAACACCCCTAAATCAATTATTATGAACATAACATTGTAAAATAATATCAAATATATCAAATAATATCAATATTAATTTCAAATAAATTAAATTCAAGCAAAATCATTTCAAATAGATAAATTTTAATCAAATTCACTCATCAAATATAACCTTTAACGTTCTCTATGATGCGATCTTTCTGCTTGTAAATGGTTCCGATGGTCGACGGATGGTTACTTTACATGAAACTGAGCCAAGTCACTTAACATTAAGCTTAAAACAGCCAATCAACGCTTACAATATGTGAGGCGCTTTACCGAAAGTAGTTCACTTGCTTGTGCTTGAGACATAGTGCGAGTTATACGGACTTCCCGCCTTTCAAGTGAGCAAAGGCACCGTCGAATACTCGTTTAGTACTCAGCCTGCACTGATGTGAATCACCAGCAAAGTGGAGAGTTCTCTTTCTTTTCTGGATTTGGGTTTTCAATCATTTTACAACTCTCTTTGCTTAACTGAGTATGCATGGTAGATTGCGCCGATCCGAGCAGATAGTTAATTCAGTCTTGGGAAAACCGGAAATTCCGGCATATGCCGGAAAACTTGCACCTGTGGCTAATACTAAGGCTTATGCTTCTGACCAACCATATTTGCTTAGTGTTACAAAAGTCCGCAAAACAGTGTAAACACAAAGATCACAGAGACGTCGTCTTAACACAAGAGTAACACGCACTACTGAACTGGGAATAAGGAGGAGCAGCGTCATTACGTCAGCATACTACGTAGGTACGTCTGGTACTACAAAGAGCACGCTAAACTCAAAATATGAAACAAAACGTAAAATCGAAAAAACGTAAAATGAATGAACGTAAGTTGGGGAGCGTCTGTATATATTCCTTAAGAGGTGGTTTCTGTGTCAAATTCTGTATGGTTCATATATCTCTCTGTCTTCCTACAGAACCAGAATCCGGTCTGCGGTTCAGCAACTAGCCTAGCCTACTATGCCAAGAGACCAAGGGCAACTGACAGAAATGCTTCTCTGGGACTCCGCCACCACATACCTTAATGCTTTTTCCTGCCGTTCCACTGTCACTAATCTATCTTCCAAACGTCAGCTGCACCAACTGATTTCAGACATGTCAACACAGCTTTTGTACACTTGTGGCTCTTTTCAAATAAAGCCTGGTATCTGAAAAGATCCTCAGTGAAGTATCCTGAAAGACAATGGGATATGATCTCGAACTGTTCTTTCTTACTCCCCCCCTCCCCCGGGGCGGTCTGCTCCAAGATTAATAAAAGAGCATAAACCATTGGAATAAATTGCACATTTATAGGGCTCAAAGCATAAGTCGTCACTGCTCAATCTAGCCGCAGTACAAGGCTACTCTACTAATGGAATAAAGAATTCATGGACTTTGTAGTGTAATCATCTTGAACTTATTTATTACTTCGGAATTAAATTGGATTATAATCTCTGCTTTTTGAGTCTGAAAAAAAAGTGTATGTGTTAATTTAACAAAAACCCACACAAACAAAAAAGACTCCTCAGTGAAATGTTTTCAATCCGCTTTGTGAAACTGTGGTCTAATCTATTGCAGCAAATCTAAGCCAGCAATCCAGTCGTCACCGTGACGGGTATCAGCTGTCGAATGTCAATGTGGCGGTTAGCTGTCCTGCGTCACTCATTTATTTGCACCCATTTTCATTCTCATGTATGTAAGTAATTCTCCTGGCCTTTACTGTATATTTCTGACTTTATTTGTGAGTTTTGCTTCTTTCAGAAACCTGAAATAAGAGATCTGCACTTTGAAGTGCTTCATGTACAATATGATATCAAGTATTCCCTGCATCTCCTCACTAAGGCAACAGTACTGTATTGTCCTGAATCGTTCAAACCTTAAATATCTGATTGAAGCACTACCTGAAATAAAAGCATGAACAATAGAATAGTACCAGCAATAATTCTCTTTGTCATTTTGGTACGCTGCAACAACTGTCATTAGTACGTATACATAACTAATCACTGATGGGCCATGTCAGAGATCTTAAACTTGGGTGTATAGTACTGTGCATAAGTTTTTGCCCTTTGCTTTTCTTTTTTTTTTTTTTCTTTTTTTTTTTTTTACAAAGTAATGAGCTGTAAGTTTTACAGAACATTTTACAGATCCAGCCACGGTTTTCCTGCAGATTTTGGTGGTCACCCAGCAACCTTCATTATGTTGTATGACGTGATCTCTTATATCATGTACTACTTTCTCTATTGACACACATTTTTTTCCGCATTTAACTTTGGCTGGAAAACAAATGTTTGGCAACCTAAAATGTTTTGTCCCGACTGACTATTGTTGCCATCCACCTATTACCTGAACCAAGTAGTCCTACTGTGGTCGCAGGGTGGATGTAGCATGGTATGCTGTGAACCACTGGCAGACCATCGAGAACATTTAGTTAGCCTAATGTTCACGCTTTTCCCAAAGCATGGGCAGGAAAATCAAACTTCACACACAAGCAGCCAAGTATGGGTCTCGTACCCTAGACTTTCTTGCTGTTAGGTATATGTACTAACCACTCCACTACTGTGCCACCCAAGGTACACATAATAAAACTACTAAAAAACAAAGGGTGATTAAGACCCTAAACAGTACTATAAAGTAATATAATCACCAGTTATTCTCTCATAATATTTAAGAAACTTGATTAAAATTTCATAAATTAAGGGGCTCTGTTTGCGTTTATTAACACATACTGCATTGATGAAACTAATATTGATGGAACACCACCAGCTGAATGAAAGTTTGTGTTGTGATGTTCCGAGTTAAATCAGACATATTGTAAATCTGTTTTATCGTGACATTGCAACTGTCAGACGCTTTCAATCTCTCTAGACATTGCTGAAATGCTCGACAAATCAAAATGCGGTTGTTTTTCTCGAGTATTCAGACTGATTTTCTACATTAGTGGAAAAACAAATCAGTGGGATGCAATGAATTGTTGAAACTGTATGTATTTGTAAAAGAATGTCTTGTCACCCACAGAAAGAAAACCTTGAGTGTTGATCACAGCCACCAGACTTGATCCATGTTATGTGCCCCATATCTCTGTTCTGTCCTGTATGTATTTCTGTGAGTGTTGCTGTAATAGAATCTGATTTAGGACATTGTGTTTGACACAGAAGATGAAGTCGAGCTTTATATGAAGACACGTCTATACTGAAAATTACCAAAAGATATGTGCGTGTTTGTGTGTTGATTTCTTTTCACATTGGTTATTTGTATCATGTATTTTCTGATCCTATTCTCAGGGTTGAGCCTTACATTCTTTGTCATGTTTTTACTCCCAAATTTATTTATCCAGAACTGACTAGTAGAACACTCAGTCAGTGCTAAATAATAAATTGGCTTCTTTTATTTTCTCCAATAACACTGCTGCACTCCTGTCTTGTGTCTGCTCCAGCACTTTGATTTATGATGCTTTTTTTTTTTATTATTATTCTCAGTTTAGTGCAGAGATTTACTTCCACACAGAAAGATTGAAGCCATAAATTTTTAGGTGTCTGTGATTTGCATAAAAATGTGAGAAATATTTCACTGTCTTTTTTTAAGCATTTCCTGATTATTGGTGTAACCAAACTGTATTATGTTAATCTTGTTGCATTTATGCAGGTGAAGCAGAACATAACTGAAGTGCATTGAGGGTTAGAAGCCTCGCTTAAAGGCCTGTCAGAAGGTCAGGGATTTGACCTCCATCTTTGAGCTGTAGCTGTAAGTAGGAGCAAAAATAACAGCAAGAGCATGTTCATATAATACAGTAACATAAATCACAAGCAGTAGATTCACACGTCGATTTACTTTTAATAAATCCGACCTTACAGGAAGACAGTAGTATTGCAAAGACAGAAGTAGACAGAAGTTCTGGGGGGTTTGGAGGTAACAGAGTCAAATGTTCACCATTGGTGTCCAGATCCTCTTCAGGGGTGGGACGACGACAACAAACGACATGACTGGGCATCTGTGTCTGATCATGAGGGTCACCATAAAGTCCGTGTACATTGTGTATCAGTAGTCACAAAAATGTTTGGAGGAAAAAGTAGCACATGTGTGTGTGTGTGTGTGTGTGTGTGTGAGGGAGAGAGAGAGAGAGAGAGAGAGTTCTACAGTACTTCCATTCTGCATCTACATGTCTGTGAAGTAATACTACAACGTTAAATCATGTGGATATTTCTTTTTTTTTTTCCTTATTCTTCTTTACAACTCCAGCACTTCATAAATTCATGCAGGGGAACATAATACACAAAGACTCATTGAAAATGTAACATTAATTCCATCCAACCCTCAGGGGTGTAAGACTAATCAGATTCAGTTCTCAGTGAGGTACAGTGTAAACTCAAGAATGGTTCCATTTCATCATCGTTTCAATCACGTCACTTCTGTACACATAACTTTCAATTGTTAATATTATGGAGGAATTGTTTTTCAGGGAGTCACTGATTTGAGGAAACAAAAACACCACCAACAACAACAATGACAGCACAGCAATACAACACAGTAAAAACGAACACTTTTTTTTTTTTAGCCCTAAATTGATTTATAACATGAATCTGGAAGATACCCCAACAAATTGTGCTACAGCAAAATAAACTCACATTACAACAATTCGCACATATTTACAACATTTTTTTTTCCTAGTTAGAATGCTTGAGTCATGCAATTGGTAGATGTGATTGTGTACAATCCGCTGTAGTTTGTTTCAAAAAAATTCAAATTAATACACAAAATATAGATGTAACCATTTGTAAAGGAAATAATAAAAATAAATAATAAGGAATCAACAAAAAATGCTTCCATTTTAACTGTAAGTCTTGAAGTACGTTAGATATGTTGGCTTGACATCAAGGGCTGCTCGGCAAAGTGCAACCCACTGATCCGGCGATGGATCTGAATCCTGGTCACTATCAGAGTCCAGGTCTTTCTGAGGTTAAAAAGTGTCCCCCTTATCTGTACGCATAACGTATCACCCACCTGTGTAAAACCAGTATAATTAATACAGGTCATTAGGGTTAACCCCGGATGTGCAGAGGACACAAAAATACAATAGTCGTAAAAGCCAATCAATCAAATACACTGCCTGGAGATGGAAAGGTCCCGCCCTCTAATATTTTGTTGGCGTGCCTTTATCCCTGATTACAGCACATCATCGCTGTGATATTGTTGCTTCACTTGGTCAGGTCGAGGCTCACAACATTCTGTAGCAATAAAATGATGACCTGAATGAGCATGTTGTCCATTAATGGATTTTTTCTTCCCTGATGGCACAGATATGAAATTTGGTATCAAATAGTAAAAGGGTGGTTCAGGGAGCATGAGGAATCACTTTCACACATAACCTGGCACCACAGAGTCCTGACCTTAAACTTTATTGAAAGTCTTTGGGACGTGCTGGAGAACACTTTATGAAGTGGTTGTTTGATTTTCCTGTCATCTGGTCAAGATGTCAATAAAAATGAAACCCAACCCTGGACTGAAATAAATGTGATGTCAAAACAATTCCATAGAGATGACATGCTATAATCAAGGCCGTCCAACAAAATTAGTAAAGTGCACAACCATTAATTTTTTTTTTTCTTTTCTGGTTTGGCAGTGTATGTGAGCAGTTGACAGCTTAAGAACTAGTACGTGCTCGTTCACGATTTGAACTTGTAACCTTTGGTACAGGGACAGAAGCATACCTACTGTGTGGTTGTAGTTTAACCATTAAAAAATATAGACTGCGGGGGGGCGGGGCTAATGAAACAGACAGCTGGTTTTATGTTCTGCATTTTTTCACTGGCATGAGATCTGTTCCGTTTATCATTTCTTTGAGCCAAGTACAATAAGCAGCCAATCCCAGTGCCACTTCTCTATCCTGTTTAAAATCCATCAGGAATAAACAGTCGTAGACATCGCAGTGAGGCTGCACAATGCAAGCAAGTGCTTCAACAGAGTACCAAAATAAATTAAATGTAAATCATTAAATTACCTACAAATCAACTGTAAAAATATATTTTTGAATATAGAGTTCAAAGGATTGAAGAAGAAAAGAAAAAGAAATAGCTCAATGTTGTCACCAGAAAAAATAAACACTCACGCAGAAGCACGCACGCTTCAGGCAACATCCTTTTGTCCCGCTAATGTGTCTTGAAAGACTTCTTTGATATCAAATGTAAGTTGTAGAAACATTGCCAGTCTCACCCAAAAATGGATCGATACACCATAACAAGAATGAAGCTCCAAACAATCCATATGAATTTAGCTTTTTTGCTTCATATATTGCTTTAAGGAATATGTTTTGGTCTAGCCCTAATCATTACTCTAGATCTGCAGTGTCAGTGCTCAATTACATTGTGTAGCTTGTTTGGTTTTTTTTTGTTTGTTTGTTTGTTTGTTTTTGTTCTGTTTTTTCACTTGTGATCTGTTTAAGTGTTATAGCTAACGTTTTAGTCCATTATGCAACTTCTGTTCCGTAATTTCCTTTCTTAAAGGAATTCCACTGAGGACAGTCTCACTAAAAGAGTCCAGTATATCCTCACTGGAAAAAACAAACCCAAAAATATGACGGTGTATCTCTTTTTTTTTTTTTTTTGCTTTTTTTTTTTTTTTTTTTTTTTTTTGCTTCATTCACACTCATCGGCGCAATAATACCCTTGAAATTGGGGGTGTGATCATTCTTTTATGAAGGTGCTATCAGGTACTGAAGCTATGTTTTTGTTAATGCACAGTGGGGAGCTCTACACACAGATCTCGATTGGTGTAGTGACTAGGATTCGGCTGCTGGTGGCAGTGTCTCTGGGCATACGCTCATAGCTGGTAGTAGAGGACACTGAGCTGTTGGTGGAGACTGAGCTGAAGTGATGAGCAGCCATTCCTGCTTCCCCTTGGCCACTCTTACCTGGTGATAGGGTCTGCTGTTTCATCCGGTCTACCAGCAGCTCTTCCTCCTCTGAAGAAGAGCTGTGCACTACCTGGTGGTGTCCTCCTCCTCCTCCTCCTCCTCCTCCTCCTCCTCCACTTCTTCCAGCTTCTCCATCCAGCATCCAGCGTTGACCAAAATGCGCAAACACTTCCTTCACAGAGCAGCGACGCTCCCTCTCCAGAGCCAGGAGTTTGCGGAACATGATGAGCACCTCATTGCTGAAACGACGCCACTGCGAGGGGACCGTGCCTGTCGGCTTCCTCTGCCAGCGGGCAAACTCATCATAGAATGTATCCGAGGGCACAGCTTTCTCCCAAGGGAAATTGCCGGTAAGCATACAGAAAAGTAGCACACCCAGGGCCCACACATCGGTGCTGTAATCCACACAAATTCCATCACGTTGAGAGGCATCACTCAGCTCAGGAGCTGTGTATGGAATGGTGCCACTGACCCGTTTCACCACAGAGCCGGCACACCGTGCCATGCCAAAATCAGAGAGCTTCACCCTGCGGCACTCCCTGTCAAAGAGCAACACGTTCTCTGGCTTGATGTCTCGGTGCACCAACTTCTTACAGTGCAGGTAGTCCAAGGCAAGGGCCACCTGGTGAACACAGCGCTTTGCCACAGCCTCTGGAAGCCCCACCTGAATAAGTCAACAGAAACATATATACTGTGTGTATGTGTATATATATATATATATATATATATATATATATATATATATATATATATATATACACACACACACACACATACACACACTTCACGGCTAAACATTTGTGGACACCTGACTATCATGCCCATATGAACCCATCTTCCCAAAACTGTTGCCATGTAGTTTGAAGTAAATACCATATTTTCCGGACGCTCCAGAATAAAAGTCCAAATTGCCCAAAAATTGCATAATAAAGAATAAAAAACAAGTCAAACTGGACTATAAGTCGCATTTTTGGGTAAAGTTACAATTAAATTTGATCTCGTCCATGTTAATATGATCCCGTGTCATATTATGGACAGTTACTTGCTCTTCAGCCAAGTCACGGAACTGTCTACCTTGGCTTGGAAAGCTGCTGACAGTTTTTGTGACGTTGTGGTTCTTGCTCTGATAGAGAGGCGATTGCGTTGCATGAAGTGGTAAACACCAAGACGGTCCTTATGCAAAGTTATTTACTTTAATTTCCTTGGCAACTACCTGGGTGTGGAAACACAACTGCACTGTTTAAGCCCCTCCCTGTAGCACGTTGCTCAAGCACCCATGTGCGAACTCGTTCCTCTAGCTGTGGCCTCTAGCTTTTAGCCTTCGGTTAGCTTTTTTTGGTTTCTTCATTGCAGTAATAATAATCTCCACTTTTCTCCAGTCCCTCACAAGTTTTTCGTTCACCCCAAACTTTCTTTCTGCTGCTCAAATACCATTTTCTGCTGCAAATTTTGCTACTTGCAGCTTGTAATCTGCAGAATAATATTTTATATTTGGGAACATTTTTCTTCAGTCCAGTTGTCTTTAAGTTGAAATTTTGAATTTAAAGTGGTCCAGGACTAGCAGGTACTGGCACACAAGCCTAGAGTTGCTCTCTTGTGGTTGTGAAAATAACCAACATGTGAAATTATGTTCGTTATTATTATGACAAATAGAATTACAGTACAGACACTCCCCAACTTACGTTCATTTGTTTTACGGTTTTTTAGGGGGTGTTTTCCAAAAAAAAAAAAGTCAAATTTTGAATTTAGACGTACCTACGTAGTACGCTGACGTAATGACGCAATGGCGTAATGACACTGCGTCCATTGGTTACAAACGACAGACTGAACGTGCCCCTCCTTCTTCGCAGTTGAGTTTTTATATATATATCTCAGTTATATAGCGTGTTACCCTTGTGTTAAGATGTCGTCTCTGTGATCTTTGTGTTTACACTGTTTTGTGGACTGTTGTAACCATAAGCAAATATGGTTGGTCAGAAGCGTAAGCCTAATAGAATGGGTGCAAGTCTCATACGCAGAGATGAATTAACTTGTAGGCAACCTTTGACATCAGTGCTTAACCTCACAATTACTGATGGTGAGTACAGGTTAGTATTACAGTAAACAGAGGACTAAATCTGAAATGAGAGCTTCAGAAAGGATGTATGGGTGTGACAGTCCGGTGTCTAGAAACTCTTGGCCATATAGTGTATATAGCAAGAAGCAGCAATACTTGGTGCTTCAGCACTATGCACAATGGGGTTACCGCCACAGAGGTACCTACACATTTTTATGCAAGAAAGTTACATTTATTGTTTAGGACTGCTCAGACAAAGGAGTCCTAATTTCTAAATTGCCAATGAAATGAAGGTAAAGAGAAATACTTTCATTTGATTTTCCAAATCCCTTTACCCTAATGGATTTGTGGAACTCTGGAGCCTGTCCCATCTGATTCCAGGTATAGAGCTTGCCAGAAATTGCAGGGCCAACACACACATACAACCATTCACACTTGTATTTATATCTAGGGCCAGTCAAGAATATCTGATTAGCTAATGTGCACATCATTGGACTGTAGGAGGAAATTGGAGCACCCAGAAGAAAACCCACAAATGTGCAGTAAAAACGTGCTAACTTTACATGAAGACGCCATTGTGAGGCATAGCTCTTGAACCCAAGACCTTCTTGCAGTGAGGTGAAAGTGATAACCACTATGCCACAAGCAGCACAAAAGAAATACTTACTTTGCTTAAAATGCATCTAATGGCAAACTTACTGAGCATCTTTAGAATGTGAAAACATACGTGTGTAGCGTTCGCCCATCACCAGTACTTATGGGGTTACGGAGTTCTAATATTATACAAACATTACAATATGCCAATGATACTGCAAGTATGTTAAATACCTGTTGTGACCTGATGGGCAACTAATTCACACAAATCAGCAATTACTGGATTTAGAGTGTAAAGAAATGGTCACCAACCCTGTTCGTGGAGCTCCACCTCCTTAAGAGACTTTGTCTCGAACCCTAATCAGGCAGAAAGTAATTCTCGATCAGCTAACAGAAGTGTGTTTGATTCCGGTAGGAGGTAACACCCAAATGATGAACAAGGTTGATCACTGAGTTGCATGTCTGGCTGTGTTGGGCCAAAGACTCAACATCAAGAATAATCAATAAGGGCAGCAGTGGCTTAGTGGATAAGGTAATGGGTTACTGATCCGAAGGGATCAATCCCCACTGTCATCACTGTTGGACTTTTGAACAAGGCCTTTAACCCTCAATTACATAAAAATAAATGATAATTGTAAGTCACTCTAGATAAGAGCATATGCCAAATGCTGTAAGTGAAAATCAGTGTCCTCAAATACTAACCGGATTCCAAAAAAGTTGGCACACTACACAAATTGTGAATAAAAACTGAATGCGTTGATGTGGAAATGCCAAATTTCAATATTTTATTCTGAATAGAACAAAGACAACAGGGTCACAAGTATAAACTGAGAAATCTATCATTTTAAGGGGAAAAATATGTTGATTTTAAATTTCATGGTGTCAACAAATCTCAAAAAAATTGGGACAAGGCCATTTTCACCACTGTGAGACATCCCCTCTTCTTCTTACAACAGTCTGCAAACGTCTGGGGCCCGAGGAGACAAGTTTCTCAAGTTTAGAAATAGGAGTGCTGTCCCATTCTTGTCTAATACAGGCCTCTAACTGTTCAACTGTCTTGGGCCTTCTTTGTTGCACCTTCCTCTTTATGATGCGCCAAATGTTCTCTATTGGTGAAAGATCTGGACTGCGGGCTGGCCATCTCAATACCCAGATCCTTTTCCTACACAGCCATGATGTTGGAATTAATGCTGCATGTGGTCTGGCATTATCATGTTGAAAAATTCAAGGTCGACGTCTGAATGGGAGCATATATTGTTCTAGAACTTGAATATACCTTTCTGCATTGACGGTGCCTTTCCAGATGTGCATGCTGCCCATGCTACACGCACTCGTGCAACCCCATGCCATCAGAGATGCAGGCTTCTGAAATGAGCGCTGATAACAACTTGGGCTGTCCTTGTCATCTTTAGTCCGGATGCCGTCCCAGTTTTCCATAAAGAACTTTGACTCGTGATTCATCTGACCACAGAACAGTTTTCCACTTTGCTGCACTCGATTTTAAATGACCCCTGGCCCAGAGAAAACGCCTGGGCTTCCGGGTCCTGTTTAGAAATGCTGGCAGCTGGCAACTGCGGATGACACAGTGGATTGTGTTCCCCGACAATGGTTTCTGGAAGTATTGCTGAGCCCATTCTGAGATTTCCCTTACAGTAGCATACAGTAGCAGTGTTTGTGGTGCAGTGCCATTTAAGGGACCGAACATCACGGGCATCCAGTACGGTTTTTCGGCCTTAACCCTTATGCACGGAGATTGTTCCAGATTCTATCAACCTTTGGATGACTGTAGATGATGATAACTTCAAACTTCAAAAAACCTTTCTGATATTGTTCCACTATCTTTCTGCCCAACATTGGGGGAATTGGTGATCCTCTACCTATCTTCGCTTCTGAGAGATACTGCCACTCTGAGAAGCTCTTTTTATACTCATGTTGCCAATGGGTCTCACTGTGGTAATTGGTCTTCCAATGTTTTTTAGATTTATTGACACCATGAAATTTAAAATCAACA